>CAHIKZ030004770.1:2487500-2515000 GCA_903632075.3 Acanthosepion pharaonis | reverse complement strand
ATGACAGCGCCAAAAATTGGAAAAAACACAATTCTTTTTGCACGAAATCAATTTGAAAACACGATTAAGAGGTATTGCTGTCGCGAGAATGAAAGGGAGACAACTCATATCAAGTTATACTTATTATAAAACCCAGGTTGTTTGTGTGTGCGTGTGTGTGTGTGTTCGTTTATATATGGGATCGGATTTCCTACATTTTTCAGCCGATTTCAACAAAACTTCACCTTTTTTTGACAGGTAGTGTTTCTTATTGTCTTGAACACTTTTTTCTTTATTTTTACATTCAGAATGCTTTAAAAATTCCATTTGCAAGACAATTGTTTATAATATAATTCTATTCAATCGGTAGAGACTCATAACGATTGAAAACAATGTTTTTGTTTGGGTTTGACCAATTCGTAAAAAAAAAAAGAAAACTAATTAAGACATGCGTGTCCGTCAATCTTAAACAATAATCTTTGTCAATTTTATTTTTTAGTCTTTATGATGGTCGATATTTGATCTATCTCTTACTGTTACATCCCCGGGCAACGCCGGGCTCAACTGCTAGTATTGTTATAATAAAATCAATATCGAAGTGTAATATGATGACAATCAGTGAGAATGCTTTACAAGACAACTAAGAAGACTAATAACTGTAGCTGTTTCTTCTATTCTCAGCCCCATATTTTTTTAAATCATTTAATCTCAAAGAAGGCAATAGAGCCACTAAAACGCAAGGAGTTACAGGGTGTGTGAGAATATGAAGAAAAAACATCACACGCAAAAAGAGAAAGATTTTAAAGTCATGCTTAGCGTGTCTTTGGCAAGTTGTGATTAGCGTGTCTTTGGAAAGTCGACCTGCCGCAGCCCATCCCTCTTTCCGTAACGAAGAGCGGGATGGGCCACGGCAAGTCGATTTGCCAAAGACACGCCAAGTACGAACGAATAGTCATCCGGCTTTTAGCTCAGATATGTGCAGGGAACTGGTCAGCTGCACATCGTTGCTTCTATCATTGTCATGGGAAGGATGATGATGATGATGATGATGATGATGAAGGTGAAAATGAAGAAGAATAACGAATTGACACCTGTAATTAATGAAGTAACAGAAATAATTAAGAAAAAAAAAGTAAAACACTTCTTTTTTTCCTCTTTATGATCCATGTCTCCTCAGGAATTGGGAGATCATTTAATCGCTGTTCTATTTTATATATAGATTTCTGGAAAATCAGACAACAGACCACTAAGGATGGCAACGTTATGCCACCATTCATCTTCCCACAGGGCCTCAAACTCAAGACGGAGACCTAAATTCGTTGAGAAACGGAGACCTAAGTTCGTTGAGGAGTTAGCGCTGCCCTGGGTCAAGAGGGTGGCTGCTGTAAAACCCTATGTCTGGCAACAGGAATCTGCACCATGTCAAACAAACAGGAGAACCGATTCATGCCTGTCAGACAACTTCTGCGACCACATCACCCCCTTCCATCTGGTCATCGAACTCCCCAAACTGTGAACCCCTTGATTATTACTTTTGGGGCTCAGGTGAACGATAGACCAACAAAACTCCTTGTAACACCAAAGATGAACTGAAGGCATAGGATTTTGGCAGCATTCACCAACTTAAACAAGGAGACCGCCCAGAAGAGTTGCAGGAGATTTCGAAGTCGACTGGAGGCTGTGGTTGAAGCCAATGACAGTTTGATTGAATAAATCTACTCTTTAGTATTTCAAGACATTTTTGTGTAATTTTGGTTAATTTATCTGTTAACATGAGATTGTGTCTTTTTCACATTTGCGTAATTTAGGCGACAATTTATCCATCGCACTCTGTATCATGGTAAATGATGAAAAAAAAAAACCCCTAAAAATTCCTACTTAATGCTTTTCGTCCCGAGCCGGAACTTGAAGAACTTCCTGCTAGGAATGAAACGCATTACGTATTTTCATTTCCCCATTTTCTCATCCAATTATCCCTTATTAGACTGATATATAAATATTTCTGTAATATATTTCGTTTTTACTATGTAAGTACATTGAAACGGGTTGAATGAATCAGGAAATTATGAGTTATATATTGTCCACATTCTACATGTTTTGTGTTTCATAAGACACTGTCAAATAAATGTTATATTTAGTTTATTAAAAATTCGTTTAATTTAATTTTAATTTCATTCGTGATGTTAACTTGCCAATTACACGTTCATAGAGCGATTAAATTGTGCATTAACATTCAACAAAGTAACAACAAAAGAACCAGAAACCCAACAAATATTTACACATAATACAAGCATTTTATCTCATACCAACTGTAAAGCCCATTGCCAATAGGATTGTGAACCATAAAAATAAAAAAAATAGAGAATTTCATTCAATTTAGCAATAAAGCTATTAAATATATTTAAGAATTAAAAAAAATGATAACAAAATAAGCCACAGGGGCCACTAACCAATGCGTGATAAAATGATTTTCAAAATAAAATTTAAGAATATTTTTAAGAATTTAAATGCATTGTTAATCGTTATCAACTCTCTCCTTAATTCTTGTTCTTCTATTAATCTCTCCCCTTTCTCATATACTCTAGCACTCAGTAACCCCCTTGCGTCTTAGTGGCTTTATAATATATATATTTGTGTGTGTGTGTGTGTGTAAAATATATAGAAAATAGGAAAGAACTCGTTATGTAAATAATCCAAAGTTCTTTAGTATTTTTGTTATTATTTAAAAAAAAATAGTGCTCGATACAAAAGTAGAGCATAAATACAATTATTTATTTAAAAATATGATTCCAACACGCTACATAAGAGTTCTCATGTTTAAAAACAAGAGCCGAAAAACTTCAATATAATTATTTGAATTAAATTGAAATTAAAGTACCAATCTCCGTTCCATCTTCGAAGGGATTTTTTTTAATATATATATATATTAATTAATTTTTACTTTTTTAATATATATATATTATCAATTATTATTTTTTAAATATATATATATATATATTATTTTTTTTAATACATATATATATTATTTAGGCAGCAAAAGATCTTTAAGGCAATTACTATTTAAAACATCAGAGATTTTGTGTCGATTAATTTTAATGATCGACTTTTCCAAGTTAGGAATAATGTTTCTAAAACAAAGAGGAAATTGCGTCGGTAATTGTTCCCTATTCATTTCTGAAGAAAAGTACTAGAAATATGGTCGAGTTTCGATTTGTTTTTGGTCATCATCAGAGTAAGTTGAGATAATTGGTGAGCTTATTAAAATTTTCGAATGGTATAACGACGCTATTTTTAAAATTAATCTTTTAGAAGTGTATGATGAAAGAGAGCACATTTAATATGAGTGTGTGTATGTATGTATAAAAATATTAAATAATTACCGGATTTAATCCATTTCATTATATGTTATCATTATTTACGTTAACACACGCTGCGCGAGCAGATATGATCAATCGGGCAAAATCGTCGAAGATTTTGTTTATAAACTTTGAACTTTGCTAACCATACGCGTATGTGGAGCTAAAAGGTATGTATGTATATAGGTGATCTTTCTTTGACAAGTGTTTATGAAACCTGAAACCGTTCAGAATATTGGGCCTTCATATTGACATTAAATGACAAAAATCAATAAAGATATATCCTGAGAAAATAACTTCCGTGGGTCTTTGATAACAGAAGTACTAACTGAATATACATCTCAAATAGATATGTACTAGTGGGCAGTGACCGTCAATCTTTCGACGCGTGAAGGCATATTCAACTGATTTCATATATATATATATATATATATATATATATATATATATATATATATATATATATAGGTTTATAGCAAAAAAGAGCAAGTTAGCTCATGTGGGTATAGTCTATTTCAGATCGGCATAACAATGCCAATCTTCATCGGCCCTGATTATATATATATATATATATATATATATATATATATATATATATATATATATATATTATTATATATTACACGTATTTTAAAGATCTGAATAGCTATTATAACATGATTTCGTTGTCAAGCTTTTGAATCTTTCTATACTTGGTTTTTGATTGGTTATTCTAGCTTTTGTAACAATGTTTCCCCCTCGTGTAGGATCGTTAATTAATCTGAAACTTTTAAAACCATTTATTTTATTTTCAACATCATCACTTGATAAGACACAGCGTGTGTTGAAACAAAATGGCTATTTTTGTAGTGATTTTATAACATACTTATGTTATATAGATTTTATATAATAATTATATATATATATATATATATATATATATATATATATATATATATATATATATATATATATATATATATATATATATATATATATATATATATATATATATATATATATATATATATAACGCGTCGGCTAAGATAAGATTTCATTTTCTCTTTATTTTTATTATCATTTCAGATATAATCTATCTGAAATGTTTACAGACACACGCACACACACACGCACATAGAAACACATACATATGTAAATAAAGCGTCGGCTAAGATAAGATTTCATTTTGTCTTAAGTACATTGTACTTTTAGAGATATACTTAGCTGAAATGTTTACACACACATATACAAGCTCACACAAAAACAATTGCGCGCGCGCGCACACACACACACACATATATATATACACACACGCTGTCTCAATATTTTTGTATTGATATATTTTCATTTGTTGTTTAATACGTTTTCTGAACATTAGTAAACCTACAACACATTACTATTTTAGAGAAACACATTCTAAATCTGGCCCGAATTAAATCAAAGATCAAAACCTTATATGATTAAAACAAAGCTCGATACTATACATAATTAAATCAATCTCATAGCAATACATAAGTAAGTCAACACTTAAAACAATATATGATTAAATCAAAGCTCGAAGCTATACATAATTAAATCAAAGCTGAAAGCAATAGATAATTAAATCGAAGCTCAAGCAATAAATCATTAAATCAAAGCTCAAATCAATACATAATTAAATCAATGCTCAAATCAATATATCATTAAATCAAATCTCCAAGCAATACTTAATTAAATCAAAGCCCCCGCACCAAAATAATTAAATCAACGCTCAAAGCAATACATCATTAAATCAAAGCTCAAGACAATACATAATTAACTTAAAGCTCAAAGCAATACATCATTAAATCAAAGCTCAAGACAATACATAATTAACTTAAAGCTCAAAGCAATACATAAATCAAAAAATCAAAGCTCGTAGCAATACAACATTAATTATAAGCTCATAGCAATACATAATTAAATCAAAGCTGAAAGAAATTCATCATTAAATTAAAGCTCAAAACAAAGTATTAAATCAACGCTCAAAGCAATATATCATTAAATAAAGCTCGAAGCAATGCATAATTAAATCAAAGCTCAAAGCAATACATAATTAAATCAAAGCTCATGACAATTCATAATTAAATCAAAGCTCAAGCAATACGTCATTAAATCAAAGCTCAAATCAATGTATCATTAGATTAAAGCTTAAAATAAAGTATCATTAAATCAAAGCTCAAAACAATACTTAATTAAATCAAAGCCCAAAACAATACATAATTAAATCAATGCTTAAAGCAATACACCATAAAATAAATGTCAACGCAATACATAATTAAATCAAAGCTCAAAGCAATGTATCATTAAACCAAAGTATACATAATTATATCAAAGCTCAAAGTAATACCTAATTAAATCAAAGCTCAAGCAATATATCAGTAAATCAAAGCCCAAAACAATACATAATTAAATGAAAGCTCAAAGCAATGTAACATTAAATCAAAGCTCAAAGAAATATATAATTAAATCAAAGCTTGAGGTAATACGTCGAAAATTTGACTTTTAGACACTTGGATATTTAAGGGACAATAAGGGAACAAATTGCTGTTTTTATTGCAAAGTTCAACTCAGTTTATCAGGATACAAGTTTGAGATAAAAAAAATGAAAATTTAAAACATAATACTGCATGCATCAATTTAACTCAGGTCATTTTCTAATCGCAAAACCCCCTTGTTGACAATAAATAGCCGCATACATCGGCGATCAAAATGAGATGATTACTGGGTAATTATTTGCCCGAATTGATTGGTATTATAGATCTCGCAATTATGTAAACAAACATCTGATCTCGTTCGGATAGGAATATTAAGTGACCGGAAGCACCCCTCTCCAATGTCAGGTACAAACGGAAATGCAATTTTGAGAATTCTTTACTAATGGTTAAGAATACAAATGAGCCGACATTTGAATTGTAACTGAAATCAAACCGAAAGACATGCATAATGTCTGACGCCTTTCTTCTATAATTTTTAAGCCCCAAGCAAAGCGGGAGTGACACTAGCACGCAAGGGGTCACAGAGAGTAAAGAGGAGTGTTTGGGAAAAGGATAAATAGAAGGATACGGATGAAGGTCAAGGCATCAGAAGATGTCGATTGACATTACATTAATATTTGAAGATTATAGCTATCAGGGAATCATGTCATAGCAAGAGAGTTCCACGAATACGAGCTGCGATATAATGAGCTTGAGAGATGTCTACATTTAGTCGTTTCGACAGTGAAAGGGAGGAACCGAGGTTCCAGCCTAGTAGCACGCTTAAATGGAAATCATTGAAAGTCGCTCGTCGAAGAAGTTGTCATGAAAGTACTTGTAGAAATGACAGAGAGAAGCCACAGCATGTCGATGAGATAGCGACTGCAGACGGGATGCCAGCTCAGGGCCAACCACATAGCATATCCGTCTTTTGATTTTGTCTGGGACTTAGATATGAGCAGCAGGAGCACCAGGCCATATATGGCAGCAGTATTCCATGCAAGGACGAATAGTATATTTGTAGATTTGAAGGATTGACTCAGGCGAGACAAACATTCTGGCGCGACACAGGGAACCAACTTTCCTTGCAGTAGATGAAGCTATAGATTCAATGTAGTTGTTCGACTTCAAGGTCAGTGGTCAGCGTGAGACCAAACAGGTGCAGACATGCGCTTTCGTGGAGTTGGGCTTCATGATGGGAGTCAGAGGGTGTTCTCTAGAATTTATTATTAATTACACATTGGAAAATATTTGTTTGCATTCATTTATTTTCTATTTCTGCCATTTCCTTTTCTTGTATATGCTGTCTTTTCAGGTAGGATGTTTCTTTCCTTCGTTGTTTTTGATTTCTAATATAAATTATCTTTTAGATGTCCTTTTCTTTTTCTTTCTTTTTTATCTAGCATATGATATCTTTTAGTTGTCCTTTTACTTTTTTTTTCTATCTTTCTTTCTTTATCTAATATAGGCTATATTTCAGTTGCCCTTTTTCTTTCTTTCTTTATCTAACATAGGCTATCATTTAGTTGTCTTTTTTCTTTTTCTTTCTTTATCTAACATAGGCTATCATTTAGTTCTCCTTTTTCTTTTTCGTTCTTTCTTTCTTCGTCTAACATAGGCTATCTTTCAGGTGCTCATTTTCTTTTTTTCTTTATCTAACATAGGTTATATTTCAATTGCCCTTTTTCTTTATTTTTCTTTCTTTATCTAACGTAGGCTACTTTTCCGTTGCCATTTTTCTTTTTTTTTCTTTATCTAACATAGGCATCTTTCAGTTAATTTCTTTCTTGTTTTCGTTCTTTCTTTTATAGGATTTTGTTTTTTGTAAAAACAAAAAGACCCTACGAAAAATAGCTCAAACAATTGTTTGACGTTTTAATAAGTTTGTGACACGGGCATACAAGAAAGACAGACGAGACGAGCCGAGCCAAGTTAAGAAATAAACAAAAACAGTCCATACATTCAGTAAAAAGTAAAAGTAAAATTCATCCTTGATTAGGATAGAATGTATAGCGGAAAGCCTACGGAGATGCAATACATTTGGAGAATTTCTATTTCATTTACGTCCAGAAAAGAATGAAATTATAGAATCAAATGAAAAATTAAATAAAAACTTAGTACCTTATATATAAATATATCAGACGTAACAGAAAATTTGTTCATTTGTTAGATAAAGATTTGAACTGTTGTATCTTAAAAGTTTTATAACACTATTGGACACTACTTTGAGCTCAGTCTCGCCGATGGTGATGTAGGGAAAGCAGTACTCTTCTCAGGGTGCAGATTGGTGGCGGACCTCCGGATTCTTTAAACTGACCTCGAGTGCGAAGAGTCGGAAATCTTCCGCAAAGCAAGACGTTAGGCGCTGCAGGGCTCTATTGGTGTGGGCAATGAGGGCAGCGTTGTCGGCTAAGAGGAAGTCACGGAACAGCTGCTCTAGTGTCTTTGTATAGGCCTGCAGTCTCCTGAGGTTAAACAGACTGCCGTCAAGACGGTAACGAATGTACAAAGCATGGTCATCGCAGAGGGCTTTCTGTGGCCTGTTTAAGCATCATGCGGAAAAAGATGTAAAACAGAGTCGGTGCCAGGACACAACCCTGTTTCACGCCTTTGACGATGGGGAAGGGTCCGGTTAGATGACTGTTCAACCTGATTTGGCCACTCTGGTCTTTGTGCAGTTGGATGAACTTTGGTGGGCAGCCGAGGCTCTCCATGATCATCTGCAGTCCCTTTCTGCTCACTCTATCAAACGCTTTGGTCAGGTCCCCAAACATTACGTACAGTCATTTGTTCTGCTCCCGGCATTTCTCTTGAATCTGCCTGAGGACGAAACACCATGTCTGTGGTGCTCCTGTTTGTTTTGAAGCCACACTGAGTTTCTGGTAGGTGGTCTTCAGCTATAGTGTGCACCATTATGTTCACTGGCACAAGAGCAAGGATTTCTCCTGCGATGGAGAGAAGAGGTATCCCCCGATAATTGGAGCAATCTGACTTTTCTCCCTTGTTTTGGTATAATGTGACGATAAGCATCGCGGACGCCACTAGAAAGTTTTCCGTGCTCCCAACATCAGACAAGTAGTTCGTGGAGCTTGCTGTGTAATTTAGGTCCTCCATCTTCCCAGATCTCTGGTAGAATCCCGTCGACTCCCGCTGCCTTACCCCTCCTCAACTGCTCTATGGCTTTGGTACCTTCTTCCACAGAGGATAGTTCATCCAATTCTGCCCTGACTGTTGCTTGGGGATGCGGAGAACTGTCGGGTTCTGGAGAACTTGGTCAGCGCTGAAGTGGCTCTGGAAGTACTCAGACCAACGGCTCAGGATGGAGTCCTTGTCTGTGAAAAGCACCCGTCCATCCGCACTGCGCAAGGGACTTTGGACCTGGTGAGTCGGGCCATGGACTGCCCTGAGGGTTTCGTAGAATCCTCTGTAGTCACCTAGGTCTGCAGATAGATGAATTTTCTCTGTAAAGATGGACTACCACCCATTTGGGATCTCTCGAAGCTTGCATTAGAGGTTGCTGCAAATGATATGGAAGGCTGCCCTCCTCACAGAACATGACGACTGATGCAGAAGGGTGTGGTGGGCTGATATCTTCTTCGCCAGCAGTCTCTGAATCTCTTGGTTGTTCTCATCGAACCAGTCTTTGTTCATCCTGATGGTACACCACTGAACATCTTCAGATGTCTGTAGGTTGGCACTCTTCAGCTGATCCCAGAGTGTTTCAGGAGAGGGGTCTACAGGGAAGTCGCTGTTTTCAAGCTTGGACTGTAGGTCTGCATGAAAGTCAGATTTCACTTCAGCTGACTGAAGCTTGATTAGATTGAATCTTTTCTTGGGTGATACTCCATTCCTTGGTTTGGGTGCAGTCTAAGTTTGCAGTGTACTTGGCAATGGCCGGTGTGACATTCCGCACTGGGCATCATTATAGTGCGAAGGACGTTTCTGAGGTTTCGATGGTGTACAATAACAGTCTTTGAGGTGCCAATGTTTGGATCGTGGACACATCCAGGTTATTTTAAGACTGACCTTCTGCTGGAAGATGGTGTTGATGATGACAAGTTGCGGCTCAGTGCAAAGCCCCAGCAGCAAGAGTCCGTTCTTATTGCAGTTACCAACGCCGTGACTGCCAAGTACTCCTTTCCAGGCATCTGCATTTTGGCCCCCTCTGGCATTAAAATCGCCAAGGATTATTATCTTGTCGTCTGCAGAGTTGCTTTGGGGACGGCTGCGGAGCTCCGAGTAGAACATGTCTTTTTCTGTCAATATTTCTGAGATGAGGTATTATGTACATTATTTACATTATCAGGACTATTGTCCTCATCTTTGTCGCCATATCTATCACAACGTTTTGGCCGTTGAAAGCTCCGGCCTTCTTCAGGTGGTTGGAATTTCGAACTGAACCCTTTATTACGCTCACTAGGGTAGACTGTTCTAGATTCACGTGCCATGTTTGATGGATGTTAGTTATCAGTTATCTCCTGCTAATTTCCCTCTGAAAGTTCTCCACTGCTAGGCCACAAAAATCTCCTGAGCCGACCAAGCATAGAAATAAATACAATATGGGAACCAGTAATAAGGAGTGCCAGAGAAAAGCAATGATAACAAAGTTGCAATATGAGCCCTGGTAAAAACATGTAATGATAACAGCAAAATTGCAATATTAGCACTGGTAAAAAAATGGTTGCTGAAGACATTAGGTTTATAATACCCAGAAATTCATAAGTAGATGTCCTCAAGGACACATGGCACAGTGGATAAAGGCGTTGGTTAGTGACAGGACCCAAAGTGTGTGAGTTCAATACTCGGTTAAGGCAGTGGAGAACTTTCAGAGGGAAATTAGCAGGAGATAGCTGATAACTGACATCCATCAAACATGGCACGTGAAACTAGAACAGTCTACCCCAGTGAGCGTAATAAAGGGTTCAATTCGAAATTCCAACCACCTGAAGAAGGCCGGGGCGCACAACGGCCGAAACTTTGTGATAAATATGGCGACAAAGATGAAGACAATAGTCCTAATAATGTAAATAATTTTCTTTTTCTGCATGTTCAGCTTGTAGAGTTGGAGCGTACACATACAGGAACGTGCCATACTGACAGTTTTTTCAGAGGGAGGCTGACCATGGTGTTGATGAACATGAAGCCGACGCATGAAAGTGTATCTGGTGCCATGCTCCTGGATGCTTTCTTCGCCTGGGAAGCGGACCTAGCCAAGGTAGCAATGTCGACATTTAACCTGGAAAGTTCACGTGCGATCAGCGCTGAGCGTGCTTCAGGTCGGTTGCTGGGAACTGCATCAAGCATGGTTCTGACAGTCCAGCCTGCGAGTTTCAGCGGGTTTTTTATCCTTTGAGGTGAGTGCGTACCTTCCTTGGTTTGGTGTTGATCGACCGCTTGTCCGTTGATGCTGCAAGTCAAATGTGGGATGTGAGGCGAGCTTTAGTTAGGCCACCTTTTCCAGGACCCTTCTCCTTGTGACCAAACAGTGCTGGCTCTAAAGACGGCTGCTTGATCGTTGAGGGAGCGGGCGGTTGATACTGTCGTCTCAGGTCAACATCAGAAGACCAATATCCTGAACTGCCTGCATGCAGTATAGAAACTACGGATTCCAGTGACATCCTAAACCTGCCGTTTCGCACCTTTCCCATCGCTACAGGACTTGGAAGAGTTGGTATTGTTGATGTAACGGACGTGGACTTGTCCCTTAAACCTGCGCAGTGAAGTTTGTAGGTGGAGTGCACTGCGCGCAGTACTGACCCAACTTTTACACCCGTGGTTAATCTCTCATGGCCTAGCAAGCTGGGACGGTAACAGCGAGGTCCTCGGGTCCCAGGTTTTACGTCAGACTGTTCTTGTCCTAGATGAATTGCCTGCCTAGGCTGTCGAGATCCATCTGCTCCTGGCATGTAATAGCTATTTAATCCATAGATCACTCACTAAACAGGTACTATCACACCGGGACAAGGTGAATCTGGGAGCAATGATAATTAAAGATAATTCCACTTCCCACAAAAAACTCCGGTATTCCCAGACCCGAGCCATACCATCTTATATTAGCATTGTACTAAGTTACCTCCATACTCCTTCTCCTTTTAGCTTTTACTTATTTGGAAAGTTGAACGTCAGACTGGGATACATCTTGCGAAATAATATAAGAACTTGTAGCTGTCCATAAGGAAATTGTCTAGGATTTATATGGAGACAACTTCGTGCCATGCCCTATATAAAAAAATTTTTCCGGCGGGTTTGAATTTAGCCTAGGTCACATTCGATTGGTTAATCACGGCAAAGCTCACAAAAAAAGTATTCTGCTTTTGAAATTAAATAATTCTTTCCCTCGCCAGTGGTTTAACATCGCCGGAGGAGACACATTTGTGGTGTTGAAACATGATTGTAATTGTGTAGCGATTTTTAACATGTTTTTGTTTAAATATTTAGCTCTACTCTGTATTGAGCCTTCTTTTACATTAAATGTTACTTACAGTGGAATTATACTTCATCTGTTCTCCTTTTACCTATATATATATATATATATATATATATATATATATATATATATATATATATAAAACATTCACTTGGGATGATCGGGACATTCAAGTGTTAATCCGTCAGCTTTTATTTCTTTCCGATATCGCGCGATTCTATATAATGATATTTTTAGCATCTCTACTCAATGGAGATATCACAGGGAAAAGCCGATTCAAGCCTTTTGCAAAGGCATTAAATTTAATATTATCTATGTACATAGATTACATTTGTTTGTGCTTGAAATGATCACTTTTACACAGACGTCATGATTCGCTGACTCAAGGATCCAACAATTCATGTTTTGCGACGAATGTATTAAATAATTTATTACTTTCTTTTTTTTTCTTTGAATTTTTTTTTTTTTTTGGTGGGAGGATAAAAATGTTAAAAGCGGTTTCCACGCAGTTGATCACATGGGATCAATCGGTCTGCTTGCGTGAGTGACGTCATACATTTTGAACGTTCGAAATTGAACGCAAGATGCAACGGAAAGCCATCAGGTCATGTTGACCGAGAGGAAATTTATTTCAGTAAAGCTACACATGGGAATATGTCTACACGGACAACGGACATAATTGCAGACACGTTGCGCTCGCACAAATGCACACAACTGC
The DNA here is from genome assembly GCA_903632075.3 of Acanthosepion pharaonis. Classification (NCBI taxonomy): domain Eukaryota; kingdom Metazoa; phylum Mollusca; class Cephalopoda; order Sepiida; family Sepiidae; genus Acanthosepion; species Acanthosepion pharaonis. The sequence continues at coordinate 2,502,046 of CAHIKZ030004770.1, read as the reverse complement.
TTGCACAGATGCACACACCAGCAACCATTGCGCGTAGGAGCACCTAGGTCCAGGTAAATGTACACCCACGCTCGTTAAAATGCTCACAATCGTTAATAAATATATGCCCACGTACAGATGTACGCACATGCTCCCACATAGACGCACACACACGCAATGTCGTACGTATACATAATCTCACCTACATATATGCACATTAATTTGCATACACATGTATGCGCGCGCATACACAAACAAATATTTGTGTTTGTACGTGTGTGTTTTAAACAATAAAAAATATTGAGAAATTAAAAAAAAAAAATTTCAGACACACTGGTTTGTTTAGTAATATTTTTTGTTTCATCATTTCAATTAGATTCCTCGACATGTTTCGGCCAGCATTGACATCATCAGAAGGAAAAAAATCTGCTTGTTAGTAGCATTGAACTAGCGTAATGAATGACTTTCTGAACAAAATGTACTTCACCTATAATTTTCATTTGTTTTTTTAATCGTTAATTTTGGTCAGCACTTGTTTTGGTCAAACGACCTCTTTTAAGTTGTTTTTTTAAGATAGATGCTGGATAGATTCCTTCTACTCTGAATTCCCTTCGTCAGTTTGACAGTTTTATCGGTTCCTGGGAAGGTGATGTGTATGTGTTAAGTGCATGTTATCATTTAGTTCTTCGGGAGTGTGTATGATGTGTGTAAGTGTATATATCATTATGGGTGTGTGCATAAGTGTGAGACCTCAATACCTCTGCAAGCATGTCTGTCTTGTGTGGGTGAGAAATGTGGGTAGGGCTTGATTTATGGGGTTATATATTAATTCTATCTATGTTGTTAAAATTGTGATTAAGACCGTCTGGGTGGAATGTTTTGCAGGGTATTTGCTATCGATACGACCCTAATGGTTATGGGAATTATGATGGCGATCGTTAATAGATATGTAGATTAATGTACTTGCTTGATTTGGTTTGGTTTGGCTTGTGTTGTTTTAGTCATATCAACCACAATGGGTTATTTAATGCCGACTATTTTTATTGGTGGTGATATTTTTCTTCATAAATGTATTGCTGTTAATTTTTTTCCCATCAAAAAAGTATTTCTGGTAATATTTTTTCTTCAGAAATATATCACTGGTAATTTTTTTTTTTCAAAAATATTTGTTTTGTTTTGTTTTATGGCATATGTGTGTTTTAAAATATGCGTCCTCCGAAAGGAATCGAACCTGAATTCTATACAGAACCGTCATACATGCCAACACAATACTCCCATAAAAACAAAATAATACACTCAATGGATTATTTAATGCCGACAAAATTTTTATTGTCAGTAATAGTTTTTTTCAAAAATGATTTGCTGTTAATAATATATTGCTGGTAATAATTTTTTTACAAAGTATTTCTGGTATTAAAACCTATTTTTATATTTTCATAGTGTTTTGACCCCAGTTTGGAGTCAACTATTTGCCCTAACAGGTGCTACCTCCCCGGGTCAGGGTAGACTTAGGAACACCAGCAATTAAGAGGAGCCTCCATGCTTCTCGAGCTTGATCTGGTCGTCTCCATTTTGTAGCTCGCATTTTCTACTACCTACTTACACTCTGTCTTCTTACAATTGATAGTTAGTCCTTTCTTAGCGCCTTTCTTTTCTACGTTTTCTCAGAGTTATTGCAGTTGTTTTTCTGTCTTTCAACAACACAATATCGCCTTCGCATTTAATGCTTCTAACATCTTGCCTTCGTATACGGTGTTCTTATTTATTCGGGGCGTGAGATGACTTTTTATCTCTGAAATGTTGCACTAAATATTAATACGTTGACCGCCAATGGTCACTTATTAAATCTGGCTACATATTTAGTATATTGCTGCTCAGCTCAAATAAGGCGACAAACACTAAAAATATGAAGTGGACAAAGTCCGACAATTATTTTAAGAGATTTTCTATGTTTATACGTTCTTTTTATAGATACAAATATTTAAGTAAAAGCTCTGTTTATAATAAACAGTATTAACGACATTTACCGGTCTAAATGTCGGAACAGTTTACATAGAAAATATGCGTCATCCGAATGTACGAGAGAAAATCATGGAGAATTGTAGTTTAAAAACAGTAAAATCAACCTTGCTAACCGAATTGCTCCTCTATGGCTCAATCGGTAAATGCACGTCAGGCTGTATGACGGTTCTGTATAGGATTCAGGTTCGATTCCTTTCGGAGGACGCATATTTTCTATGAAAATTTCTCGGGCATTCAGGCCGGTAAATGTCGTTAATACTGTTTATTATAAACGGAGCATTTACTTAAATATTTTTATCTATAAAATGAACGTATAAACATAAAAAATGTCTTAAAATATATAAAAAAAACTTTATTGTTCGAGTTGTGGCGAATGGGTAGAGTGAGGGAGAATCACAGAGTTTAGGATTGCACACACAGGGATCGACGGAGACAAAAATTCGGTGAACCTCTATCCAGCCTTTCTGTCCAGAACAAGAATCGGACCGGTTGTATATCATTTGGATATACGCAAATTCACGTGGTTTCCCCTTCTCCCGGTATGTTGCCTACGCAACTTCGTGTGACCACGCCTCTTCCGGCATGCGACCACATAAGCATGCCTTTCTTTCCGCTCAGAACACCTGTGCAACATGTATATTCAAGGTTCAGGACACCTGTACGTCCAGTTTATTTTAGCCACCGGTTGCATTTCCAGTTTATGCTATCGCCAGTTCCGATTTTCGCTTACGCGCTGATGCAGCGGAAGTAAGGCCAAGGGTATTTCCTCAACCTATATCCAAAACAAACGCAAACTTTATAATAGCCGTCTGAGGCAATAAAAACTTGTTTTTATTCATAACTTCGCTGAACAAACTTGTTGTTGGCACACTCAGATCAAAACGTAGTGATTTACTAAGCATAGCTTAACTGTGGCACTAAGTCACTAGTACGAAGCACCGAGCGCGGATCGAAACCCACTACTCAGTAGTAATTGATCTAGCGAGACAAGTTTACTAAACGCAACACAACACACTACGCTAAATAAAAAACAATACAATTTTGCTTTATGAACGACGGTAATAAAAAGAAATCGAACAATTTAAACAGTCTTCTGATCGCAAACACCATCAGACACACCATGATTTGTGTTGTCTGTTAGCAGCCATTTTATTTCCTTCTTTAGCTTATATATATATGAACTATATTTACAATTACTCGCATTAAAGACATGTTGTTTCCATTATCTTTGGTAGATTGATTTCTTTTTTTATGGTTGAAGCCGAAACTTATTTTGGCATTGTAAGAATAATTCTTTTGTTTTGAAAGTGAATTAAGAATTTCTTTTTTTTGAGTCTAAACAATAATTTTCTTTTTACAAGTATTTAACCTCATGGGCATTTGCGCGGAAGTGAAAGCAACGGACACGGCTCTATCATTCCGAACTGCTATTCATTAGACCATCTCTATATCTAAAAACTTAAAAGGTGATAATATTTTCCATGGATATACGAAAAGGTTCTAAAAGCCTAATACAAAACAGGATGCTTTAGCGGTAGGACGTGTCTCGTTCCCCACTGTCAATGTATTTATGTATAAACTTGGAAGGTAATTAGAAGAATTAAATCAACAGTTCAATTTTATGCAAAATGACAAAATATTGATTTTAAATTGTTGCAAAATTATTTTCACCTAGTTACAGTAAAGTCAATAATTTATAGCAGCTTCAATCACTTAGATGGATTCATTCAATTACGGTGGAGTAATGGATAGCGGTTCGGATTGAGGATCGGAGAGCCGAGTTCGAATTCCAGTCGAATCCATTACATTCACTTACGTACTAATACCCTTGGGAAAGGTATTAATCCTCTTCTTCTCCCCCAGCTATACGGGGGGTGGTGAAGAAGAAAAGGATTCAGATAGCAGGACAGACCAGGCTCTATAGCCTTGGATGTCAACTGGTCTACCGCAGAAAGAAATGGCGGGAAAGAAAATCTGGCTTGTCTGTCATCTATCGAAAGATACATGGTCGCCTAAGCGTATATCACGCATGGCATATAACTGATTTCAGTCATTTTGGATAGTCTGCGAAAAGATTTGTGGAATTTTCCCTGGACAGTTTACTTTAGCTCCGTCTTTGCTTTACTGTTCCGGCGGAGACAGGTTTGTTGGTGACCTTTGATAGGCAGCAATTTTCAGATCTCTCCAGAAGTTTTCTATGGGATTCAGATTTGGACTTCTGAAACTTTTTCTTTATTTTTCCAGATCCATTCTTCAATAGATGATTGTTCTGCTGAAATGTGAACTTCGTCTGAAGCATCTGGTTTCTCGCTGAATTCAAGAGATCTTTTAGAATACTGTGTACCTGGCACACTTCAGAGAACATAGCTCATCTACAAGCTCCTCATGAGTAGAGTTAGGGAAATCTATAATAATATGATACGGCACCCATGATTCGCAACAGGTATAGTAGGTATCGGATAATCAGTTTTTATTGGGTCTGTGTCAAACAAACTTGAACGCCTAATACTGCATCAGATGTCTTAGACTCTAAGGCATCCGATGCAGTATTAGGCGTTTGGCCGCAAACAACACATAGCGGAGAAGGAATCTGTGTATCTCCAGTCTAGTGAAATCCAAATTTCAAATAATCATCACTATACAACCGGTGAACTTTTGGTTTTTTAAATAACATTGTAGAATTATTCTTGTCACCATCGCCTTTTCTTTTCAGAAACTTGTCCATGATTGAGGGTAAATTGAATCTAAAATTGAAAAAAATAAATCTAAAAGAATTTTTATTATATTTGTTTTTGTTTGTCTTACTAAAACTTTAATTTACAACGCCTAAATATTTAATACAAAGAATCTGTAAATATTGTGAATGAGATATATAGACGATATAAACTGGTGATAAAATAATACCTAAATTTTTCATGATTCCGATTCCTAACCAATATTACTTAAATGTAATTGAGCGGTATCATCATGATTAAGAAATGGAATGTCTTTAATAAACAAAATGGAATTAAATGGCTTCTAGGTATTATCTCTTCGCGGCACACCAGTAATCATTCCGTGGCACACGAATGTGCCGCGGCACAGTGGTTGGGAACCACTGCCTTAGAAGTTGGACGTATCACGTTCAAGCTAAAATGTTCTTCAGTAGCCAGTGAGCCTCGTATTCAACACAAAAAAAACGAGTACATAGGACAAAATACTCCAGGCTTAATTACATAAAAAGCTTATTTAATAATTCCATCAAATCCATAGAAAAGGAATTTCATAAGACTGTGCTTGGTGGGAAGAAGCTGCCCGGACGGAACTAAAATCTCAGCAGAGGACTACGAAAATACCCATCTCCTTTCACATAACCGTGTTCTTTCCATTTAGCTAAGGCAATAAAATATGTTGTTAATAATACGTAATATTTCATATATATATATATATATATATATATATATATATATATATATATATATATATTTTAAGTTACGAAGAACTTGGTAAACCGAATGGGTAATTCCAAGGAGGATGAAATCCTGAGAGCTCAGTGTGAATACAGAGCTAATATTTAATGAAAAACAGACCACTTTAAGGTACCATTACGATAATTTATTTCACCAAAATCCTTTTTAAAGGACTCCGGATCATCAGGTAACGATTCCAACAATGAAATGAAAGGAAAAAAAATATATATAAATATATATATATAAGAAATATAGTCTTAAGGCGTGCTATATTTATGGGATAAAGTGCTCAATATCAGAGATAGAGCGTGTGTAAATATAAAAGTGAGCATTGAAGTCAACAGACTGTCCCCTCTAAGTGTTAACTTCAATGTTCACTTATATATATATATATATATATATATATATATATATAAAGTGAACTTCTAGCGTCTTGTATGCACGTGTTTATCGTTGCTTGGAAATCATCCATGTAAACAAAAACTGACTATCATCATTGTCTTGCCCGTATATTGCTTAATATATTGTACAGCAATTGACATCGTTCATCATGGCTTATGTAAGCCGAAAGCTTAGATTGGATTAAAAAATATGGATCAATATTGGGTTTTTTTTCTTCGTTTAATGATAATGTTATTCAGCTTATCAGACATTATGAAAAGAATTTACATAAAATAAATAGACAACACTTGTTTATATTATTTAATGAAACATGTATATATATATATATATTCTTTCGACGAAACTCTAATGTCTGCACTGTTCTATTAAGGTATATTTCTCAGTACTTTTGATCAAAGCGGCTTATACGTTCTTTAGCCAAATTGCTGAAATTATTTCACTCCTGTTTTATTTCGGAAAATGATCGCACAGAATATTATTATTATTTGTCTTAAATGAAGACAGCAAATGGTGAATGCTTTGATATTGTTGTAGTGTTTTAATATCGATGTTAGACGAATCGATTATATTATAATGTCGTCTATAATTATTCTTGCTACATCATTGGACACTTCAATTTGGGTAAACTTAAAAAAAAGCAACAACATTAGTATAATAATGTCTCGTTATTTTAATCGATATCTCTCTACAAATCTTGAATCCCACCACAGATACTGGTCTATGACTATACGAATACACACAAACACATAGAGACGCACACACACACACACACACACACACACACACACACACACACACACACACACACACACACACATCTCTCTCTCTCTCTATATATATATATATATATATATATATATATATATATATGTATGTATTCGTATTTCTACGTGCTATATTCTATGTAGGTGACATACCTATGGTTAGTTTTCTGTGAACATTGTCGGCTTTCTGTTTATTTAATACTTAAAAATAAATTGATTTGCCTCTTTTCATTTCCTTGACAATTTGTTTATCGCCGCCAAGGGAAATTAAACTTGATCAACATTTTAGCGAATTCTGTTCCAGACACGTCTGACACATTGCTTTGGTAAATACACACTAACTACTCAATCCCTAAAAACTGAAATACGGACTTGCATGAAAGAGGATCGGATCGACGCAGGTACCTAAAAGTTATAACAAATACTCGCGAGTAAAAAAAAAAAAAAAGAAAAGAAAAAAAAATTGCTTGCGATCTTACAGAAGCATACCTACGCGGAGGTAGCCAAATTTATAGGGTGCTATGGATAAATTGTCGTCTAAATTACGGTACAATGAAAATAAAATTGACATCTCATTTTAAGAGATATATTTACCAAAATTACACGCAAAAAAAACTCCAGACGACTTCCGAAACTTTTGAAACACTTCTGGGTGTTCATCTTATTGTAGTTGAAGAATGTTGACATAATCTTTGCCTTCAGAAAACCTTTGGTGTTACAAGGAGTTTTGTTAAATTGTGCCTTACACATAATAATCAAGTGAATTGCAGTCTGGGAAGTTAGCTGACCAAATTTACGGGGTGATGTGGTTTCAGAATTGTTATGAAAGCCATGACTATGTTCTCCTGCTTGAGTGCCATGGTTTAGTCCTGTTGCCAGACATAGGCTTTCCAGAAGCCACTCTCTAAAAACCAGGACAGTAATACCATTTCAAGGCACTTGATGTAGACCCCCGTGTTGAGTCTGAGTTCAGTTCTTTTCTCATCAGATCGATCGAAGTTTAGTCTTCCGACCTGTCTGACATTCGTGTTGAACATTAAACTCATCCAATTCTTTCAGAATTCTCTGCACTCTCAGATGGTATTTATCAATCCACCCACGGGGATCGAATGTGACACAAAGCCTTTTTAATGTGGGTATGTCTGAGCCCGTAGGCCCAGCCAAAAATAAATAACCATTCAAACCCGCCGAGGCGGGCCAGTTCCGTCAACTTCCCCCAACGAAACCCTACCCTTCGGCGGAGCTTCGTCCGGGTTCCTCTCTGCAAGCAAAGAGTTCGACAGACACCCGACCCGGCCTCTCACAAAGCACAGATACTACACTTTCATCCTAGCCACCGGGCCGAGCGGGTATTCTTTTTAGAGATGGTATTTATCAATCCACCCACGGGGATCGAATGTGGCACAAGGCCTTTTTAGTGTGGGTAACTCTGAGCTATGTCTGAGCCCGTAGGCCCAGCCAAAAATAAATAACCATCAAAAACCCGCTGAGGCGGGCCAGTTCCGTCAACCTCCCCAACGAAACCCCTACCCTTCGGCGGAGCTTCGTCCGGGTTCCTCTCTGCAAGCAGAGAGTTCGATAGACACCGACCCGGCAGCTCACAAAGCGCAGATACTACACTTTGATCCTAGCCACCGGGCCGAGCGGTTATTCTTTTTATTCTTTTTTCTTTTCTTTTTTTTCTCTGCACTCTCAGATTGATACCAAAACATTCTGAAATGCTAGTATTGGAGATTTCGACAAGCAGTACATCATGTTGTTCCCAAATTTCTTTGGGGGTGAATTGCGTCCTTTTTTTTCACAGACGGCGCCCAACTGACTCTACTATAATGTACATTCGATAAAATCAGAAACAAGCAACAGAAAGCACGTAGTAAAAAAAAATAAAATGGCGACAATTTACTCATCGCATCATGTACCCACTCAGAGATATATACAAACACATGGCATCCATTCGAAATAGATTCTACACTATAGTTTTTCGACACCTGTTTATTGTCATTTTGTCAGATCGTTTCTATTTCTTTTCATATAAACATACATAGAAATATGGTTTGATCCACGTTATGTGTTCAATAAATCGGCCTAACTAAGCAAAGCTAACCTTCTATCTATCTATCTATCTATCTATCTATGTCAGTTTTTGTTTCTATCTATCTATCTATCTATCTATCATTTTTTGTTTCTATCTATGTATCTACCTATCTATCGATCTATCTCAGTTTTTGTTTGTTTCTATCTATCTATCTATCTATCTATCTATCTCATTTTTTGTTTCTATCTATTTATCTACCTATCTATCGATATATGTCAGTTTTTCTTTGTTTCTATCTATCTATCTATCTCATTTTTTGTTTCTATCTATTTATCTACCTATCTATCGATCTATGTCAGTTTTTCTTTGTTTCAATCTATCTATCTATCTATCTATCTATCTCAGTTTTTGTTTATTTTTCTTTTTATCTGTCCATCATCCTTCGTCAGCAATTGTTCCTGTTGCTATGTCCTGAGATCCTCGCTGTTGCACAGTATGCGGACGTGCATGCAAGTCACTAGCTGAAGGCAAGTGTCACATACAACGCAAACAAAAAATGAATCACGTTGTCTGTTGTCGATATGTCAAATCAACAGACGAGTCACACATTCACACACACACAAAACCCCAATATACATACATACATACATACATATATATATATATATATATATATATATATATATATATATATATATTACCATAAATATTATTTTATTGAGTACACTTGTTAGAGATTTTGATCCTTAAAAATAAAATATCATCCGGCCTACATTCACCATTTAATAAAATAAGAAGCAGGGATAGAAACACAAACAAGTGGACCGACTAAAAATAACTTTTATAGCGATTAGAAATTATGTCAGATGAAAAAATTCTTTAAGAAAATTCGCTTGTTTATTTTGGGGTACGAAAATGAAGCTAGCAGATAAAGATCTCGTGCTTTGGTTCAATGGGTAAAAACAGCCAATAACTGGCTGCCTGGTCTCAGTGAACGAACAAGCAGAGACACACTTTGGCTCAAAAAGTGCTTTCGCTGATGGAAAAATAGGATGCAGCTTCGATTGCTGTCGGAGGTACTACTTTTCTTTAGTATGATTTCTCAATTCAGACGAGTTGATATTAGTTCAACTCTTCAATAAAATAAAAGTAACAGTGGTAATAAGTCAAACACAAATATCTTCCAATATATATATATATATATATATATATATATATATATATATATATATATATATGATTATTTATTTAAAGATTATAACATAATATGTTATAAAAACACTACAAACATACACATTTTGTTTCAACACCTCCGGTGTCTTATCAAGTGATGATGCTGAATGTAGATTGTAGAGTAAAGGTTTTAAATGGTTCAAATTAATTAACCACCTACAGAGTAGAGCGAATATAATTATTTATTTAAAAATTATAACATAAATATGATTATTTCAAAATTATAACATTAATAAATTCCATATTTGAGCACTCTTTTAAGAATAGTAATTGTTGGTTATTGGAATTTATTCCATATACACCAATCATATACATGTATGGAATAGATTTTGTTCTTGTTTTTACTCTCAGTAATAAGAGGACAACGAAAATAGATGTATTGTAATCCGAAAAATGCTATTCCATACCTGAGAATGTCTGTAGGAACAGACGAAAGCTTGTAAAAATAATAAGAACTTATGCAACTGAAGTTTATAAAACAAGGATCTTTTCATGCATAAACAGGTTCGGGGTTTTTGTATATTATTTGAATTGTTCGCGACGATGGATTAAATGATTAACCTTTGTATTTGTTTTTGTATGAATAATTCACGAATTTGTAAATTAATTGCACCTTTATTGAAATATATATATATATATATATATATATATATATATATATATATATATATATATATATATAGATAGATAGATAGATAATAGCTGGCCACGCGTATTCGAGGCTACCTGTCTACTAGGGCGGCTAGCCAATGCCTAATTCAGACGCTCGCTCAGATTTGTGTTTGTTCAACACCCAAAGAGCCCACATGCTGAGTAGACCTTAGTTACAATTTCTGGGAGAAAGCGTGTTATCAACAATTTGAACAATGCTAGCACACTCAAACCTCGGTCACGATGACTTGTGACTTCGTGCTAGCACAAGTATCTACGGTCCACCAAGTTTCCCATCTACCCAATTTCACTCAAAATGATTCGGTCAACTCGTGGTGTAGTTTCCAGGCACGGTCCAAAGGTGCCGCACGCAGGGATCGTACCCCTCTAGACCGATTACATCAGGAAGTCTCCTTCCTGACAAATCAACCGTGGTGAGATTCGAATCTAAGACAGATAGATAAAAATATATATGTAAATATATAAATATATGAATTGTGCATTAAGTGCTGGTGTTATTGGAAGAGTGATCGATGTTATATAACAACAATAAAGTATGTATATATATATATATATATATATATATATATATATTATGATGCATCATTTGTACTACTCAGAGTTTCATGCCAAACGTAATCTTTAGAAACTGTGAGTAGAGCAAAGGGTGCAGCATAATATATATATATATATATATATATATATATATATATATATATATATATATATATATATATATACCCAAGTATATGATTGGTGTATACGGAATAAATTCCAATAACCAACAATTGCTATTCTTAAAAGAGTGCTCAATACAGAGTAGAAGATAGATTAATTATTTGTTAAAATTATAACATAATATAAAGAGGTAAAATCACTAAAAAATAGCCATTTTTAGCTTTAACACCTCCGGTGTCTTATCAAGTGATGATGCTGAATTCAACATCATTACTTGATAAGACACCAGAGGTGTTGAAACAAAATGGCTATATTTGTAGTGATTTTATAGCATATTTATGTTATAATTTTTAAATAAATAATTATATATATATATATATATATATATATATATATATAATTTAGAGAAGTTTATCACTTAGCTGAGTGGTGAAGTTTCAGTCGTACCTACTGGGTAGTTTCGTGAGCACATCACGAAAGTATGTTCACTTTTCAGGGAACATGTTATCTTGATGTGCTCACAAAACTACATAGCAGGCATGGCTAAATAAACACCACTCAGCTAAGCGATATACTTCAAATTAATTGTACTAACGCTTTATCGTGCACTATATGTTAAAAAATCTACCTGCCTTACTAAAAGTCTTTTTCGACGAGCCAAATGAATCAACAATTCTGGTACTTACTACTATACTATATACCATACCATATATATATATATATATATATATATATATATATATATATATATATATATATATATATATATATATATAAGTGCAGGTATCCAGAAAATAGAAAAGAACACGTTGGGTGCATAATCCGGAGTTCATTAGTATTTTTGTTTTTTATTTTAAGAAGATAGTTCTCCATACAGAAGTAGAGCTTTATTATAATATTTTTTGCTTAAATTCCTAAAATTTCGCTTGAAGATGAAACGGGACTAAACACCTCAATTCAACTTAATTTTAATAATTATTTGATGGTTTCGGCTCTCGTTTTTTTGAAACATGAGAACTCTTATGTAGCGAAGGAATCATATTTTTAAACAAAAATATTATATATATATATATATATATATATATATATATGAGGAATGATTTCATTTCTGTTGTAAGGAAACCTTGTCAGTTATAATCACCACTATTAAACCGGAGTATAAAACAAGTTTCCATCCGAAATATCCTTATATTTGAAAATCGTTGTCACCATCATTAGCTATGAATATTCGGAACGCTCTTCATTACATAGCTTGACCTGTCAGCAATCGGTGTGACCACTGCTGAAACATAACTTCTGTATCTGCTCATATGCAAATGTAATTTCAATTGTCATCTTCTGTCTCTTTGGGACCGTCCTTTTATTGTCCTTTCTCCTCAATAATATTTCTTTTTCCAGACATTTTTTTCTTTTTGATATTAAACACTTCCCCCATGGGGCTTTACCGCCTTGCTTGGGGAGAAATTATAAACATAAATGTATAATCTAGTGAGAGAAGAATTTCCCTATAACTGTGTCGGAAACAAAAATTCTATAACAGAAGAGTTATTGTTTTATCACACGGATATCGGATGGAAATAATTTCAATCTATCGACAAAAATGACTTATAACAATTAAGAGAAGAAAAACATTAATATTTCATGAAAATCATTTCAATCGATCGAAGGACCAATATTTGACTTCTAACAATTAAGAGAAGAAAAATATCAATATTTTATGTGTAAACAAAGTGAACTGATGAAGTCTTTTTAAAACAATTTAATCATTATTCGTATATCGTTGAGAACATTAATCTTGTTAATTGTGTAAAAATTAAATAATAATAATAATAAAAAAGTTATTTCTGTGTCTTTGTAAGATTTTATTATGCGGCCGCCTTAATATCTATCCTGTGTTTATCATTAAATAGCATTAGGGCCGTTTATGCTTTTCATTCTCTCCGATTTGTTCAGTATGGGGAGATAACCTCACTCCGCTAGGTGTCCCTGGTAGAGTTGACGCAGCAAGAAGGTTCATGCACGCCGCCATTTTAAGTCCCAAGACCACCCGGTTTTATACCCTAGACTGGCTGACAAACTGAGGGTGGCGAACACAGTTTGCACCGATATTGAGCATGAGAGAGGGACTCATACAATGCACCAATAGCATTTATACGAACATGTACACAACAGACTTTGAACTTTTAGCACCGATAACCTTAATAATACCATCTCTTCTTAATAATACACTATTTACATTATTTAGACTATTGTCCTCATCTTAGTTCCCATATTTACAACGTTTCGGACGTTGTACTCACCGGCCTTCTTCAGGTGGTTGGAATGTCAAACTGAACCCTTTATTTCGCTTGCTGGGGTAGACTGTTCTAGTTCCACGTGCCATGTCTAATGGATGTCAGTTATCAGTTATCTCCTGTTAATTACACTTCTCCAAGTTCTCCACCGCCTTAACCAGGTATTGAACTCACAACTCAACCAACGACTTTATCCACTGTGCTATGTGTCCTTAAGGGCTTCTGTATATGAATTTCTGAGACTTATAAACTTAATGTCTTCAGTAACCATTTTTACCAGTGCTCATATTGCAATTTTTGCTGTTATCATTGCATTTTTTTTTTTAATCAGAGATCGTATTGCAGTTTTGGTTGTTATTACTGCTTTTCTCTGGCACTCCTTATTACTGCTTCCCATGTTGTATTCATTTCTATGCTTGGTCGGCTCAGGAGATAAATATGGCAATAAAGATTGTTGAAACTTGACTAATGCATGGAATAATAATGCAACACAAAATGTACTTAGAACAAAATGTATTGAAACAAGAAAGTGTACACAATATTTACATATAGTCTTTTGTATATTCCTGGTAAGACCGTTCCTGGAGAATGTGTTGACTGAGTCGCAGTTGGGCAGAGTCTCTGGTTGAATCTCTTGATTCCTCCCTCTCTTCCCGGTACCAACCATATTTATATGGTCGGTACTCCACTATGCAAATTAGGTGGATCCTACCACAACAAAGATGAAGACAATAGTCCGAATAATGTAAATAGTGTACATTATACCTCATCTCAGAAATGTAGACAGATACACCTTAATAATATTTTTCTTTTTCTAATATACTTCCAAAATTAGTAACGACTTGTGTCGTATTGACTTTGTTGCCATTCTTGGGGTGAAATAATAATTTCAGAATAAATACATGTAAACTCGGTAAAATAAGTAAAACAATAGTTAATTAAAAGCTAAAGAAGATTCTAGTAGTAAATCAGTGAAAAACCCGGAAACAGCTATAGACTGGTTTAGAAACCTAAAAACAAATATAATTGCCAATTTATA
>CAHIKZ030004770.1:2467500-2482500 GCA_903632075.3 Acanthosepion pharaonis | reverse complement strand
TACGAACGGAATGGGGATGATTCACACTTGTGTATGTGGCATAATGTGTCCCAGTTGTAAAGTTCGGGCTGGGGCTAATATGAAATGTAGCTTATAAGAAAACATAGCATGGAAATAGCGATAGAGCACCGAGAGGCTTGTGACGTTTCGACTGACGAAAAGGGTTTTTTGTGACGCTTTTGAACTCTATCAAGACAGGCAAGTGAGGATTGGGCAAATAAGGCATCAATACTTTATTTTTGGTTTAATTTGATTCTTTTGACTATAGCTTATATCAGGGAGGGGTCAGATGCTTACTAGAGCGGTATAATTAGCCACCCATTCTACCAGAATCCCTTTGCAATAGATCCGGTACATGAGTTCTACTTGAAGTTTGAAGAGTGCTTGAGTCCCAAAAGGCTATATGTGGTGAAAGCCTGTCAGTACAAACGCAAATGATACCTTGATTCTCGTGATTTCCTCTATCAAATCTAGTCACATCTGGGTCTTTCCCATTAACAACAGAACATCTTGGCATGTCCAGATACGGGCCTCTCTGCAACTTGTACAGGTTCGAGTCTTTATCAACTATCTCTTTGTCAATAAAAGCGACAGCAAAACCAGCAGTTGGTAGTTGCTCGCTTTGCTAGAGTCAGAGAATCGGTGTCTTATGAAAACGGTCCCTTGCCGCATTTTGTTCCGGAAGTTGCGTACCGATTGACATGCTGTGGTTTCTGAAGCAATGGCCTCATTAGTCATTACGCAGTTTAAATTTATTTTCCTCCGTCTTTTCTCCTTCTCCTAGGCCCCCATTAATTGTTAGGAGAACATTCTGTTAAGTGTTTTCCTTTAACCCCTAAGTACCCTTGCTTTATTTTAAAACACGCTATTGGTAGGTAAGGAAATTCTTTGAGAGATGACACTTCCATCATGATAGGCGAAACTTTGGAAGGTCTGCTCGGTGGTAGTGGAACGTTATTAGTTTGAGTTTTGATGCATTGAATTTTACGTGTTACTCTTTCCCTCACTGAGCCACATGTGCTCGTTGAAATGAACGGCTTCATTCTGGTCATCTAGATTTTTGAAAATGCACCTATAAATAAAAGAAAGAAATAGTGATAGTTGCTTTTAGAGACTTAATCTCAAGTTTTAGGTGGCATTATTTGATCTTGGCTTACGCAATTGATAGTTCATCTTTCTTAGCTCTCATATGCTTAATCATTAATCATTAGATTTTAATTTTTCTGGGAAACTGTTGTGTAGGAAACCTACCACCCCTCTTGAAGGTGAACTTGTCTACAAACAAAGACGTTAAATAGTGGCATGTCAAAAGACAGAGTCAGAGAAGTTCTTAGCTGAGCTAGTTATAGACTACTCAGGCGATTTCTGTACCTACTTACCAACCGAATAAACCCCTTTTTATTGTTACGTGTTATTTGGCGTTTGTCTCTACTAACCCCAAATCAACATTATAACAGAAACATATTACAATTTTCATTGAATGCGTGCATATATACATGTGTTTATACAAAAACGATAGATAAGTGTTGTATCTTGATTGTATTAGTGAATTTTGTGGTAGAAAAACACTTGTTTTCATGACAAAAATTATTTGTAATTATGCTTAAGGCTATATGAAGAAAAATGCACGGAAAAAACAAACAAAAATCCTAATATGCAATTATGCTCTTTTAATGGTAATATAATGTCAACGTCGGAAGTTTCGGTCTAAAAGACCATCTTCAGGACATATTCATAAAACATAATTAACATTAGACTATATTCAATTCGACATGAAAAGACGATGGACATAAGAGTAAGACTAATCATAACTGAAATTTTCAAGATCAGCGTTCCGTTTCAATATGATCACGTCGGCGTCACGTGGGCGATGTTGTGAAAAGGTATTCTTAAAATAGAGTATTTTGAATGAAAAATGAAAAGAATTTTTATTTTAATCTAAAATTTATATGTACGTTTGTCGAGCATTAATCTCGCTAGAAAAGGAGAAATATTAAAGAAGCCAGGTCTAGTGTTCACCGTGCGTGAGATAGACACACACACACACACACATATATATATATATATATATATATATATATACCTCGACTGCCCCCCGGACTGTACAGGGTGAACCTTACTGTAAACAAAAGACAAAAAAAAAAAAAAGAAATAACAGTAAGCTTTGATTTCACATATCGTTAAATCAGCAAAACTAACTTAAATATTCAATACCGTTGTAGCTTCAATATAGTTCAATTCCTTCTGTTGACGCATGTTTCCCTTGGTGCATCAATTGCGTTACACATTAGAGTTATCGCTTTCGTTGCTGATGTCGTTGACTTCTTGGATGGATCATACCCAGTGTATTTAGACGCTTGTCGTATATACAAATTGCACACGGAAACGACGTGATGAATAATGACCATAACGATGGACCATAATATTCAAACCGGTGCCAGCATTAGGAAGTTCTGTCGATAGGGATTATTACAAACATATTGCTCTTTATAAATAGACACCACAAAACCTAACCCCGTCCGCCAAGTGGCTTGGCGTGAATATTTTACCGCGATTGCTATGCCGATCTTATTAAAAGCCGCAGATTGTCCATGCAGTTTGGCCAGAAGATTAAAACTGACTCATACCACGTACGAGTAAATCACAAACAAATCAACTTGAATATTCAGCATAGATGAATATATATGAAGACCCAGGCATATGTGCCTACATAGACATATGTATGTAAGTATCACATATTTAAACACACACACACGCACACACACACACACACATATATATATATATATATATATATATATATATATATATATATATATATATTCTATCTCTCTCTCTCTCTATATATATATATATGTTTTATTATCTGTTATATCAGATTCCTTATTTATCTATTTACCTATGATTCCTTATCTGACGTATTTATATATTATCTATCTGTCTATACGACTATCTCAGATCCCTTATATCTATCTATCTATCTATCTATCTATCTATCTATCTATCTATCTATCTATCTCATTCTGTTCATATCTCTCTATCTAATATTTATATTTTTCATATCTATCTGTTTTACTATCTGTCTATATCAGATTCATTTATACATACATACATATATATATATATATTTTTTTTTTTTTTTTCATAAACTATATATATATATATATATATATATATATATAGTTCATGAAAACCTAGGTAATCCGTATGGGTAAACCTAAGGAGGATAAAATCCAGAGAGCTCAATGTAAATCCAGAGCAAATTCTGTTTTTATTTAAAATATATATATATATATATATATATATATATATATATATATATATATATATATCGGTTTTACTATGTGTCTATATCAGCTTCCTTATCTATCTTTATTTAATGGAATTCAATGACATCGATTAAATTAGGTAAAAATGATAAGAATTGAACACGTTTTAAAGGCATCAGTTTTATTTCACAGGGGATTGCTCAATAGATAAATAGCGATACAATATACAACCAATCCATACATGTTCAAGCAACTTAACTCACATCACTTGACCGACTTCAATTATCAGATCTTCTAACCCTGGAGTCAAGCCTTTGAATTCGTTCAAGAGGTATGAAATAATTGATGCAGTATTAAATTCAGGTTTTTTCTATTTAATTCGTGCATTTTTATAAATTAATAATAAATGTGTGCATGTGTGTATAATTAAGAAAACTACGCTTCATAATAGTGGGACATCGTCAGTGTTGTTTTATAATCAGTACCATAGTCGGATGTGATTAATAGCAGTGTATATCCAATCAATCCTGATGACGTCTTGATCCACCCTGCCAACAAATGGATATCACTTCATACATTTTGGGTTTAGCAGCTTTTTTAGTGCTTCTGAAATTTTACGTTATAGAGACGTCCTCACCAACAACTGGCCTTCATTTTGATCTTTGTCCCTATAAAACACATTTAAATTTTTGAAGAACAATATTGACTGGAATGCAAGAAACCGGAAGTGATTTCCGCAAGCAAGAATTCTGAGAGAAGAAGTTGGGGCTACATCTCGTCATTTCAATAGTAAAATGATGAGATCTTGCCGGCAATCTAGTACGGCGATTAAATGCATGAAATCTTGGTACCTAAGAAGAAAGTTCATCAGAATAATTGCCATTAAAATATTTATAGAAAAGGCACAGGAATAAATATTTCTCATTTGATGATACCAGGCTTAATAAAAATTACGAAAAATGATTTTATCTAAACTCTACTCAAATATGTGCCTACATAGACATATGTATGTAAGTATCACATATTTAAATACTTAAGCGACCGCAGAGACTCTGAAATAAACAAGGAAGATTAATGAGCTGTCTAAACCAAAAGATTATAAAATATTTTCGCTTTCATTCTTGTTTAATTTCCACTCAGAAATTTAATCCAAGAAAGAAATCATATGAGAAAAAAAAAAAAAAACGTTTATCAATACTAATAAGCCCTTCAAACTAAAATAGTATAAAATATTTTCGCTTTCATTCTTGTTTAATTCCACTCAGAAATTTAATCCAAGAAAGAATTCATGTGAGAAAAAAAAAACAAAAAAAACAAAACGATTATCAATACTAATAAGCCCTTCAAACTAAAATAGTATAAAATGTTTTCGTTTTCATCGTTATATTTATACTTTAATTGCAATCCAAAACTTCCACCAAGTTAAAATTCAGGCGGAAAAAAAAAAGATTCTTTACATATAAATAATTTGGGTTTGGTTTCTGTTTGTTTTACGTCTTATGTATTGCTGGTATTAAAAAACTATTTTTATACTTTCATAGTGTTTCTAGTTAACTATTTGCCTAAAGCTGGGACCAAGACAAGTGCTACCACCCCGGGTCAGAATTGACCTGGAAACACCAGCAATTAAGAGATGGTTCCAAGCTCCTCAAAACCTCCTGATCTTTGCTGCCGGATGTAGTTTATCGTCTTACCCAGGACACGAAGATGTACTTTATGGTCATATCCAGGACGGATAAATAATTTGGCCGACCGTCGTTCTAAACAATATCTTCTTAGATGATTCATTTCTTTGGTTTTCATGCATGACCTTAATGACCTGTCAGACTGATCGTAATAAACATTACTTGGTATGGGGTAATTGTTATTCTGTCTAACTATTCTGGCTGACTTATTACTAATATGTAGATAGTTTGGCCTCACTGGGAGTAACGTACATAATTCGACGTTACAAATGGTCAAATATGGTTAGCATGTTGTAAAACCAATCATCATTCTACCTAGTCTAATCCTCCTTGAGTATCTAATGCGAAATTTGACGTATAAAACACATAGTGTTGACATATAGTAAAATTCACCAACTATCCATTAGGGAGATGTGAGTTCGATTCTCAGTAAGCGTCCCATAAAACGATCTCCGATAAATAACCCAATGAGGTTTGAAGTGTAATATGGACAAATCAACTTTCTACTGAGTAGTGATTTCGATTATCATTGTGTGCCTAATTCAACAATTAAAATAAGATAAAACATCATGGGTTTACTATTTACATTATTCGTATTATTTTCCTCATCTTTGTCGCCATATTTATTACAACGTTTTGGCCGTTGTATGCTCCAGCCTTCTTCAGGTGGTTGGAATGTCGAACTGAAACCATTATTCCGTTCACTGCGCTAGACTGCTCTAGTTCCACGTGCCATGTTTAATGGATGTCAGTTCTCAGTTATCTCCTGTTAATTCCCCTATCCATGTTCTCCACTGCCTTAACCGGGCATTGGACTCACACTCTTTGGGTCCTGTCACTGGATCTAACCAGCACCTTTATCCACTGTGCCATGTGTTCTCAAGGACACATGGCACAGTGGCCAAAACCTTGTAATAAATATATATAAATAAATATAACGATGAGGAAAATAGTCCGAAAAGTGTAAATAGTGTACATAATACCTAATCTCTAAAATATAGACAAACATGGGTTTAATATCGTAAATTCATCCATTTCTCCTGAGTAGTGAGTTTGATCGGCCTATTAAAAAACAAAACAAAAAAAACAAAAAAAAAAACAAAACAGACCAACAAGTGATGATATTTCGAATTGGCCAACCAAACAATAATCACTTGTTTTCCATTCTACTTGGATTCACATTGCACATAGATCAAGTAGAAAGCAATGTCAATGGCATATACATTAGATTTCAACGAACGATAAACAATCGCTTATCGGCAGTTTCTTTTCTTTTTAAAGAGGGGTTATAATTTTTAGGAATACTTGAATAATCGTCTTGCGAGTAGGAATCAAATATTCTCTACTCATTGACTTCAGTTCAGATCTTTACAGGTAGTCAAATCCTTCGTAACACGTGGCAGAACCGGATCACGAACAACGAAGTTGTTCTCCGCGGAAAGATGGAGAGCCTAAAACCCATTATGACTCGTGTTGCGATTAAATGAATGGTCATGGAATAACAAAAGAAGTGTTCACAGATTAGTAGTATAATAACAGAAGAGTAGTACTCGACTTAGAAGTGTGTAACGGTACACAGTTTTCCTCGGTTCCTCTACAATCAGTCTTATACCTAGTGGAAGAGTCTACCAGCGTCTTATTGACAACTCACCATCGACTTCGATGGGTGGAACACCTTGCACGAATGCTAGACAACCGCCTATCAAAACAAATCCTCTTCTAGGCGCTCGCATATGCCAAGAGACCACGTATATCCCCACGTCGTCGATTCAGCTGAGGAATGAAATCTATACGGTTAATTGGGAAGCCGCAGAATGGTGAAGAGCAATTCACAAAAAAACAAAAATAAACAAAACAAAAAAAAACAATATCCTTCGAAAACACCAGAAGACAAAAAGAGACAGAGAAAAGAAAAGTCATAGCTATCAGTTTCCTGAATCCTCATGACCTATTATGCAGTGGCTGCAGACGTCCCTTAAGACCCGACACAGGAATTATTTAACAAAGAAGGAAATGTCGACGAGCACCCCAGTACTCGGCGATCAGTTCCGCCAATGACGACGACTACAATCATTATCTCTATCAAGTCAAATTTCAAAGGTTTTCTTCATAAACTTCCATTTCTACTACCAAATCATTCATTCATGCCACAAAACATATCTATCATAACAATTTTAACAGTACTCCTCTACCTTGAGTGACTCTCAGGCATTGTATTAGTCCAGAACACAAAAATTCCTTTCCCCTTTTTCTATACGCCGCTCCCGTTTCAAGATATAGTCGATCATGTCTCTCCAAAACTTCCTATTCTGTGTGTCTCTTTTGTTCAGTCTCCCGATGGACGTTCCACCATGCATTAACACAAGCTCGCCACATAAATGAATCACTGTCTTCTCATATCACTTTTCATCCAATACGCCCTCTGAAGGTTAAGTTTTCCAAGCCGTCCTTCCTTATTATATGACCAAAGAATTTTACCTGTCTCTTCTTGATCATGAGTATAAGTGATTTTTTTTCCTCATTTTCTCTAAGAAAATTGCTTACTCGCTTAATCCATGGAATTCTAGGTATCATTCTGTAGAACCACATTCTTTTTGTTCAAATGTGCAGAACGTTTTCGCCATGCCACGTTGGCGACGGCCCGTGTTGACAATATTTGTGTGAAATTATTTTCTTCCATCTTCCGGGAAAATAAATTTACCATAATAAAATCCTCTTGCATAACAATTTCGCAGGCACTCGCAAAACTCCTTGCAGTAATGGCTTGTAAAAAAAGGAAGATGCATCTCAGTAATATGATACTGCTTCAATTATCGGAATAAATGCAAAGTATACGTTACTTGCTCACTAATAAAGACCCGGCTCATAGATATTTACGATGTTTCGGCGCTGATTGGCTCAAATCATGAATAATTTAATCAAATGTGAATATAGAAAATGGAAGAATTCCTCTACATTGCGATCGGTTTATTAACTATGTATTATTTACCACTATCTGGTTATTTGCAATATAATTCTCATCATTCTCGGATAAACACACACACACACACATTCACACACAAACACACACACACAAATATATATATAAAGTATTTTTATTTATCAATTGTAAATACAAACAATTAAAAACCCAATTTTATAATATATATATATATATATATATATATATATATATATATATATATATATATATACATATATATATATATATATATATATATAATATAAACAAACAGTGGAAGGAAATAAATATTCGTACACATACAAATTTATAAATTAAAAATTTGTATGGGGACGAATATTTTTCTTCCACTATATATATACACACACAAAGGAAGCAAATATTCGTACACATGCAAATATTTGTTTCTCACACACACACACACTATATATATATATATATATATATATATATATATATATATATATATATATATATATATATATCCTTCTATCATATATATATATATATATAAATATATATATATATATATATATATATCTTCTATTATATATATATATATATATATATATATCCTTCTATTATATATATATATATATATATATATATATATAGATATAACTGTCAAACTAGGTATAAACACACGATCTGAAACTTTTGATGGAAACTCATAGATCTAAACTGACACTAGAGTAAATATATATATATATATATATATATATATATATATATATATATATATATGTGTGTGTGTGTTTTTTCTTTTGCCTCGTTAGCCAAACTTTCCCTGACGATCCGTTTAGTTGAAACCTAGGTAGGTTTGTCTGGCTCACTAGGTGTATCTAGGTCTGCTCTACGGTTGTATTGAGCTCTTTTGTTAGTTAGTTTTACTCGTATCGGGGTTTTTTCTTTGGGCTTCAGACTTGTATCTGTGCGATTTTTTGTCGGCAGAAGTTCATGTTTGTAGCTCTTTCTTTTTTAAAACTTTTTTTCCTCGAGATTGATTTGATTAGCAAATCAAAAAATTCGAGGGTTTTTCGAAACGAGTCTAGTTATCTATATATATATATATATATATATATATATATATATATATATATATATATATGTCCTTCTACCCATATATATATATATATATATATATATATATATATATATATATATATATATATATCCTTCTATTATATATATATATATATATATATATATATATATATATATATATATATATAAATTATAATTGCACCTTTTAATTGAAACTAAAATAACTGATCCAGCGTGCAACTTTCGGATAATAAGTGTGACATTTCTGTAATTATTGAACAATATAGTTCATGCCACATTGACTAAAAACCTACCAGTAAAAAAGAATTCTCTTATTACTATATTTGTACAAACACGCACAACCTTAAAATTTAAATTCAAACTCAGCGTTGCTACCGCACGTTACAAAACAATAACACATTTCTCATAGCATTTTTTGGATTACATCTCTATTTTCGTTGTCCTCTTATTACCGAGAAGTAAAAACAAGAACAAATCTATTTCTATACCTGAGGATGTCTGTAGGAACAGACGAAAGCTTGTAAAAACTAAAAAAGACCTTATGAAACTGGAATTTATAAACAGGGATCATATCATTCATATACAGGTTCGGGGTTAGTGTATCTTATTTATATTGTTTGCGATGATGTATTCTCGCCATTTAAATAATTAACCTCTATATTTGTTTTTTGTATGAATAATTCATGAATATATATCTATACACACACACACATATATATATATATATATATATATATATATATATATATATATATATATATATATATATATATATATATATATATATATATATATATATATATATATATATATATATGGTATATATATATATATATATATATATATATATATGGTATATATATATATATATATATATATATATATATATATATATATATATATATATCATTCCATGGTGATATATATATATATATATATATATATATATATATACCATGGGAAGAAACAAATATTCGTACACATACAAAATTTTGAAGTATTGTATTTACAGCTAATGAATAAAAATTGTTTTCATACAATTAACTGTGCACAAATGCATAATAACTAAATATGCATAAAAAAGAAAGGAATTGATATTTAACAATGTATATTGGAGTAAACATTCTCTCAATGCTCACACTTGTTCAACTCCTGGACAGATACGCAAATCGCAAAACACTGGAGGGACATAACTGTCAAACTAGTTATAAACACACGATCTGAAACTTTTTGATGGCAACTCATAGATCTAAACCGACACTAGTGTAAATTATATATATATATATATATATATATATATATATTTATATATATATATATATATATATATATATATATATATATATATATATATATATATAATTTATTTATTTAAAAAATATGATTCAATCGCTAGATAAGATTTCTCATGTTTCAAAACAAGAGCCGAAAACTTCAATATAATTATCTGAATTAAATTGAATTAAAGTACCAAGCTCTGTTCCATCTTCAACCGAAGAAACATGAGAACTTTTATGCAGTGTTGGAATCATATTTTTAAATAAATAATTATATTTATGCTCTACTTTTGTGTCGAGCACTGTTTTTTTTTAAATAATGACAAAAATACTAAAGAACTTTGGATTATTTACCTAAAGAGTTCTTTCCAATTTTCTATAGATTTTCACACACACACACACACACAGATATATATATATATATATATATATATATATATATATATATATATATATATATATATTACTCTTCAAGTAAATTGAATTGAGTTCTACGCGCTTCTGGTGTATTTCTTATAGAGAAAAACATTAAAATTCTAATCATTTCTGCCGTGCGACGATGGCCTTCTGGTAAGATATCTGACTGATGTTATTTTTTTTGTCGCTATATATTTGTCAGCATTTCACTCCAAGCAAGGCGGCCGTGCCACTAGCAAGCAATGTGTCACAAAGGATAGAGAACAAGAGAAAAGAGTCGTGTTTGGGAAGAGAATAAAAAATTCGGGGAACAAGATCAAGTTACCAGAAGATATCGACTGACATTACATTTGGATATTTGAAGATTATAGTTATCAGATAAGCAAGTAAGGGGAAGAGAATTCCACTGGCGGGAATTGCGGGAGAAGAAGCTGTTGGAGTAGAAGCGACAATTATATTTAACCGTTTCGACAGTGACAGGATGGGACTGAGATACCAGCCTAGTAGCTCGCTTAAAGTCATGCAGTCTAGGAACCAGAGAAATCAAACTTGTTGGAACAGTTGCCGTGAAAATATAAGAGACAGAAGGAAGCCACGGCACATCCGTGAGAAAGGGACTGTAGACTAGACGCCAGATCAGGATCTATCGCATTGCATATCCGTCTATGGATTTTGTCGAGGAATTCGAAACTTACAACGGGGACATCAGACTTTATAAGACAGAAATATTCCATGCAAAGGCGGATGGTTGATTTATAGATCTGAAGGATGTACGAGAAAAACTTTCTGGTAGGACACAGAACGAACTTTCCTTGCCTTAGATGAAGCTATTGAGTTTATGTATTTGTTCCACCTGACGTCAGCAGACAGCGTAGGGGTTGGACATCAACCATTCTGATGGGAGGCGGGAAGGACCTCTAATCTGTGGTTGACTGGGGCAGGAAAGGGCTTGTAAACTTCAATGCCTCCAAAACGAAACACTATTTATCAGCACATACTATTTGACAAATAAGCCGAGTTGCCTTGCAATAGTTATAAACCTGAAAACAAACATGAATATTTGGATAGCAGACACAAAAATACCCTGGACAGGCAAAGGGTTAAAACGCGTTATACATGGAAGCTTACATTCATATTCATAAATATTAAAACATCACGGAAAATATTATAGATTTTCAGAAAGACATCATTAATTTTTTCAAACTCCTCCTCAATAATCCTCGAGTTTGATAAAATGTAGACGATGTTATAAGTGGGCCAAAGTCAATACAGCGAGGCAAGCAAAATTTAACAAATGTATATGCTGTGGGGGATGAAAGAATATGGAAAAAGACCAACAAAAAACCCTAAGAAAGCAAATAAAACGTTTATAAAAAGAAAAACAAGAAAAGCATGCTAAGCAATAAACTAACAATAAACGAAAATTATAATATAGTGATTTTCCAATCATTGCGTAGATGTGGCACAAGGCCGAAAGTAGTGGGCACCCAGTGAGGATCGAACTCACTACTCAGTCGGAAATGTTCTAGCGAGACAAGCTTGCTAACCATTACACCGCCTCGAGGTGACCAGCGTAGCTTGGATGTGGCACAAGGCCGAAAGTAAGGGGTACCCAGTGAGGATTGAACTCACTACTGAGTCGCAATTGTTCTAGTGAGAGAAACTTGCTAACCATTACACCACAACGAGGTGCCCCCAAAAAATTATAATATAGCCAGAATTTTGCAGAAAAGAGAAACAAAACTGAAAAAAAAAGAAGGATTTTCGTAATGGTATGAGCCATTTCCTTGTAAGGTCATCATTGTTTGAACAGTCGGTACTGTTGTAAGTTGAAATTTTTAAAATCTATCTTTTAAAACAATTCTTCGGGAAAATAGTTTCTAAACTTCACTAGATGTTCCAGTATTGATTGGGATTTCCTTTCTAACCTTTTGTTTGAAGTTGTGTGGGACGGCAGAATCTTAAATAATGTCATTATTTTCTCTTCGAGTTAGATTTACTATCCGTTTTAATTGTTGCCGCTATTGGAAGTGCCCGAGATTAACCTTAACCTCCCCCCTGTTGACCATGTTCACCATAGTCTATGAATATAGAATACAGCGCAGTACGCAATCTGTTCAATGAAACAACGTTAAAGATTAACACTCACGAGTCAGACACTCTACTGAATCTGATTATATCGCCAATACCACCAGCAGCTGTTCCGTAATTTATCAGTCTTCGATATCAAAGGCTGGCAGTAATATTCAGCCACCCCACCCACCAACAAGGTTTACATGTGACACAAGCCCAGGATTAACGTGGGATCTCCGAGCCCGTAGGCTCGGCCAAAAATATTCCTTATTCGAACGCGTATAATCGGGTTCAGGGACAGTCAACCTCCCCGGACGAGACTCTGCTCTTCGGCGGAGCCTCGTCCGGGTTATCAAAGGCTGGAAGTGCATATTCGGGAAAAACATGGCCGCCTTTATACACGTCACATTTAATATTTTGAGCCTTCTCATTGGTTAACCCTTCTGTTGGTGAACTATAAAATGAGTCAGCTCATTTTGGCTGACTCACTAGTATACCAGGGTACCCAAAAATTCCAACACGCCCACTGAGTCGAATTGTGACACAAAGTCTGTTTTTAACGTGGGGACCCGAGTCTTTCCACTCGGGCCGCTGGTTTAAGTTGGTCACATCATGTCTAAGCTGGGCAAAGCTTGTCTAAGCTATTCTTAGCCGCTCATGCCACCGTTAAGTAACATGTTGGGGGGGACGCATAGGGAGGCTAGAATGTCTCCGGTACGGAACAGATACTACATCTGCAGCCTCTAATCCGACGGGTAAGCCCTATTCTCCTCCTTTGCCAATCCTATCAGAAGAATCCGGAAGGAAAAACCCCTGCTATTTGAAGCCGTTTGTCTTATTATTATTTCTTTCTTTACGATTCTGTAGCGCTAGATTCAAAGTAGGATTGTCCTCGTCATGACCTACAGGCTTCACTCGCTGATTATTATTGATCTGAGAATGGGTTTGTATACAACTGATTGTTTATATATTTCTGATCGGGTTTGGAACCATGCATAACATCCACATGAAAGTTTCGAAGACACTTGGACGTGGTGTAATGGTTAGCTAGATTTCCTAGCAAGATAAATTACGATTGAGTAGTGCGGTCATCCGCATGACAATAAACTACATCCGATAGCAAAGCCTCTGATCGAGAGATTGGCAGTTTTGTGGAGCATTGAAGCATCTCCTAATTGCTGATGTTGCCAGATCTATAGGCAGGCAATGGAACCTCAAACAAAAAAAAAAAAAACACCATGAACGTATAAAAATAGATTTTTATAGTAAAAGTACAAGCAATACATTTTATAGGAAAATGACCAATATTTTATTTTATAGGTAACTGACCAACAGTACTGGGTGTAACAACAAAATTGTTCAAATCGTGTTATAGTAGGTACCTCCATGAAATCGCTAAAAACAGAGCATGATGAAAAAGACGTGAAACTTGACGAAAACTAAATTTTAGCGTCTAAATGCTTATGTTATTATTAAGAGGAAAGATCAAAGTTTATTTTAATTATTTAAAAAAAATTTTACTTCTTTTTAGAACATTCTAAATTTTGATTAAAAAAACCTTGTTTCTCTCTGTATCACCGGAACTAGTAAAATAACATATAAAATTTTTGCACGTTTTTTTTCCTGTATGACACACATTAATTGGAAAATCTTGTAAAAATAAAAATAATTGTCGGATTTTAATGAAACTTTCAGAAACTATTCATAAATAATGGAACTTATTATAAATGTTAAAATCATGGCAGAAATTTTTTTTCATATGTATTCCCCCACTCCTAACTAATTGTACGAAAACTCTATAATTTCAATTTTGGGAAAATTAGTGATTATATTAGTTAAAAGCACAAGGCTTTGAGGAAACCAAATCATGTTTTTTTTTTTTAGTTGGACCACCTCTACCTGAAATTCATCTCTGAATTGTAACATACAAAACTCAATAAAACAAAAATATTATTTAATTTCAAAAGCTTTTTATTGCTTTTATTTATTTCAATGAACATCGACAATATTGTCTGAAAGCAAAAAGATATTTCGATGAAAATTGAAACAATTATTTGTTATTTCTGAAATATTTTATTATTTTTACATTAAATGTTAATTCTTCTAAAATTAAGGGAAAATTTGTAAAATTTAACGAATGTTGTTATTAAGTAGATATATATTTACAGATTATAATTTCCAGTAACACCAATACACGCAATCTACATAAACCCAAAATTTTAAAAAATGAATCAGTTTGTCTGACGATCGCA
>CAHIKZ030004770.1:2452500-2465000 GCA_903632075.3 Acanthosepion pharaonis | reverse complement strand
CTAACGTTCAAGCTGTAAGTATGAAAATAGAGAATGAAGCTCATCTAAATATCTGCTATGGGAATATCAATAGAGTAGAGACTTACGAATGTACATCTGCGTGAAAAAGGATGCGTAGTGGGGAATATCCCTTTCAACCACAAGACTGACTAAAGGATTTTGATTGTTTTGCTTTATTTTGTTGTACGGCATATCAACACCTCAATGTGTTATTTAAGAATTTTTTATCGTATAAAAAGAATATGTATTAATTTTTAAAAAAAATGTACTGCTGGTTTTTTTACTACAAAAATCTATTTTTATACTTTCACAGTGTTTTGTCCTCAGTTTGAGTGTTAGCTATTTGTCATACCTGGGACCTCAACAAGGTATGTAACAGCAATTAAGAGGTGGTTCAACGCTCCTAAAAACCTCCAGATGAGAGGATTTTGTTACAGGATATAATTTATCGTCATACCCAGGAGGCAAATATTTTGAATTCTTTAAAGGTATCTGTCTATATTTCTGAGATGACGTATTATTTACACTATTTACATTGTTCTAATTATTATCCTCATCGTTGTTGCCATATTTATCACAACGTTTCGGCTGTTGTACGATCCGGCCCTCTTCAGGTGGTTGAAGCTTAGAGCTCATACTGCAATTTTCGTTGTTATTATTGCGTTTCTCTGAAACTCCTTATTACTGGTTCCCATATTGTATACCGCAAACCGACAATTACAAGACAGTACCTAAATTTCAACTCCCACCATTCATACAGCGTAAAAAAGGGATCGTCCGCTGCTTACAACACCGAGCAAAAGTCACAAGTGGTGACCAAGAGACATTAGATAACGAATTGGTCAATATAAGCAGTACCCTAAAACGTAAAAAATATCCTGGGTACATGGCAGCATCCCCAATAAACTGGCATAGGCGGGTACAATAGGAAGAAAACAATACCCAGAGAACAGACTACCTGCCTTATGTGAAGGGGTTATCGAAGAAAATACAAAGGATCTGCGGTCCATCAGGACAAACTTCAAAAGTTGGACGACATTTCGCAGATACCTCTCCCGAGTGAGACCCCCCATAAATGAGAACATAACTAAAGACTGTGTGTACGCCATCCTGTGCAACTACGGAAAAAATATAAAGGGGAGACAGGTCGCCCCCTTAATGTAAGGCTTCAAGAACACCAAAAAGCTGTAACACGAAGGGAAGTGGAAAAATCAGGCGTGGCTGACCATATATGGGGAGAAAAAGGAGATAACCGTCCTTTGTGGGATCAGGTTTAAATCATAGACAAAGGACATCAGTGGAAAATTCTTAAACTTAAGGAATCAGCACATATGCTTGGCCGCAAAAATCTCCTGAGCCGACCAAACATACAAATGAATACAATATGGGAACCAGTAATAAGGAGTGCCAGAGAAAAGCCATAATAGCAACGAAAATTGCAATATGAGATTTAGTAAAAAAAAAATGCAATGATAACAGCAAAAATTGCATTAAAAGCACTGGTAAAAATGTTTGCTGAAGACATTAGGTTTATAATTCCCAGAAATTCATACATAGATGTCCTCAAGGACACACGGCAGAGTGGGTAAAGGTTTTAGTTAGATCCAGTGACAGGAGCCAAAGAGTGTTAGTTCAATACCTGGTTAAGGCGGTGGAGAACTTGGAGAAGGGAATTAACAGAAAATAACTGATAACTGATATCCATTAGACATGAGACGTGGAACTAGAACAGTCTACCTCAGCGAGCGAAATAAAGGTTTCAGTTCGACATTCCAATCACCTGAAGAAGGCCGGAGCGTACTACGGCCAAAACGTTGTAATAAATATGGCGACAAAGATGAGGATAATAGTCCGAACAATGTAAATAGTGTTCTTTAAAGGTATTGTCAGAAAACATAAACGGTATTTTATGAAATAGTAAGTTTGTGCTGAATCTATTTTTTTACGGAGATACGTCTGTCTGGATTGGAAATCAATATGCACTTTTTCGCGATGGAGATACGCGTTGAAGATGACGTTTTTAGCAGCAGTAGAGTATCAAATTGCGATCAATGTCTTTTGCTAATGCTTTTTTTCCCGGTAGAAGCGTTCGGGAAATCTGCTTTCGTTTAAAACGAGGAAATGAGGATTCTGAACATTTACTATGCGTCATCTAATTCTTAAAAATGTCTTCATCAATTTACAACATCAAACTCTATTTTGGTATCGCTCATGGGGACATTTTCTACAAAATTCACTTCATGATGGAACCAAGATTATATACAGACTGACAACAGGTAAATTTATTGTTCCTTGTTAAATAAATCTTTTCGTAAGATATCTTTTACAAACCTTGGTGTATATATATGGTTGCACGGAAGGATACTGCGAATGCCAAAGACCGAACCTGTGAGCAACGATGATGTTTGAGAGAACAATGGAAACAAAAGTGCCACTTATGCTTAAGATTAGGAAATTACAGGTGAAATCTCAAGGGTACATGATGAGAAAAGATGGTTTGAAAACTTTGATACTCACAGGATAGCTGGAAAGCAAGAGGTACAGAGAGAATCAACGCATCAATTTCCTGTCGAGCTTGAGTGAAAATATGTCGGTGCTGGGTTTGGGAGAAATAGCAAAATGGGAAAATTTATTAAGAGCAGAAGAGGATAGGAAATTGGGGAGAGCAAGGATCGCCAAAGTTGTGAAGGGACGCAGTCCGTAGAAGAAGAAGAAGAAGAAGAAGAAGAAGAAGAAGAAGAAGAAGAAGAAGAAGAAGGAGGAGAAGAAGAAGGAGGAGAAGAAGAAGAAGAGGAAGAAGAAGAAGAAGAAGAAGAAAAGAAGAAGAAGAAGAAGAAGAAGAAGAAGAAGAAGGAGGAGGAGAAGAAGAAGAAAAGGAAGAAGAAGAAGAAGAAGAAGAAGAAGAGGAAGAAGAAGAAGAAGAAGGAGGAGGAGAAGAAGAAGAAAAGGAAGAAGAAGAGGAAGAAGAAGAAGAATTGTTTTAACACATAATGAAAAATCTGTCGCAAAATATACCATCCAAAGATGATATATAACATTGAATGGAAAATACCATCCAAAGAATATATAAAACAGAATATGCCATCCAAAGATGGTATAATTACAGAATATACCACAGAGAATATGCCATCCAACGATAGTATATAACACAGAGTATTTAAGAGAATGTGCCATCCAAAGATGCTATAAATCACAGAAAATATGACAGAATATGCCATCCAAAATATGGTATATAACACAGAATATAACAAAATATGCCACCCAAAGATGGTATATAATACAGAATATATTACAGAGAATATGCCATCGAAAGATGCTATATAACACAGAATATATAACAGAATATGCCATCGAAAGATGGTATATATTACAGAATATATAACGCAGAATATGCCATCCAGATATGGCATATATTACAGAATATATAACAGAGAATATGTCATTCCAAAGAAGGTATAAATACAGAATATATAACAGAGAATATGCCATCCAAAGATGGTATATAATACAAAATATATAACGCAGAATATGCCATCCAAATATGGTATATAATACAGAATATTTAACACAGAATATGCCATCGAAAGATGGTATATAACACAGAATATATAACAGAATATGCCATCGAAAGATGGTATATATTACAGAATATATAACAGAGAATATGAGACCCAAAGATGGTATATAATACAGAATTGAAAATATGTCGCAAAATATACCATCTGAAGAAACAAGAAAAGTTCGTTTGAAAGAAAGAAAAAAATGTGGACATGCTAAGAGATTTATGGCAAATGAATGGATGTGTTGAGGCAACACAAATGTTGTTCTACAGAAGGATGCTGAAAATACCATGGGCAGAGCATATAAACACAAAGAAAATTTTAAGGGAAATTGAAGCAGTATTATACTTAGAATAAGAACGCGACAGTAAAAATGTTCTATGGACACATATTGAGAATGGAGGCTTGGAAAATTTAACACTGACGTATCACATCGGAAGTAAAAACGGGGAAGCAGTGGACCATCTACCTGACGTGCTTATGTGAAGGGAATGAAGGATGGGAGACAAAGTGTTTTTTATAGTGATGTTCAGCCGGTATAATGCCCAAGAGACACACGAGGTAAAGGCTTATAGAGCAAGAGGCAAACCTTATGTGTATATGAGGGGGAGATAGTGGTCAACCCTAACCATGGTCAGAGAAGCATCCACTTGGCAGTCGGAATCACTAAGCATCAGTTCGAGTGGAACTTCCATCTCACAAATGGAATATGAACGGAATGCGGTTGGTCCACTACAGCCTATGTGGCATGGTCGGTCTCAGCTGTCAAGGTTAGAACTGGTGGAATTAAGGAATGTAGTTCGTTAGAACTCATTCCATGGAAATAGCGATAGAATAGCGAGGGACTTAAAACGTTAAAATGTTTGTAGGGAGGATAATAATTAATCCCCCATAAGGATATAGATACGCTGTAATACGCTATAGAGACAGAAAAGTGAGAACATAGCAGTTCCTGACCATATATGACAGCAGTACTCCGTTTTCGGCCT
This sequence comes from Acanthosepion pharaonis, assembly GCA_903632075.3. Taxonomy (NCBI): domain Eukaryota; kingdom Metazoa; phylum Mollusca; class Cephalopoda; order Sepiida; family Sepiidae; genus Acanthosepion; species Acanthosepion pharaonis. The sequence goes on along the minus strand of CAHIKZ030004770.1, from coordinate 2,460,451 downwards.
GACCCGACTCTTATAATGGTAGAGGATAGCAGGAGGAGTAAGCTACTTACTGGAACCGACCATTTTCCCAGTATCATTAGCAATGGATAGGTATATATGAGTTCCACTTAAGGGTTAGGTTCAGTTTAGCTCCAATAGGCGCTTCCTGAGAAAACACCCGTTCATTGCGATAGATGAAAATTCGGGTCTGCTCATGAAGTCTGCTATATACTCTTGTTTCAATCAGTCATCAAAAACTGCAATTGTATTAAGAAATTATTTTAATTATTAGCAAAATCAAAGTGATATATATGTTTTATACAGATCAGTTCAACAAAAACTTGTCGCGGAGAAATCATTGTCGCCAATTGTTGTCGGAAAATTTGTCGAAAATTGTTTTTTTTTTTCTAGTGAACAAACAATACTTCCCCGTCTACATATTTATAAATTCTTGATAAAATCTAAAGAAGAATCTGCAATGTTATTGTCCTGATCTGACATCTCGGTTTCTGTCAATTTTCCACCGTCGTAACAGATTTCCTGTGGCTTTTCTATAAAACTTTCATGGTAATTATTCTGATGAAATTCACTCTTCATGAATTTAAGCGCAGTACTAGAGTAGCACTAAGATCACATCAATTTACAGTCGCAACCGTATGTTCTATGAGAACAGTTTCTTCTCTCACATTTTGCACTTGAAGAACTCTATTAGCTTCTTGCTTTTCAGCCAACTTTCATCTTCAAAAATGTAAATGCAATTTCACTTTTTTTATTGTTTATGCTCCTTAATACCATTATCTTTAAATTATATTCTTTCGCACTCAGTAACCCCCCGCATTTCAGTGTTTTTTTTTGTTTTTTGTTTTTTTTTTTTTGCCTTGTTTGGGTGGGAATCTACATATAAAATTCTGTGACTTCGGTTCGTCTGTCCGTCAGTCACAATCTCTAAAATATTAGGTTGGTGCAAAATAATGACGTAAGAATGTCGTTTTTTTGACGTTAACAAATACGTCAAAAACGACATTATTACGTCATTATTTTTGCACCAACCTAATAGTAATACATTGACCGATCGAAAACAAATTTTTCGTATATATATATATATATATAAATAAGTAAAGGATTACAAAGGAGAGTATTTTTTTTTCAAAATATAACTTTACATAAGCTACCTAAACTAGCTGAAATCAGTTATTTTCGAGTGAAAACAATGTGATTTTGACTACTTTTAGATGTTTTCGTGACTTTACAAACACCTTTTTTTTTAAAAAAAAACAGTTTCCAGTTTTCCCTCCGTTTGCGAGAACTATAAACAGACAACTAGGACAGCCGCTTCAAAAAATTGGAATTTGTCTCGTGAAAGAAATATTTGTGCATGGTCATGCTCAAGAGTAAGAAATACTAAGAATTTATTCTTTTTACGGTAAAAAGTAAATACAGAAAGAAAAATAAAATTCATAAAAAAAAATATTGTTTACCATGAAGTCATATAAAATTAAATTAAATTAAAGAAGTTATCTAACCGCGAAGTAGGTTTCTTTGTCAAAGTATTTTCCCAAGCAAATCAGATTATTTAAATTTCATCGACTGATTTGCAAAATTGAAAGAAACGTAGAATTTGGAAATCTCGACGTAAATGTTACCAATAACTTCAACAATACTAAATATTGTGAAGACTGTGAGGAATAAATTCTAGTGATTAAAAAACAATAAGATACTTTTAAAAATATGTTAAATTTATAACTTTTCGAATGAACAACTATTTCGTAAATGATTATATTTATGTTTTAAATTAGATCGTTTTAAACTCATTGATTAAATGGAACTCAGTGTTAGAACATTAATTCAGGGTTACTAATTGTTTAACTTGTTTTTTTTTTCCCTTGGACACAATGTGGAAGAAGGGCTTGGAAAATTTGACACTCACAGGACATACTATTTCCTAAGCGTAGCTTAAATGTGCACCAGGCCAAAAGTATGGGGTGAGGATCGAACTCACTACTCAGTCGTAATTGATCTAGAGCAATGATTTGCTAACCGTATTTTAGATGTGGCACAAGGCCGAAAGTATGGGGCACTCAGTGAGCATTTAATTGATCAAGCGAGATTAGCCTGCTTACGATTACACCACGCCATAGGCCCCATTGGTTGGAAATTAATAGTGATTTTCGAAGCGTAGCTCAGATGTGGCACAAGACTGAATGTATGGGGCACCCAGTGAGGATAGAACTCACTATTCAGCCGTAAACAGATCTCGCAAGACAAGCTTGTTAACCATTACACCACGTCGAAGTACCGCACTCACAGGACGTATGGAAGGCAAAATGGACAGGATAGATAGCGGCAGTTTCTGGCAAAATGATTCGGCCCAGAGCACCGATAGCAGGTGGCAACGCCATGGTGACGAATGGCTGGGGTCGGACTTCAATTGGTTGAATAACTGCGGCCACTGGTTCATCAGCCTCTTTTTCGTCGATCATGACAGCACGGGCTCTGGTCAACAATTGATTGAGCGTCAGGTCTTCCATTCTGGATGATGCGCGGAGTATCTGCTTAACATGACTGGGCAATCCAGAAACGAAGGCACATGTCATCCATTCTTCAGGAAGCGGTGCGATTGGAACGGCGAGCTTCTTTAATTCTGCCAAATATACATCTACTGTCTCGCCAGGTCGCAGACGCCGTGCGTGGAATTGGTCGTAGGCCACGAACCGGTCAGTTCCAAACGCGGTTAGTAGAGCGTGCTTTATTTGCTCAATGTCACTTTTCTGTTCTTTACTCAGCTGCCTATACACAGCAAGGGCACCGCCATTCAATCGCAGAGGAAGAATCCGATCAATCTTCGATATCTCGCATAATTCGCAGACCAGTTCCACCTTTTCGATCCATTCAACCACATACTGTCCACTAGTATCACCACTGAATCCGGGGATCAGTTTTATATCGAACGGTCTTTCCGCCATCTTGCGAAAGACAAAGTAAATGCCGAAATAGCTTGATTATCTCGTTCACTACAATAAGCTTGGCTGAATGGATAGTGGAACGAGTTTTTGGTAGAGATGGCAAAATGACAAACGTTACTAAGGGTTAGAATGTTGTGGAGACCCTTGATCGCCGACAATTTGGAAGCAGTAGTGAGTAGAAAAGAACCTAAATTTCTGTTATACCAATCCTCGTATATGGCAGCAGTAGAAAAGTTCCCCTTATGGAAGGCAAAAATGACAGGGATGAAGCTAGTATGAATACATGGCGGAACGGGGTTTGGGAGAGATAAACAAAAGTTTGATAAAACTAAGAGCTACAAAGGATAGGAAGTTGTGGAGAGCCATGATATCCTACTTCTTGAACGGAAACGGTACAGAGAAGAAAAGAAACTCTCTTTTATATGTCAGTGTGTAAATTGGTTTTGCTTGTCAACGAGAATTCCCTTTACCTTGGCAAAACATACACTTTAAAAAATCATTTCACCTCAAGCAAGGCGATAAAGCCACTAAGATGCAAGGCTTTACTAACAGTTAAAGAATCTTAGAATCTTATTGAGGAGAAAAGTCAGGATTCACAAAGACAAACAAGAAAGAACTATTATAGAAAATGGAAACAAATGACACAAGAATTTGAAAGAGTCAACTGATATCTCTTGGACACATAATCCGGAAGAGGGCTTGCAAGATTTGACACTCACAGCATATATGACAAGGAAAAAAGGAGAGGAAGTGTCAGCGGTACATCTACCTGAGGATCTTATGTGAATGGAGGACAGAACAGGGTTTGGGAATGATGGCAAAAAGACAAACCTTGCTAGGAGTTAGGAAGTTGTGGAGAGCCCTTATCTTCTACTTTTTAAATGGAAACGGCAAATCGAATAAGATGTCGGTGTGTTAAATGGTTTTGTGTATTAAAAAGAATTCTCAGGTAATATATTTTTACCGCCTCTCAGTAATTATTGAAATGATTTGAAAAATCTGTAAACAGGAAATATTTTTCAAATCTTAGTAAAATTTTTCAGATGGATTTTATGAGCCTAAAAGAAAAAAAAATCAGATTCACATTTGTTTTCGCCTTATTTTCAATGCAAAAAAAAAAAAAGATACCATGAAAAGTTTCTCGGAATAATCTTTGAGGCAAACTTAGTGACGTTGTCAGTTCATTTTTTCTTTATCTGCATCTAATTTTTTTACATAATTCTTTTTCCATCATTTCACACTAAGTAAGGCGGTAAATGCACTAAGATGCAAGTGATTGTTTTTTTTTTGTTTGTTTGACGGCATAATAACCACTTATGGGGCATTTTATGCTAAAATTTAATTTTCTAGTGAACATTAGTTATTTCATTTACAAAAACGTACTGCTAGTAATATTTTTTTTTTTTATGCATGCATATGTATTGTTGGTGCTTTTACAATATATATATATATATATATATATATATATATATATATATATATATATATATATATATACAAGTATAAGATGGGTGTACATGGAATAAATTCCAATAACAAAAAAATACTAATCTTAAAAGAGTGCTCAATACAGAGTAGAGTAAATATAACTTATTCGAAATTTATAACATAAATTTAATAAAATCGCTACAAAATGGCTATTTTTGTAATGATTTCAAACATACTTATGTTATAATTTACGAATAAATTATATATATATATATATATATATATATATATATATATATATATATATTCATAAGCCACCTCAGATTGGGGGTTAACTATTTGCCCATAGCTGGAACCCTAATAGCTGGTACCATCCAGGGTCAGGTTGAGCCAGCATGCAACAACAATTAACAGGTGGTCCCGCGTCCCACAAAAACTCCTGATCAAAAGCTTTGCTGTTGGATATATATATATATATATATATATATATATATATTTGATTAAAAAGGAACGATAAGGTTCGTTTGTTTAGTTTTTTTATTGCATTTTTCAAATATTTGTGTCAGGTGTTGAGCATTGTGCTCCAAGTTATGCATGAACTGTCTGAAGTTTATATTTTGTTATTTTTGCCTATTTATTATATATTTTGTTAGTTTTTGTATTTTCAACTTTCGCAATCATTACCAATGAAAAATTGAAACGGATAACTCGCTTGGCCGTGCATCTCGAAAAGGACTCCCAATCGATTGTGAACTGGGGCATGAATTGGCTGGTCAACTTCAACGCTTCGAAGACAAAACTGCTCTTTATTAATCACCACAGAGAGCCTTCCCTTCCCTACATTAGAATGTCTGATGCTCAACTTCTCGAGAGCAACTCTTAGCGGCTTCTCGGTCTCACGTTGACTGCTGACCTGAGATGGAATAAATACATTGAGTCAATTGCTTCGTCCGCCGCAAGGAAACCTGGCTCCCTGTGCCGCGCCATCAAAATTTTTCTCCCCGGAGTCGATCCTCCAGATCTACAAATCCACAATTCGCCCTTGCATGGAGTATTGTTGCCATATATGGTCTGGATTCCCTTCTGTTTGCCTCGGGGTTCTTGATAGGCTCCGGAGGCGGATATGCAATATAATTGGCCCTGCATCTCGTCTACAGTCACTTTCTCACAGACGCGCCGTCGCCTCTCTCTGTCTGTTCTACAAATACTTTCATTGAAATTGCTCCTAGGAGCTGCATTCGCTGGTTCCCAGATTTCATGAGTTCAAGCGCCCTACGAGGCTGGCATTCCGCTCTCACCCCTTCACTGTCGAAACTCCTAAATGTAGTCGTCTCTTCTACTCCAATAGCTTCATGTCTCGCACTCCCTTCCCTTTTCCTGTTTCCCTGTGAGCTATAATCTCCAGCTATTCAAGTGTAATGTCAATCGACATCTCCAGTTGCCTTGATCTATCCACTACCCTCATCCTTTCTTCTATCACTCCTATCTGATCTTGCTCTAAATTTTCTCTAACCCCTTGCGTCCTAGTGGCTTCCCCCCTTTCTTGGGGTGAAATGCTTTAAAAAAAAAGGATAAAAATAAAAATTCAAATTAAATTAATAAATAAATGAATCGTAATCTTTTTGTGCCGCTATGTTTCCCATAGCAGTTTCACATGACGCCACGCTAGACCATTTCAAAATTTATATCATATTTTTTTTAATTATATATTTTTAAATAATGAAGAATTTAACCGTTTCATTTTATTTTTGAAACATTTTTAGTCATGTATGTTGGATCAAGAACGTAGTAATTCTTTCATGAATGGTGACATTTGAAAAAATCTGGGGGATTTTATTTTGATAAGATACTAGTGTTACACTTGAGAATTTCACGTCTAAGTAAGTTACATTATCTTTAATAAGTATCTATGAATAAAAAGATTTAAATGCATGGGTTATACATGGAAATAAATTCAACACAGCTTTGACCTTGGTCAAAAAACTCGGATGCCACAAATTGTTATCCGAGGAAAAGAAGAGGGGCCGAACAGGGCGACATATATATATATATATATATATATATATATATATATATATATATATATATATATATATATATTTCATAGAAATCTTACAAGTATAAGAAACTATACTCACTCGCAAAACCTTCGGTATATTGATTTGCAAATAAACAAGTCAACACAAAAGGAAGAAAAAGAGTATAAAAAAAGAAAAAAAAAACAAGAAAATTTACGTTAACCGAAAAAATCGTCCTGCATACAAGTTCAAGTCCTAAAGAAAAAATGATGTGAGTATCCAAAACAACTAAATAAATTGCTCAATACAATAAGTAGAGCAGAACTAGTTAAACCTAGAGAGCTAGACAAACCTAGCAAGGCTTCACCTAAGTGGATCGTCAGGGAAGCCAGCCTTCCCTGACGATCCGCATTGGTGAAACCTACGTAGGTTTGTCTGGCTCTGTAGATTTAACTATATATATATATATATATATTGTGTGTATTTAGGCAGCATATTTTCATTTATACACGTTTCATTAAATAATATAGACAAGTGTTGTCTATTTATTTTATGCAAAATTTTTTCGTATCTTCTGATAAGTTTGATAACATTATCATTAACCGAAAAAAGAAATTCACAATATTTATCCATTATTTTTTTAATATAATCTAAGCTTTCGGCTTACTCAAGCTATTATCAAAGATGTAATTACAAACATATCAAACAATATACGGACACGACAGTGATGATAGTCTGTCATTGTTTAGTTTACATAGTGGATCACTAAGCAACGATGAACACGCGCATATAAGACGCTAGAAGCGAAAATCGCACCGCATCTCATGACGTCACACATGACTACACGAGAGTGAATTGGAGAATGAAATAAGGAAAGCCGTTGGTATAAACCAATGGCTTCTGTTACCAATTATAGAAATTATAGACATTTAAGAATATTTGTAGAGATTCCATAGTTGATTTTGTTTAGGTTGGGTTTTAACTGTTTGATGTATAATGCTTCAAGTATTTTTAGTTTTTGTCTATTGTTTTCATGTCGAAGTATAGTTGTGTTTTCGACAAGTATTTTACGGAATTGTGTGTGCGGGCAGGCATGTTGTTTTAAATGCCTAAAAATGTTACAGTTTTCATTAAAATGTAGTGTCAAGCGTCGTGAAAGCGAGTTTGTGGTGTGACCAACATAAATATTATTTAATTCGTTGGAGATACACTCTCCCAAAGGGCACTTGAATTTATAAACTATGTTGGTTTTTTGCAAAAAAAAAAAAAGTTTATAAATTCAAGTGCCCTTTGGGAGAGTGTATCTCCAACGAATTAAATGGTTGTCAGGTACTTTCGAAAGGTGCATCACTTTGAGATAGTCTACCCAGGCTCAAGAAACCATTGAGATTGGTATGTCGTAAAACAAATCAAACCAAATCAATCGTTATCTGACTCAATTTCATATTATCCCTGTGCTTCTGGAACTGTTATGTCTTGTATGTTTGAATATTGAATTGTCGATTTATTTTTCTTTGACAGTCCCTTAACAATTGGTGGCACATGCAAAAATCGCAATCAGCA
>CAHIKZ030004770.1:2427500-2447500 GCA_903632075.3 Acanthosepion pharaonis | reverse complement strand
CAAACAAAAACATTGTTTTCAATCGTTATGAGCCTACCGATTGAATAGAATTTTTGAATTTTATTATAAACAATTGTCTTGTAAATGGAATTTTTAAAGCATTCTGAATGTAAAAATAAAGAAAAAAGTGTGCAAGACAATAAGAAACACTACCTACCAAAAAAAAGTGAAGTTTTGTTGAAATCGGTTGAAAAATGTAGGAAATCCGATCCCTTATATAAATGAACACACACACACACACACACACACACACACACACACACACACACACACACACAACCTGGGTTTTATAATAAGTATAACTCGATATGCGTTGTCCCCCCTTTCATTCTTGAAACAGCGATGTTTTCAAATTGATTTAGTGCAAAAAACAATTGTGTTTTTCCAATTTTTGGCACTGTCAGAACTACCGCAAGGTAATTTTACATAGTCCTGTGAAGTTTGTTGAAATCAGTTGAAAAAAATGGGAAATCCGATCCAATATATAAACGTACAGACACACACACACACACAACCTGGGTTTTATAATAAGTATGATATATATATATATATATATATATATATATATATATATATATATATATATATATATATATATAATGAAATGGACTAAGTCCGACGATTATTTTAATGTATTTTCTGTTTATACGTTCTATATTTTTTGTTTATATGTTTACATACATTTTTATAGATATAATTATTTAAGAAAATCATTTGTTTGTAATAAGCAGTATTAATTACATTTACCGTAGAAAATACGTGTCTTCCCACAGAACTGATCCTGTCTCCTACATTTGATCTGACCAGCTATACCACTCAGCTACAGAGGAAACATCTGGTTAGCAATTTAATTTATTTCTTTAAACGTTATTTTAAATGGATGCATATATTTCAGCAGATGCTAGAACCCATAACCTGAAGATTTCATGAAACAGACTGACGCCACTCTTAAGAAGGAAATTACTGGAAAGTAATTGAAACTCACCTGAAGAGCTGAATGTGTAATGCTCCTCATGCCAATGACACTTCCACCAAGCTTCACTACGGCATATGAATTCACTGAATTTTGATGTGTTCCTCCTCGAATTTATATTTAAACTGGGGTCATCAGGAGAGAATGTGCACCGTTTCGGGGCCTTTCCTCTCAACGGTTTCAGTTGCACCCAGCCCCCTCACTGATGCGAGGCCCCATTATAACGATATACACGTGTTGTAGATAAACTAGTTCAAATGTGTAACGGCTAAATTAAATTTACGAAAATTCCGAAAAACGGCAAACCTCGCGTTCTGAGAATGTAACGTGAACCTCATTACGCATTCACGATCAGTCATGTCATGCCGTCATGTTCGCTGAAACACTCCACGGAGTATTTCGTTTTTTCCATATCCACAAAGAATTATTTTCTGTTACTTCTATTAGGCGTTTTATACTTTTGGCCCTATTACGCCCTTTGATTCCAATTTGGCTCAGAAATTGGTACAGAGTGCCTGAAACGAAACCCCTTGCTCCAATTTCCACTGCTCTAAGAATTGCATTATACCCCTCCTTTATTAGCTCTGACTTTAGATTTTCATATTTATTAGTTTTATAATCGTAGCTTTGTTCCATCCGGCATTCATATGGTACTGTTAATTTAACCAGGATGATTTTATGGTTCACCCTTGACAGAAGAACAATATCTGGTCGCAGACCTTTACTTGATATTATTTTGGGGTAATCATTACGCCAACCAGGATGGTCTGCAGATACCTCCCAGATGCCACCAGAACTGAGGAGATTTTTCCAGGTATAGCATGACATTTGCTTGTTTGCTTAGAGCCGACATATCTTTTTCCTTCTGCAACAAATTCCTGGGCTGAATTAGATGACCCAGACTTTATATATTTCTTTATAATTTTGACCAGCTCATCCAAAACACTATTGTGCCTCCATGTATATCTGCCATTGACAAGGGCTGTTTTACAGGAACTAAGAACATGTTCTAATGTTTGTGGCTTTTCCTTACACAGGGGACAAGTGGGATCACTCCCTTTCTTCCATTTAACAAGATTGTTCTTAGATGGTAGCAGGTCATACTTGGAACGTATTAAATAGCTCAACCTAAGTGGAGCCATCTGCCAAATGTCCTTCCAAGTAATAGATTTCTGAAGAGCCTCCTCCCAGTTTGTCCATTGGTCTTGTTGGGATTGTTGTACTCTTTTTACGAGTCTTTTTTTATCTTCTTCTTTCATCACATTTTGGATGACCATGTCACGGCGATCTTTACCAGAGGATTTCGACCACCATTGCCTTTCATTTAGTCCTAACACTTGTTTCCCTGCTTGAGTGTATCCGATGACTTCATTGAAAGCTAGATTGTCTTTAGCACTTGTTATCGTCTCTCTGACCTTCCACATTCTCCCTGTTTTTAATGTAGGCTTTTATGCTTTTATTGCTTTATCCTTGGAGTCATCCAACATCATTTGAAATCTAATTTCTCCGGATTTATACTCTTCCACAAACGATTTAAATGGCAACTTTAGTTTTGCTTGTCTGCAGTACAATGCGATATCAGACAAACCTGGAGGCAAACCCAACCATTTTCGGATATATTTGTTCATTTTCCTTTCCATTGACTCAATTGTACTCATTCCAAATTCGTACACAAGTATGGGCCATAGTAGCTTTGGAATGAGCACATGCTCTAAGCACCATACCTTGTATTTTCCTTTTAGAGGACAAAGATCTATCTTATGGAGATCTTGTAATGACCTGGATGTTTCTTTTACTTGGTTGGTATCTTTTAAGGATTGATCGTACCACCGACCTAAACTTTTCACTGATTTTTCTGATACAGTAGGGATTCTTTGGCCACCTACTACAAAATTTATGTTTTTATTCAACTTTTCTTTCCTAAGAGAAAGACTTCTGGACTTGTTTGGTTTAAATTTCATTCTACACCAACTTATCAGGTCGTCCATCAAGCTTAATATCTTGCGAGTTGAACTTACTTTGGATGAGAGGATTGTAGTGTCATCCATGAACGCTTTCACTGGTTGCATTTGACAACCTCCACCAAGCTCAACAACATCAGCCTTGTCGTTTGTCGCTTTGAGAATCAGTTGCATTGCTAGAACGAAAAGTATTGGTGACACTGTACATCCCATCGCAATTCCAACTTCAAGTCTGTTCCACTTAGTCGTAAAGTCTTTTGTAGCGAAACGCATGAGGAAACCATCAAAATAAGTTCCTAGCATAATAGATATTTCCTCAGGAATATGGTACATTTGTAATGCTAATTGTATCATTTGGTGAGGTACTGATCCGTAAGCATTAGCTAAATCCAACCAAATGAAGTCCAAATCTTTCCTTTTAATTTTTGCTTTTTGAATGGCCTCCCAGATCATGTTTCCATGATCTAAGCAACCAGCTATTTCTGGAATACCACCCTTCTGTACTGACGTATCGATATACTCATTATCGAGAAGGTATTTGGTCAACCTCGATGCCAAAACTGCGAAAAATATCTTTCCTTTGAGAAGCGAAATTGGCCGAAATTGACTGATGTCCGTGGAATTCATTTCTTTGGGTATGTACACCTCTTCCGCTATCATCCACTGTTGGCTGATATGGTAATTTTTCCATGCTAATTTTAAGTTAGTATGTAACCATTTAAGAAGAATAGGACATTTTTTGTACAGAAGGAAAGGTATTCCGTTAGGGCCAGGTGCAGATTTATTTCTACTTTTGTCGACTATGCGTTTTATTTCTTCGCGTGTGGGTGGTTTCATATCAAACTTCACTTTAGGAACGGGTGGCCAAAATAAGTTGCTATTATGATCTAGAGGAATATGTCGTTTAGGATCAGAGTACATACCTCTTAAATGCTCCTCTAGAACATTTTCCTCTATTTTAAGCACACCTGATCTTGGTTGATCAAATATATTCCTCGAATATTTGTAAGGTTCCTGGAAGAAACGCTCTTGGTCTTTCCTTCGTTTCACTCTTATATTTATAGATAGATAGATAGATAGATAGATAGATAGATAGATAGATAGATAAAGAAAATTCTATTAAAAAATTGTTAAAACGAAAATGTTTGTCATGCATGAAAAAATTCTGGTAAATTCATTTTATGCCTCCCGTCATTCTCAAGAGACCATTGAAATATTCCCATGCAGTTTTGATTCGGTTATTGGTGGTACTGCATAGTGTATTGTTCCTGTATAGATTCACACGGCGGCATTTGAAGACTCCTCCCCGCTTACCAAATTGGCTTGTTTTCCCGCGTATGCTTTTATTCAATAATCTTCGCTCCTAGTTTTCAGTTTACCTTTCTCTCCTTCAGCACTCGTCTACAAAATTCGGACAAATGATTCTCTGCGGAATGTTTGGATTAACAATTTCTTGAAATATATATATATATATATATATATATATATATATATATATATATATATATATATATATATATATATATATATATATATATATATATATATATTAGTGTTTAGAGCCTTTTATTATATCCTTACTCTGTCCTAGACATTGAGTTCTACCTGGATCCTTCCTCTTGAAAAATTTTTTCTGAAAATATACATGTATGGAAATTTTTTAGATATATATTTTCATATGTATGTATATTTTCCACTAATATTATCTATATATATATATATATATATATATAATGAAACCAAAAACGTCCATGCCTTTTTTTCACGTCGTTTCAGAAGAATTGATCACTGATACGTAAAAGTGGGCGTAACTTGCCGGAAAAGCGGTGAGGTAGGGTGTTGGCAATGCTCTTGCCCATCGCTGATGCGTTGCGCACACACATCCGTCATAGCTCGAGCAGCTAGGAGGAAACATGGCGGTGTCGAAGCAACTCGTTTGGGTTTGTCTGCTTTATGGCTTTATGTTGGGATTGTCCGTAGCCTCAACAAGTCAAGCCTTTGGGGTTAGCGATGTGAGTGAAAGCGGGAGATTTGTCTCTTTGTGATTTGGCTACAGGTCCTGGATAATGAGGCCCTGAAGCCAGCCATAGAGTAAGGCAACAGCCAAATCTGTGGCGAGATTGCCGAACGCTTCCAGGTTTATGATGGTTTCAAACTTGAACTGCATCGCATAGGGAAGGCGTAGATGTTGAGCAACACTGCCGGCAACCAACATACAACAAATGACATCCTGTTTCGCGTTGCTTTCTTGGAAGCACAGTGTACCCACATTTGATCGAGTGCTCACCAGTGACGACAAGTGGATCCTGTACGATACTCCCATGCGTTCCAAATATTTGTTGTCACCACAAGACAATCTCTACACCCACGCAAATGGGGCTCTATTAGCTGCTCCGAACGGAACAAAGCATCACTACAGACCTATATCCGTTGCATTTAGAACGTTTGCAACATAGACTGAAGCAGAAGCAACCAGCATTGATTAATCGCAAGGGCTTAATATTTCTCCATGACGATACCAAGAGCCACGTAGTGCGGGTGACAAGAGCAACTTCGCTGGAAAACACTGTAAGATTGCATAAGATTGCATATCATTTATTTTCGAGTCGCTCTGTTAGGTCTTAATCGGAGACTAGTGGCTCGAATAAGTTGGAATAAGATAACAAAAAAAAAAGATTACCATCTCTTCCATTGTCTGGGCAACCACCTTTACAAATGAAGCAGTCGCAGACATCTTTGCGTCAGATTTTTACTGCCAGGTTAATGCTAAGCTAGATGTACGTTGGCAAAAGTTTCTGGCGTTTCTAAAGGCATGCATATATTTGCTGTATAATTTAAAAAAATAAATAAATCCAAAACGGCAATGACTTTTTGGTGACCTTGTATATAAACTGAAATGTTAGTTTGAATTAAATGTTACTATTTGTCTATATTTCTGAGGTGAGGTATTATGTACACTATTTACATTATTGTATAGTTAGGCAGCAATCCTTCGTTTATGTATGTTTCATTAAAAACGACAGACAAGGTACTACGATTGAGCTTTATATTTAATTTTTCTTGTGTTCGAACAAGAGATTTAAGGCATCCAACCTTATCCTCAAAAATAACAATACACCAGCTAAATCAAAATGACAAAGAACGAACATTATGAGTTCAAATGCCCCTCGAGGAACTGCAACAGCTAAATTGGATGGTTGTATGTAACTCGAAGACGATGACATAAACAAGATGTTGACGTTCCACACTAACTCAAATAAAAGGTTAAGAAGGAAACTCTATTTGATACGGGGAAGAGCGATAACAGTTTCTGATCTTGAGAAATCTATTCTCCTGGAAAAAATGTTTTAAGAGAGTGGGATTATAAATTTCAACTGAAAGTAGCCATTGCTCGGCCAGTGAATGTCGAATGAGGAGGGAATAGCTGATATGACTATTATCATTGCCATTGCAATTAAGTTCTCTCCAGTATGTCACGTGATTAGTTTCTAAATATCTGATAATCGTGACTGTTTGCAATTTTAAACAGGATGTTTGGCACCCGTTCGCATTGGAGTTAAAAGCCGGTTATAAACTCTTCGTAGTAATCTATCTATCTATCTATCTATCTATCTATCTATCTATCTATCTATCTCAATCTATTCAGATCTATCTATCTCAATCTATTCAAATCTATCTATCTATCTATCTATTCAGATCTATCTATCTCAATCTATTCAGATCTATCTATCTATCTATCTATATCTATCTATCTATCTATTCAGAGCTATCTATCTCAATCTATTCAGATCTATCTATCTCAATCTATTTAGATCTATCTATCTATTCAGATCTATCTATCTATCTCAATATATTCAAATCTATCTATCTATCTATCTATCTATCTATCTATCTATCTATCTATCTATCTATCTTGATCTATTCAAATCTATATTTTGTTAGTTGTTTTGCTGTTTTTCATCGACTGAAAATAATATTCTTTTTCTTTCGATATTTTTCTCCCTCTGTTTTTTTTATTTGTTTACCATTTCCCGTCTTTTACTTTATTGCACTACATTTTCTTTTCTGTGCTAATTGGGGTGCATTTGGGGTATCGTTAGTTTTTATTGATTTGTTTGTTTAAAGGCATATCAACACCTTATGGGCCATTTAATACCGAAATTTAATTTTCTTGGGAGTTTTGAAGTAATAAAAATGATATATGTTATTCTGCTTTCACAATTGAATACATGGTAGATAATATTCAGCTTTTGTGCATACATATGCCTGTGTGGACATAATTACTAGAGGCGGTGTTATGTGTGATTTATGTTGTAGTTTTGTTGAAGTTATATTTTGAAATATAGTTTTATTTCTTTAAGAAATTGTAGGATATTATATGGATTAATATTCTGAAAGAGTTTTTTTAATGTTCTTTGGTTGATTTTCTTTAGTGGCATATCAACACCTCTATGGGCCATTTATTGCCGAAATCTAAATATTTTGAACACCATTTTATGATTTCAACCACAAATAAAATATATTTTGGAATACATTTGGATTTCTTTAAGAAATTGTAGGATATTATATGGATTAATATTCTAAAAGAGTTTTTTTCATGTTATTTGGTTGATTTTCTTTAGTGGCATACCAACACCTCTATGGGCCACTTATTACCAAAATCTAAATATTTTGAACACCATTTTATGATTTCAACCACAAATAAAATATATTTTGGAATACATTTGGATTTCTTTAAGAAATTGTAGGATATTATATGGATTAATATTCTGAAAGAGTTTTTTTCATGTTATTTGGTTGATTTTCTTTAGTGGCATATCAACACCTCTATGGGCCATTTATTGCCGAAATCTAAATATTTTGAACACCATTTTATGACTTCAACCACAAATAAAATATATTTTTAGTACTTCTGACTTAAAATTGTATTGTTGGTAATTTTAATATAAATATGTATCATTGGTAATTTTTTATATAAAATTGTATTGCTGGCGATAAATATACACTTTTATACTTTCATAGTGTTTTCTTTTTGTTTAGGGGTTCACCATCTGCCCATAGCTGGGACCTTATCAGGTACTGCCACCCAGGGTTATGGTGGAACTGAGAACAACAGCAATTATGAGGTGGTTCTTCTCCTCTCAAAACCTCCAATATTTCGACCAGAAGCCTTGCCAAGGACAATGTATCGTCAGTGGTAGTACGTTTGTTTGCCGTGAAACGACCGACCCTCCTTTACTCAGGTGAATTGGAATCCGAAACTGTACTGGTACACGGCCTACATCCAACTCTTACACATGGTTCCAAGGAGTCGCGTGGGCACTGCTACGGTCACTGCCAGGTCAACAGCATCGACATACTGGCTAAACTGTGTGAGAGTAGTCGGATGTATTTTCCGACCTGACCGGTGAAGAAGAACGCTTCTTCCAAGACATTTTGTACCAAGCCGAAATTGGACAACCGTCAGCCTGGGTTTAGCAGCTGAGCCTCAGAGGTGTACGTCTTTAGCAGTGGGCAGAAGAAGTTCTGAAAGGAAGTACGGGGTTACCTCTACACACCCGGTGGTGCAAAGGAACCGGCAAGCCAGTAAACTGATTTCTTTCGAATGTCATCACGAACCACAATTACAACAGGGCCAGTGGTATCGACAGTACTTCAAAATACGCTTACTGATAAATGACACGTGTCACGACACGCAATTTCTAATGGCACGCAGCCGAAAACGATATCGCGATATCCGAATCAATAGCTATTACAACGCAAAGAAAATATTTAGCTGTTTCAATTTTAATACATACTAAAGTAATTATACTATATATTAAGATTGAGAAGGGAAAAACGGCTCTTTTCAAAACCATCATTCAAATTGTTAACTCTCCTCCCCATTTGGGGATGTACCTCAGTTACATCCAATTCTTGCTACTAATATTGTTTTTCGGGTTGGATGACTTTAAACTTAAAATGTTCCAAATGAACGGCAAAAATTCTCATTAATATAGGCCCCGGTCGAAGACGGGTTATACTATATAAAATATATTGTAGAACAGTTATAATGACCTTCTATAAAATAATTATGCTGTTGGCACACTGAATGATTTTAAAACCCTAAGTCAGCACATAGCGAAAGGTTGACGACTTCTGTGATAAATGATGATGCTGACTCAATTTTATCGCCTTATTAGAGTTGCTTTTGAGAACCAAAATGATTTCGCATCGGGAAAGCCGCCGTCTGGCCATATCTCAACAAAAGTACCTTTGTCATGACTTAGCGTTGGTTTCATGCTGAGCCATTTTGAATTTCTATATCTGTCTTTTGTCTTAATCTCGTCTTCCTTTCTGCTCCGATCTCGGTTTCCAAATCCACCCATTTCTGCAAAGATATTTGATATGAGTCATTCACCACAGTGCGTCATATCAACGTATCAGTTTGAGCTAAAATTTCAGGAATTAAAATTTCTACGTTTGCCAAATCTTAGACGTTTACTCACCTGCCTATTTACTTGCAAAATTAGTTAATCAGTGAATCATCACGTCATTCAAAGGCCCTGTGAAAATTCAGAAGTTAGTCTTTTACAAGAACTTCAGGAAATGATCATCGGTCAGTATTTAAATACTTTTTCTTCATTTTTCGACGAGATGATGACTGTCGATGAAAAATAAGGATTTATTATTTATTTAGCATCCCAGATAAAGAAAATCATGACGAAGATTACCATAAATGGTAATAGGTACTATTAGTCATTTTTCCCCAAGTAAACATTTGCTATCCATGGAAGAAGCGACCAGTTGAATTTTATAAAATCTTTCTCATAAAGTACTTTTTATAAAAAACAGGTTTCTCGAATCTAGTAGGTTTTCTCGCCCTTTTTAGTATTCTTATCTGTGTTAAGGAAATCTCAGAAGAATATTCAACGGTTTATTACTTGTAGAGTCAGTCAACCAGCGATTCTGTACGTCGTTTAAAAACCCTGTAAAGATTCAGACATTAGGAAAATGGATTCCACAACTTCCTTTTTGGAAGATGATGAGTGTCGATGAAAATAATGGATTTATGCGTATATATATATATATATATATATATATATATATATATATATATAATTTAATGTAAAAGATATATATATGAGTATCTTATATATATATATATATATATATATATATATATATATATATATATATATATTAATGTAAAAGATATATATATGAGTATCTTATATATATATATATATATATATATATATATATATATGAGTATCTTATATAAAAATATATATATAATTTAATGTAATTAATGTAAAAGATATATATATATATATTTATATGAGCATCTTATATAAAAAATATATATATATATATATATATATATATATATATATATATATATATATATATATATATATATATATATATTATGACTATCCGATATATATATATATATATATATTTTAATGTAAAGGATATATATATATATATATATATATATATATATATATATATATATATATATATATATATATAAGTATCTTATATAAAAGATATATATATATATATATTATGTTTCCTATATAAAAGATATATATATATATATATATAATTTAATGTATATATATATATATATATATATATATATATATATATATATATATATATATATATATATATATATATATATTAAATTTAATGTATATATATATAAATTTAATATAAAGGATATATATATGTATATATGATTATCCTATATAAAGGATATACACACACACACACTCTCTCTCTCTCTCACACACACACACACACACACACACATATATATATATATATATATATATATATATATATATATATATATATATATATATATAAATGAAATTATATTAAAGAAATTATATTAACTGACACGGAAAATTTTTTGGCATTCACTGACCGAGTAGCCAGTTAGTGTTTAAAATCTTTCTCTGTTTAGGAAAATAGGTTTCTCAAGTCCAGTGGCTTTTATCGCTATTTCCGATATTGATAGTGGTTTTCTTCCGTACCTTCTGTTTGAAGTAGCGTAGAATGGTAACATCTTGATTATCACATTTCCACTTCTATCCATTTTAGAGGTTGCTGCTGTCTTCAAGTGATGTGGCAGCTCAAATTAAATACAGTCAATTAGGGGAAATACTTTATTCTGCTATATGGAATGTAAAGAAAAAAAATACTGATTGCAAGTTGTTTCCATCCAGACAAACTTCCATTACGCTTTCGTGAACAATTGGCTGATTCAAAGACGTGTTAAAATATACGTGAATTTGGCTGATATTTGATAGAAAAGAATGTTATCTAACACTATTTCTTTACTCAGGTGAATTGGAATCCGAAACTGTACTGGTCCACGGCCTACATCCAACTCTTACACATGGTTCCAAGGTAGCGCTGAAATCAACCGTTTCTATACAAGAAACATTTGTAATTCATTTAACTAACAATTAGTACTACTATAGATGGGGTTATTTATAAAATCTTTGTCGTAAAACAGTTTTTCAAGACATTAAGTCTTTTATGTTTACTGTTATGACTCTTTCTAATATTGATGAAGGTTTCCTTCCAAAACTTTTCTTTGTAGTCTGAAAAGGTAGCAGATTGGTCGTATCATTACATTGTCTTCCAGTTATCCATTTTTGTTGTTGCTGTTGTTGGAAGTCTTTTTTTTTTAATAATTCAATAAAACTCTTTGTGTCTGAATGTCGATAAACGAATGGCGATATGTCAATAGAATAGAGAGATGGGCTTGAATAGATAAATGCGTAGCTGAAGTGACTAAAAGGTTAATGTTGACGTGACTTTACCGATTTGGCCACAGAGGAGCGTTCGGTTAGCAAGGTCGAATTTACTGTATTCAAGCTAAATGACGGTTCCGTATAGGATACAGGTTCGAATCCTGTCGAAGGACGAATATTTCTGTGAAAATTTCTCGGACATTCAGGCCGATAAATGTTGTTTAATACTGTTTATTATAAACAGAACATTTACTTATATATTTGTATCAATAAAAAAGAATGTATAAACATGAAAATGGCTTAAAATAATTGTCGGACATTGTCAATTTCATAATATATATATATATATATATATATATATATATACCGTCATCCACAGACAGACTGTTTCGCAGCTCATCAGTGTGGCTAGATATCCGGTTGCTTCCAGCTAGGAACGAAACCCGACTGAATTGGTGTCAGTCGGAGATTCTAACCATTAAGCCAGTGGATTTTTAGCGTCTTTATCTTTATAAACACGCCCAGTGACCGACAGTGACTCAATTCGCATTAGCGAAGAGTCTCGCTATATAGCTATAATAGTCACTGTTTACCAACTCACATCTCCTCCCCAGAGAGCTCAACTGAAATTAATTTTTCAGGAGCCAATGTATATATATAAAGAGAGAAATCCGAAAACGTTTTTTGTTAGAATGTGGATTTCTTTTAGTGTACATATTATAATTTGTTCTTTATATTTCTACTTCGCGAGTTTCTGGACTCGTGACATTCTTCAGGCAAATAAAAATAATAAATTTTTAATTTATCAAAGGAATAAATTTTCAAAGTCATAAATATTCCATTATGTTCTTTTAATGCATCATTCTTCGTTTTCTGTATTTGTAGTGAGCCGTGAGCCGTGTTCTCATTTCTGGATTGTTGACAAAAGTGAATTTCTGCCTAAGTGGTAATAAAAACATTAGGATTGGTCTGGAAGGTGCTGATGATAGATGTGATGATGAGAGATGTTTTCCTATCCCTACATTACCCTTGAGACTGTCAAATCTATTTCCATTTTTGTGTATAGTGTGTGCGTGCGTGACCCCATTAGTTTGCACATGTATATGTATATTCTCCCCACATATATATATATATATATATATATATACTGTCTTATAAAAAGGAATCAGCATACACACACATGCACACACACACATACACAGACACACACACACATATATATATATATATATATAAATGCACACATATATACATACATACATACATGCACATACATACATACTCAGACAGATACACAGACACATATACACATTCTTCCTGTGTTGCCTAGTGCTCGCGTGTGTCCCTGTGAGTCGTCTATCTATTTTTGCCAGTGTATGTATATATATATATATATATATATATATATATATATATATATATATATATATATATTTAATAAACTTATATATATAACAATACTACGCGTCAAATGTATGAATTTTCATTTCATCTTCCGTTCCTTTTTTGGGAGTCTTATCTGATGATCCAATGTCCTTTAAATGGGCTCTGGTGAAATAAATTATTATAATGGAACCTTAAAGTTGTCTGTTTTTTTCTTTAAATTATTAGATTTGGATTTTCATTGAGCTCTCAGGATTTCATCTTCCTTGGGGCTATCCATACGAATTACCAAGTTTTTAATAACTTTATATATATATATATATATATATATATATATATATATATATATATATATATATATATATATATATATATATATATATATATATATATATATATATATTATATATTCTTCCCATGGATACTTGTCTGCGCATGCGTACGTATATGTGTGCGGTCCAATCAGTGTATCTAGCCATCATGTGTGCATGCCGTGTGTCCATGGGTGTGTTGTTATGTTCTCCTTTGTGCGGGTTTAAATTTGTCTATGAACAAACTTTCCTTGCAGTAGACGGGCTTTGCGGAATAGTGGTATTTAATAAGGAAAAAATATCCTGCGGTAGGGTTCAAATTTATACCCCTCTTTGTAGGAGAAAAACACCGTCAGATTCGGTTTTCGACAGCTAAGTTTCTCGATTGCACAGACCGGTAGACGTAATTCATGCGTTTAAAAAAAATCACGGCCTCTACTTATACATTGATATCCATAAAATAACATTTAGTGTATAAGGAAATATATATATATATATATATATATATATATATATATATATATATATATATATATATAAATATAAATATATATATATATATATATATATATATATATATATATATATATATATATATATATATATATATATTTGTATTCGGGGGTGTGAGTGTGTGTGTGTGTGTGTGTGTGCTTGCTCCCGCTGCCAGGATTGAAAAAAAGCTGATTCCAAGGTCATCGACCAGCGCCATGTATGTCTGCTTGAAGATTTCCATCATTCACTCTACGCACTGACTTCCTTAAAAATACCGAAGACCTCGAGAGAAAACAGTGCTACAAGTATTGAAGTTATGCCACAAAAGCACTAACTGCTCCGGGTATGTCATATATCTTTTGTTCGGTAAACAGGCTGGCGGATCAGAGTGGCGCCTTCGAAGAGATACGGGGAATCCTTAATCAGGATCCTCATCTCATGCGGAATAAATTACCACCAGGGGGGTAACAGAAGCTGTTGACAGGAAGTCATGGGAAGAAACTCACTTCCTGAAATAAACTAGAAATATCTAAAAAAAAAAAAAAAATTATGGCGAAACCAACAAAGCCGTCAAACCTGAGCTCCAACCAGATTTTGAAGTTTATGGAGCTGTTGGGAAAAATTACGGGTCCGTTGTAAAATTACAAGGCAAATGATGATAGTAATATTAACTGTTTCCCTATAAGGAAACATTTGGCAAACACTGACGAAGCAGCCAGTACTGTTGTCGGTTAAAATCTTTCTCTTAAAACACTTTTGTTTTAGAAAAACAGATTTCTCATGTCCAGGAGCTTTTTACTGATTTTTTTCCAATATTCATGGGGATTTCCTTCTTAAACTTTTATTTGAAGTAGTGTGAAATGATTATGTCATTATTTTAACTTCTAGTTACATATGCCATTCATTTTAGTTGTTGCTGCCATTGGTAGACCTCAAGTGATGTGTTTTCCGATATTTGGTACAATTCTTTGTTTGTGATTCTGTAGCGCCAGTCCACGATCAAGGAAGTATAATCGTTGCCATTTTTTTTTACTTGCTCAAAGTCTTTGTTACCATTGATCTTAATATCTGTCGGATAAGAAAAAAAATAAAAAAGGAAAGAAAATTTGAAATACATTCTAATCTGATATAGAATGTCTGAAAGCAGTTGGTACAAGAAATAACTGGATATACTCAACGACGAGTGTAAATTTAGTTAGTGGGCGTCTAAATGTTTGTGGGTTCTGTAAAAGTATGGTGCAAAGAAAATCATAAAATATTGTGACGATCAGGAAAGCATCCCCTTGGGAGTCAGTTCCAAGAAGCAGCGTTTACTAAGAAGTTGCTCGAGGGGAATTTACATCTCACCAATGGAATCAAAGGGAATGAGAATGAGTCGGTAACAATATGCATGGCACAGCGAGTTTTAGTAATTAAGGTTAGAATTAGTCGATTGGTTTGGTTTGGTTTGGTTTGTTTTACGGCAGACCAGACTCAGTAGGTTATTGCCGACAAGATTTTTATTGATGGTAATATTTTTTTCCAAAAATGTATTGCTGGTAATAATGTATTATTCGTAATAATTTCTTTCTTCAAAAATGTATTTCTGGTAATTTTTTTACTAGACCTGCTGGTATAAAAAACTATTTTTACACTTTCATAGTGTTTTGACCTTAGGTTTTGGACAACTACTTCCCATAGCTGGGACCTTAACAGGTGCTACCAGCCCGGGTCAGGGTGGAACTGGGAACACTAGCAATTAAGAGGTGGTTCCACGCTCCTCAAAACCTCCTGATCAGAGGCCTTGTTGTTGGCGGTAGTTTATCGTCCTACCATGGACGCGGATGTAGTTTATCGTCATACCAAGGACTCAGAATTGGGGGAACTCAGGAATGTAGTTCGTCTGAGCACTTTTCATGTAAATAACGATAGGGCATTGAGATGTTTTGTCTGTGAGAATGGTATTGTAGGGTGGAAAATGCTTTGCCACCCACAAGGACTCCTCTTTGCTTTCGCTCCTAATCCCCGTGACGTCAGCCATTTACACAAGCTTGTCAGGTCATTTGTTTCTTATTTGTTCTCTCTTGCCTCCAATATATCCTGAGAGTACACAATTTTCCAAGTTCTCTTTCCTTATCCTTTGCCCAAGAAATTTCGTCTTTCATTTTCTGATTCTAAATATAAGCGTCCTTTTTTTGTTTCCGTTTCCTTACAAACTTCGTCTATTCTCACATGTTCGTTTAATGATATTCTCAGCATCCTCCTGTACAACCATATTTCTGTTACCTCAAGTCACTTCTCCATCTGCAAATATTCTCCACTATTTACTACCATATAGGAGGACTGTTATAACATAACAGTTCTAATGAAATTTTCTCGTATCTTAATCCTAAGATTTTTATATCAGTCAGTTATGTATCATGCGTGATACACGCTTAGGCGGTCATGTGTCTTTCGATACATGACTGACGAGGCAGTTTTTTTCCCGTAGTTGGTTTCTATTTCTTTCTGCGGTAGACCAGTTGCCATTAAAGGCTATAGAACCCGGTCTGTCCTGCTATTTAATTTACCCATATCTGGGGGAAGAAGAAGATGATTTATAACTTTTCCAAAGGTATTAGCACATAAGACTGGAATTCGAACTCGGGTCTCCGTTCCTCAATCCGAGCCCCTATCCATTACACGGTCTTGAATTTGATGCTTCCAATTCGTAGTTCGTATCAATTCTTTTTCTTACAATTGATGTTTAGTCTTTTTTTTTTCTTGCTTTTCTTTAACTACCTTCTATAGGAATATCTGTAGTTTAGTTTCTCTGCATTGCTATAAACACGGTGTCGTTGTTAAGGTTGTCGATGCCAATTATAAGACGTAGTAAAACTTCTAAGTCTCTCAGAATCGTCACACTGTAAAAGATGAGAAGACAGATTTTCGTGAATTTAGTGAATTCGTTTACTATATTATTTTGCTAAAGTCAAACCTATTTTAGAAGAAGGTCAAATATTCTGACAATCCGAAACACTTTGGCGTACGACGAGTGGTACAAAGATTTCGCTGTTGAATCTTTAATGAGCAAGATAAATAATGCGTATATTCAAGTTTAAATATCAATGTTTTGTATAAATAGCCGCTTTATTTATTTCCAATTTAGTCTTTTATGGTTTTTATAAATATGAAAATTATTTTGTTGATGGTTGATTTATAAAATTATTTCCTACCTTGAAAGCTGTAAATACTCACCATTCCGATCTCAGCTAGTAATTAAACCTTGCTTTCAACCATTATTTGCCATTTCAAACTACAGAATTTAAATATGATTTATTTATATTTATCTAAAGTCTTCAAAGGATGGAAATATTTATATTTGAATTAGAAAATTGATGGACTATACGATAAATATTTGCAGGCAGATATTTCGGAATATTTATTTTTTTATTGAATGTTGTTACATGTTTCGGGACTTTTATTCTCTTCATCAGATAAGGATTTAAATTCATTTAATTTTTAAGTTCAAATATAAAGGTATACTACAATAATCAGTCATTCGAAATTCTAACAAAGGGAAGATAATTCAATTTCTTTGAAAAGGTTGAAAATGAAATATGCCAAAAAACAAATGGTTTTTGCACAACAAACACTTGATTTGAAATATAAATACAAAAGAACTATATAATATATATATATATATATATATATATATATATATATATATATATATATATATATATATATATATTTATATTATGATGTATTTGGGTTAGTAGAGACAAACGCCAAATAACACGTAACAATAAAATGGTTTTAATAGGTTGGTAAAAGATACAGAAATCGCCTGAGTAGTCAATAACTAGCTCAGCTAAGAACTTCTCTGTCTATCTATCTTTCCATGTCAACTGACATGCCACTATTTAAAGTCTTTGTTCGCAGACAAGTTCATCTTCAATAGGGGTGGTAGGTTTCCGACACAACAATAATATATATATATATATATATATATATATATATATATATTTGGGCAGAATTGAATTCAATACACAAGTCTAAAAAATTGAATGGATAATAGTAATATAAAAGAGTGAAAAAATCACCATTAACACGACCACCCGGGCTTCAACCTTCCGATCTCATCAGGTGGTTTTTGGTAAATATTTACCAAAAACTACTTTTTTAAGACAAGATTGAAATAGATTGAGAAATGTGGTGAGAATAAGTTGGATATGATGACAATTATATTGATAGATATGAACAAACTGAAATGAATGAATAGATAGATAGATAGATAGATAGATAGATAGATAGATAGATAGAAGGAGATAGATACATATGAACAGTCTGAAATAGATAAACCAGAACAAACTGAAATCGATAGATATATAAAAACTGACTGAAATCGATACTAAATAGATAGGTGGGAACAGACTGAGATAGATACATAGATAGATGTGAAGATATAAGAACAGACTGATATATATATATATATATAATGAGAGAGAAAGAAAGAACTGACTGAGATAGATAGATAGGAGAATGAGTGCAATAATTTTTTTATTTAAATAAAAAGGGACACTTCTTTATTTTTGTGTCCCTTACTTTAATGTGGTCGAATATAAAGAGGCTTTAGCTTTGTAATAAAAAGCGCACAATAATAAAGCCGGAAATATTCTAATCCAAGATGATTAATGAAAACGCCTTATTGTAGAACCTGAAATGTTGAACATACTACAGAATGCAATATCATGAGAGATATATGAGTCCCAGTCTACTGTGTACGACTAACACACTAAAATTCTCTGTACAAACTCCTATTCATTTCTCCACATACTAATACCACATAGACACATAGACGCACAGATAAAGGTATGCTTACCTCACCCATATGGATACTACTGTCCATAGCTTACCTGATATCTAATATATTTTCTTTATTTTACGAACGTCAGTAAATTGTATCTAGGGGTCCATATGCGTCGTGTTAAAAGGTCGACAGATGTAGTCGACATAAAGTGACCAAACGTTGACCCTCTCTGCCGACTGTCTACTTTTATTTCCCTGACAGTCGGTGAAATAGATAATACTTCATAAATCCGACGGCGTAGATAATAATTTATTTTCATCCGGGACAGTATAGCGATATTCGTTTACGAACGCAACTGCCCGAAATTATCCGTGTATAACGCACACATTTTGTTCGTGTATAATACGCACTTTAAAAAAAAATCCAGTTTTGTATTTCTAAAAGTTAGAAGTCCGTTTGCTTTTATACATGGCAACTACATGAATTTAAGTGCGGTACTTGATTGGCTGATAGGTCTTCAAATGTCGAAATTGCTAGTTGTAGCCATATGTTCTGTACTAATAGTTTCTTCTCACGCTTGGAAAAATCCTCCTGCTTTCTGCTTTCCTGACAAATATGATTTTCATAAATATGTATGCAATGTCGATAATCGTGTGCTGTCTCGTTGAATAATGTTCTTTTATTCACCTCTCTGTTTGTTTTTTGTTGGTTTTTTTTTCACTCTCAGTAACCGCGTGCTTCCGGGCGATTTTTATTGCCTTGTTAGGGCAGGATGCAATTCTTTTTTTAAATATTATAAACTCTCACTGTGGTGACTCAAAGTAACACTGATGGGACTCTAGAGAGAAAAAAATATTGAGAATTCCATGGACGGAACATGTGAGAAATTGGGAAGTTTTAAGGAAAATTGAAAGGAAAATCGCGAAATGACATTTAAAGTTTATGAAGGATATAATGGGAAAAGGGGGATTGGAGACTTTGACACTCGCAAGACATATTGAAGGTAAAAGAGAGAGAGAGAGAGAGAGAGAGAGAGAGAGAGAGGGGGAAGTTGTGATTAGCATACCTAACGAGTTTGTAAATGGCAGAACACAGAATGAGAAGTAGAGTAAGAGGTCAAATATTGCTTAGTGCTTGAACGGAAAGGAACTTCTGGTGAGCCATGATCGGCAAAATCCTCAAAGGTCACTGCAAACAAATGTTTACTGCTGTCCATATCAAAGGTCGATTTCATGAGAGTTTCATCTCTGTTGTCAGCGTATTTGGTTTCTTTGTGTCTTCATCGATGTCGTCAACGTCCACAGAATCATTTTTTTTTCTTCTTCAACAAATATGCAATCTCGTTTAACA
>CAHIKZ030004770.1:2420000-2422500 GCA_903632075.3 Acanthosepion pharaonis | reverse complement strand
AATAAAACAACAATTCTAAATGTTAACCCCAATGAGTATTATATATAGCGAGGAGCTCATCCGAATAATTACC
Organism: Acanthosepion pharaonis; assembly: GCA_903632075.3. Classification (NCBI taxonomy): domain Eukaryota; kingdom Metazoa; phylum Mollusca; class Cephalopoda; order Sepiida; family Sepiidae; genus Acanthosepion; species Acanthosepion pharaonis. Next base: position 2,422,427 of record CAHIKZ030004770.1, on the reverse strand, counting down.
GTAATAGTATTTATAGTAAAGACACGGAGAGGCAATCTTACGGCTGTTGGAAAGGGACTGAAGCCGATCTGCCATATTAGGACCGATAATATCCCAGATTCATCTTTGAGTTTTATCAAAGAGCTCAAGTAAAATAGCAGGGACACCGGTACATATACGACAGCAATTTTCTAAGCATGAACGAATGGTTGACTTATAGATATGTATGATAGATTCTAGAGAGAAAAAATGTCTTGTACAGTGAATCAAATTTCTTAGCAGCTGATGAGCAAAGGATTCAATATAGTCGTTCCACTTAATGTCAGCTATGAACGCTAGCCTGAGAAGACGCAACACGTCATTTACATGGAGGTTAGCATCAGCTATACAAATGTAAGGCAGAGAGGGATCTCTCGGATGATTAATAGAGAGAAGTTTAGTCTTGGAGGCATTAAAATTAACAAGTCATCTTTTGTCCCTAGTTAACAACGGACGTTTGGACATCGGATGCCATTTTGACCTTGTTGGACTGATCAGCCTTCCCATTGAGAGAGGAATAAATAGTTGTCTCATCGGCGTAGATATCAAGTTGAGAGCAGATATCAACGGGAAGTACATTAATGAAAATTTAAAACAGCGTATGGACAAGGATGAAGCCCTGGGGGACACTTGCTTTAGTACGAAAGGATTTAGACGAGTTGCCGTCATCTTACTTATTATAAAACGCAGATTGTGTGTGTGTGTGTGTGTGTGTGTGTGTCTGTACGTTTATATATTGGATCGGATTTCCTACATTTTTCAACCGATTTCAACAGAACTTCACAGGACTGCGTAAAATTACCTTGTGGTGGTTGTGACAGTGCCATAAATTAGAAAAGCACAATTGTTTTTGCACGAAATCAATTTGAAAACATGATAAAACACGATTCTGTCACCAGAATGAAAGGGGGATAACTCATATGAAGTTATACTTATAAAACCCAGGTTGTGTGTGTGTGTGTGTGTGTTTGTGTGTGTGTGTTTGTTTATATATGGGATCGGATTTCCTACATTTTTCAACCGATTTCAACATAACTTCACTTATTTTTTTGGCAGGTAGTGTTTCTTATTTCTTGCACACTTTTTTCTTTATTTTTACATTCAGAAAGCTTTAAAAATTCCATTTACAAGACAGTTGTTTATAATAAAATTCTATTCAATTGGTAGACTCATAATGATTGAAAACAATGTTTTTGTTTGAGTTTGGGTTTGACCAATTCGTAAAAAAAAAAAAAAAAAAACTAATTAAGACATGCGTTTCCGTCAACCTTAAACAATAATCTGTGTCAATTTTATTTTTCAGTCTTTATGATGGTGGATACTTGATCTATCTCTTACTGTTACATCCCCGGGCAACGCCGGACTCTACTGCTAGTTTCTAATACAATTAACAGTCGGGGCGCGTTGTCTATCTGTCAATCTATCTATGTAGAAAATAATTAAATACAAAAGTTGAAGAACATCGTACGATCAGTATTGATCGTACGATGTGGTTAATAATAGAGAAAGAAATAAATTTTTAAATTTGTTCTCTAGTATGTAAAGTTCTGTTTAAGCCTGTAAAATCTTAACTCGTTGTGAGATGACATCGAATAATAGCGATTCCGCCCGAAATACAAAACCGTAAGAAATGATAGAAATTAATAGTTCTTTTAGTTGTTAGTTTTGTATGCAGATGTCACAGTGTCGTGTCTCCTCAGGACGTGGTCGATCATGGCTCTCCAAATCATCCTAGCCTTCGTAGTTTGTAACGGTATGCTCTGAGAATATGAAAATTTCCATGCCTGCTGTCCTCATAAGTCCTAAAATCTCCACTGCTTCTGATTCTTTGTATAAGGGTACTTCTTTGTTTCCATTTTCCTTAACACTCGAACGTTACTCACATGCTCCGTTCATAGTATTCTCATTATCCTCCTGTAGAGACAGGTCAAGTCAGTTCTTAAACTGTGTGGAAATTCTCCAGCATCCATTGCCATATAGGAAGACAGATATCACATAGCAGCCGAGAAATCCTTTTTTATTTTTTATTTCTAACGTTTTTTTTTTCTATTTCTGTTTTTGAAAGACATATATTGCTATTATAATGCGGCTTCGGATTTCGGTGACACATTTTCCATTCTTCATTTTCTATACTTGCCTGATTTTGACATCTCTAATAGGTAACCCGCATCCTGGGCTCTTCTTCTCGCTAACACCTATGCATTACACTTTTTTACAATTTGAGATTAGTCCTTTCTTCCCGTTTTTCTTCAATGTTCTAGGAGTGCCTTTTGTAATTTTCTTTCCGTGTTTGCCATCAACACTGTGACATCTGCATACTAAATGTTGTTTTTATAATGGCAACGAACACTCGTTACCACTTTTGTGATACCAACAAATACTTGTTGTCACTATGTAATGTTCGTTGTA
>CAHIKZ030004770.1:2392500-2415000 GCA_903632075.3 Acanthosepion pharaonis | reverse complement strand
ATAAGGCATTGCAAGTTTTAGCTGTAAAAATCGGACCTGAAGTAACTGGAAAATGTACCTCTTCAGAACCTTTTTCCATGGAAACAACGACAGACTGGACTTGCAGCATTTCGTCTGTGAGAAAATGCTTGTAGTTAGGAAATATTTAAGTCCATGTAAATGCTTCTGGACTCTGTCGATAATGGAAAGATAGTAATGGGCATCTGTTGCACACACATAACAGCAATGGCCGTTTGATGTGTGTCTTTTAAAGTTAGAGCATGACAGGTGTATTCAGACACCTTCTGTAGCAGTATAAGAAGCCGATCGTTTTTCCAGCAACGAATCGTATATATACTTGCGGTCTGGGGTTAATTTGATTCCCAATAGATGCTTAAAACAAAGAGCCTCTTTGATAATGCATCCATTGATCATAACTGGCTACCATTAAGGATCAGATCGATTATAATGGTAAATTATTAGCTCTGTTTTTGAGTTATTGAAAATTAAAGCCAGTTTCCCCGCATTGGGCTGTTAGATCTAGGTCAGATGAAAGATTGATTGCCAGGCTCGGGTCATCTAGATATTGAGGTTTAAACCGTTGCAAATGCAAACAGAATTACACTTCCGGTTGAAGCTGTGGCTTTCAATTTGCACCAATGTTTTTCGAAAAGTCATACATCTCTCTATTCTACACGTTATCAGTAAAACAGCAGGAAAGACATGGTTTTCTAGACATTTACCGGCGATACGTGTAGGAAGAAAAAACAACGAGAAACTTCTTCACTACCCTATTTACATTATTCGGACTAATATCATCATCTTTGTTGCCATATTCATCACAACGTTTCGGCCGTTGTATGCTCTGGCCTTCTTCAGGTAGTCGAAATGTCGATCTGAACCTATTATTTCGCTCGCTGGGGTAGACTCTTCTAGTTCCACGTGCCATGTCTAATCGATGTCAGTTATCAGTTATCTCCTGTTAATTCACCTCTCCAAGTTCTCCACTGCCTTAACCAGGTATTGAACTCACTGCGCCATGAAATGAAATAGCATAGTGGATAAAGGACCCACAGAGTTGTGAGTCCAATATCTGGTTAGTGCAGTGGAGAACTTGAAGAGGTGAATTAACAGGAGATAACTGACTTCCATTAGACATGGCACGTGTAACTAGAACAGTTTACCCCAGCGAGCGAAATAAAGGGTTCAGTTCGACATTCCAACCACCTGAAGAAGGCCGGAGCGTACAACAACCGAAACCTTGTAATAAATATGGCAACAAAGATGAGAACAATTGTCCGAATAATATAAATAGTGTGCATAATACCTCATCTCAGAAATATAGAGAATTTCTTCACTACCTTTTCCAAGGACAAGTATACAATCTTACAAATATTAAAAACCAAAAAGCTGTGGAGAGCTATGATAAATTACAAACTAGAAGAATATAAACATAAAAGTTGCTAGCGTTTTCACTTGCGATAAATGAGTGAATTACCATAGGATTTTAAGTAATTTAACAATGAAAATATTTATAGTATGACTGTTATATTTGGTTCCGGCATCCAATTTTGATCATAAAGTTACTTTAAAATCAAGCAAAGTTGTAATGGTAATAGTAGCCGTTTCCTTATAAGGAAATATCTAGCATGTATTCTCTGAGCAGCCAGTGCCACTTTTGGCTGAAATTAATAAGATATTTCTCTTAAAACAATTTTTCAAGAAAATAAGTTTCTGTAGTCCAGTAATTGTTATTGCTCGTTCCAGTATTTCTAGTGACTTTCTTTCTAAACTTTCAAGAGTATTCATCTGGATTATTGCAAACATAACTTCTTTAAATTTAGGGTTAACTGGTATCTTTTCTACACGACCTCTTAAACTACACTTCTCTCTTCCTCCTCTTCCGTGCAACCACGTCAATCAGTAATCCTGTACTTTAAGTGCCTCATGGTTAGTGGTCTTAACGAAGAAAAGGGAAAAAAATCGGAACCAACGCTTGGCTACTGATTCGTGATAAAAACACAGATGAGGTTGTTAGCACGAGGTAAATAATGTAACAACTTCAGACAGAAAATCCCAGGAACTTACAGAAAGTTTATTTACCGTGCAGTATATACCGTATGTGCTCGTGTATAAACCGACGTCATGCATAGTGTGACCCATCGATTTTTGCATGAATTTTAACTCTTCCAGAAAAATTACCTGTGTATAATGCCACCGAATGTAGATCTGTGAAATATATCGTTTATCTGAAATATACATAGATATCTGCTATAATGATATGACCAACTGATGGTCAGAAATCTCGCCCCAAAAAAGGAAAAATAAGAAAGATGTGACGGCAATTTCATTGGCCCGTGAACTGACGAATCAACAATTAGCGAGAAAGCTAGATGTCTTGGTTTTAAAAATAATAAAACTCCTAGAATGGGAGCAAGAATTTACTAAATAATGTCTAAAAATTATAAAAGAAATACATATAGGATGATCTAGAAATTAAAATAAAATAATCTATAAACACGAAATTTTTCAAGAGAATATATTTAATGAATTCATTGTTCATCGTAATAGGTTTGTTCATAATGTTGACTTAGAGAATACAGTTTTAATTTAAAGAAGAAATATTTCAGGATGTGAATGTACAGAATTTCGGAAAATTCCTCGCTAAAATTACGTCCACGATAAATTTACGTCCATGGAAGATATCGCATATCTCCTTTTCTAACAAAATTACTGCTACTAAAATGTGCAATATGTAAAACAATAACAAAGCGGTAGAAAGCTGATATCAAGGTCATGATTTAAATATATAGTCAAATGGTAAAGATACGTTTCGGTTACAGGAACTGTATCTCTCATGGAGAAATGGTATAAAAGTACGATTCTACTCGTGAAGCACGTTCATTTTAGTATATATTTTATCACATATATACACTCCCACACAAACATATATATATATATATATATATATATATATATGTGTGTGTGTGTGTGTGTGTGTGTGTGTGTGTGTGTGTGTGTGTGTGTGTGTGTGAAAATATATAGAAAATTAGGAAGGAACTGGTTAGGTAAATAATCCGAAGTCCGTTAGTATTTTAGTTATTATTTTTTAAAAATAGTGCTCGATACAAAAGTAGAGCATAAATATAATTATTTATTTAAAAATAAGTCATTTTTTTTCATTATATATATATATATATATATATATATATATATAATGAAAAAAAATGGCAAGACATGCTTTACCATTCATGATTAAAAGGAAAAGAGGAAAAAAGTGACCAGCCGACTGGTTTCGCCCTCACTCAACAGAGCTGAAATCGAGGGAAGACTAAATATTGCAATATAAAATATAAAAACATGAGAAGCCTGTGATAAAATAAAGGTGGAAAGATCAGATGGAAACCATGTCAAGCCCTAACAGGCATTCCCTCTGTTCACAGAGGAAGGGCTGCCTGGACCTGGCATAATTTTGTACCCCAAGAAAATAATGAAATATGTATATATATATATATATATATATATATATATATTTGATAAATTAAAGTTTTAAGTCATGCTATAATTATGGATTAAAGTGTTCAAGGTCAGGGATAGAGCGTATGTAAATATTAAAATGGACATTGCTGTCAACACCCAACGCCGACAGTCTGTTCCATGCTAAATGCAAACATTAGGACATATGCTTTTTCTCGACTATTTATTTATACAAGTCACTGATGCTTTGTAGTTAGTCTATCATATTATTTTAACAGTTATTTTGGTGGACGGTAACGGTTATGTTCGAATTATTTTAACGTCTATTGTGTGGGAATATTTGTGGGTTCGGTTGCAGTTTTTGAACTATTTATAGTGATGTTTGTTAACTTTTGATTATTTATTGTTGGTAGCTATCATTACTTTTATATGTACATTCGTGGTTTGTTAATTTGTTTATTATTTACTTAGATTATTTACTTATTTATTGATTTGGATTAATTCCTTTTATTTATATTTGTTTATTTATTTTTTATTTTTTTATTTTTTTGTTGTTTATTCTTGTTCGTTTTTAGTTTTCGAATTTTAAGTACCGTAGTGAAAATTTGTTTTCCTGTCTGCAATTTTAGAGGAATTTATTTAGTAGTTTGTGTTGGTCTAGGAAGATCATTATAGTTATGTTCTCCTGCAGACAGAGTTTACAGTTTGGGGGTTTATTGTTGTATGTTGATACCGTTTTCCTTATTTTCTATATATTTGGTGTGATTTGTTTTTTGTTTTTAATCTCACAGATATATTTAGAAAGCATTGTGCTATTTACGTATTCACTATTTGTAAAGGATGTTTTGTGTCCGTAATTTTTTTATTTACACGGCCCTTCATTTACACCTATGTAGATTTTTCATCGTTATCTGCTGATTTTATAGTGGCTTAGTATATTACATTGCTCGGCAAGCGATTACAGTTTAAGGGTTATTCATTCTTTGTTCTGCAGTTACAGTGGTTGCTTTCGTGTTGTGCTTTTTTCTTATTTCTGTTTAATGAATATTTTTCCTGTATATGTTTTAAGTTTTTGTTGTATGGTCGGTTAAACCATATTATGCTTCTCTTATTTTTTAGGGTTATTTTGTAGTCTTTTTCTTAGCTTCATTGACGATGCATATTGCCTGACGATTGCGTTTAATATGTGAGAGACTTTTGCCTTTGCGTGTTGACTTCAATGCCATATATATATATATATATATATATATATATATATATATATATATATATATATATATATGTTTTGTTTTTGTATGAATTATTCATGTAATTATAAGTTGAACAGCATTTATAATCGAAATTAAAATAACTGATCCGACGTGCAACTTTCGGATAATAAGTGTGACATTTCTGTAATTATTGAACAATATAGTCCATGCCACATTAACGGAAAACCTACCAGTACAAAAGAATTCTCTTATTACTATATTTGTACAAACACGCACAACCTTAAAATTTCCAAACAATAACACATTTCTCATAGCATTTTTTCGGATTACATCTATATTTTCGTTGTCCTCTTATTACAGGCCTTATGAAACTGGAATTTATAAACAGGGATCATATCATTCATATACAGGTTCGGGGTTAGTGTAACTTATTGAAATTGTTTGCTAAGATGTATTATCGCCATTTAAATCATTTGTTTTTGTATGAATGATTCATGTAATTATATATATATATATATATATATATATATATATATATATATATATTCCCCATTAGTCGTCTTCAATTTAATTTACATGTTTATTATTTTAATTCAAAGGAATAAACTTGATAAGATTGGGAAGAAACCGGTTGTTTTTTAGCTATTAAACTTTACATTAAAAATACCTTGTAATTTACGCTTATTCCTTGATAATATATATATATATATATATATATATATATATTATTTAAATTAACTTATAATATCACAGGCAAGTTGCTAAATACGAACACAAATAGATGGCTATGTTGACAGAATGAGTTGTGATTAATAGATATATACAATGTAAACTGTATTAAACAATTGACAACACTTGATAAATAGATGTATATGAAAAGATAATATGTTCGGGAGAAAGCTTTAAATGTCAACACCTCTATTTGCATGCTGTTGCAAACCAACCGAGAATTGCGGAAGCCACACGTTGTTTTCTTTTTGTGTCATTATAGTTAACCTTGTCGTTTTCGACATCGCACAATGCCCCCGACAAATGGATGGGAAATTCTCCTACCAATTTTGACTTTTCAGAGACTCCTGATTGACCTTTTGCAGTTGTTTCAGAATAGGTGATTTTAATCATTCGCCGAACATTCGTAAACCCACTATTATATATTTGTTTCATTATTAAGGACCAAGAGACAACATCTCTCTAAGTACAAAGAACATTTGGATACTTTCAAAGAGGTTGTTCGTTGTCATTCGATTCCTTATCTATGTGCCGTCGCCCTTCAGGACGTTGGCGATCACGGCTCCCCACAACTTTCTAACCATTGAAGCCTTCAATTGATTTTATCCTTTCACTATCTCTCCCAAAACCTAGTCCGCTATCCATATACTTAAGTTCGACAGGTAGGTTATGTGTTGTTTTCTCCTGTCTTGCTTTTGATCCGTCCTGTGAGGATCAAACTTTCCAAGCCCTCTTGCCTCATTATATGCCATCGAAATTTTAACTGTCCCTGCCTGGTGTTAAGTACATGTGTCATTTCTGTTTTCGTTGACACTAGAACATTGTCGTCACTCACATGTTCAGTCCATGGTATTCGCAGCATCCTGTAGTGTCACATTCTTCACAAGTGAGGGGATTGTCCAGCATTCACCGCCATAAAGGTGGATATCGTTCAATATATTATCTTAAATTATTGCGTTACTATCACTGGTATATTCAACTATTAAATCGCATTATAATGATCCTTAACGCACACCTTGAGCTATCAAATGTTAATTTAAGCCTATCTATCTATCTATCTATCTATCTCCTTTTGGTCATTATCTATCTATCTATCTATCTATCTATCTATCTATCTATCTATCTATCTTCTTTCGGTCATTATCTATCTATCTATCTATCTATCTATCTATCTTCTTTCGGTCATTATCTATCTATCTATCTATCTATCTATCTCCTTTTGGTCGTTATCTATCTATCCATGTGTAACAGAAAAGGTGGCTATTGTTATCATTTTTGTTTTAGTATTGAGAAGTAATAAAAATTAAGTTTGCAGCTACATGACGTTGACACACTGCTGCCAGTACGATCGCGGGAGTTAATAGAATAAATAAGCTCAGAGGTGAAGAGTTACTTTTTCATGCCATGCTAAACCGGAACATAGCCCCTCATTGATGATTGCGGAAAATATGCCAGCGACAAATGTATCTTGATTGTAGTCAAATAAGACATGTTCGATTTTTTGAAAGGGCATTGAAGTGAAGGGTAGATTAATAAGATGTAAAGTTAACAGATTTTTTTTTAATTATATTCAGGAAGCTTCTTAAAGAGGCCTGTAGATGAAATTAAAAATAATTAATAATACTAACTGGACGTTAATACGTAGCAATATTGAAGCTGAATAAACAACATAAAGTAATTACCAGTAGAGAATGGGCTATTATATGCTAATAATTTATGGCTATAACAAATAGTAATACGTATTTCTTCTTAATTTAACTATATTTTAAGTTTAAAAAAATAAACTGTGTGAGCATTATACAGTTTATCACTGATTTGGCTTAACAGAAACTTTTGTAATTTTTCATGTAAGCATAAGAAGCAAGGTTCACTTAAAGATTTACAAGTTCTAGTGTTTTTAGCATTTTCCATTTTACCGTCGGGGTTTTATTAAATTCTTTTAAGTTCCAAAAATATGTATTTGTTATTGGAGAAAGATAATACATGTTGGCAACATCTAGTTTTAAAGGAATCTTTGGTACTCCCGATATAAAATTTTTAACTGTTGGATTTTCTATACTAGAAATAGTGCTTAAGTAAACAAGAGAGACATCTGTTTTGAAATGAACATTCGTTAGAATTTCTATAATTACACATGTTGGTATTATTTGCGTTTGTTGCTTTGGAATGGCAATTATTACTCTATTTTTTGTATTGAATTAAAATTTTATTATTATTTAATTTTGTTTTTGTTAATAATTTTTCAAGATTATCGGTGCAGTTGTAGCTTAGTTTTAGGGTATTTCGAAACGTTGTAATAAATATTACTAGAAAGGATTAAAAAAATTTAATAAAATACTTTAAAAAAATGCTTTGGTCTTTCCTCTTAATAATTACATAAACATTAAGTTTGGGGCCTTTTTTCACCATGGTATGCTGTTTTTTTTAGAGAATTAGTGCTGGTACCTATATTAGGGGCATAACCAATTTCCGTTTTCAATTTTAGTCTTCATCAAATAAAGTACAATTACATATATTCTCGTATTATTTCAAACCGTTGTCCTCATCTGGGTTGATATTGATTTTATTGTAGACACGACGTTTCGACCAAGTACACTCTGGTTATCATCAAGTGCCTATTGATTGGCTGATTTACGATATCCGTTGATTATTTTGCTATATCAGTTATTGCCTGCTCAATTCATGCGTCACATCCAAGGATTAAACTCCTGGCTACTCGATGAAAGTAACGCATTTATAACCAACTTCTACATCCACTATGCCACTGTCCCAAAGTGTATTTTTGGAGCCTCTTATATTCAATGTCAGATGGTTTTTGACATTTGGTTCTGATAGCGGGTTCGTACCGCTTTTAGAATTTCATTTCAAAGACGAGTAATTGTCAGTATACTTGCAATATTTCGATTTCCTTTTCTTAATATAACTTTTCTTTTTCTTCATAGAAAATAATCAACGGATATCGTAAATCAGCCAATCAATAGGCACTTGATGATAACCAGAGTGTACTTGGTCGAAACGTCGTGTCTACAATAAAATCAATATCAACCCAGATGAGGACAACGGTTTGAAATAATACGAGAATATATGTAATTGTACTTTATTTGATGAAGACTAAAATTGAAAACGGAAATTGGTTATGCCCCTAATATAGGTACCAGCACTAATTCTCTAAAAAAAACAGCATACCATGGTGAAAAAAGGCCCCAAACTTAATGTTTATGTAATTATTAAGAGGAAAGACCAAAGCATTTTTTTAAAGTATTTTATTAAATTTTTTTAATCCTTTCTAGTAATATTTATTACAACGTTTCGTTGTAATAAATATGGCGACAAAGATGAGGACAATAGTCCGAATAATGTAAATAATATACATAATACCTCACCTCAGAAATATAAACAGATACCTTTCTAGTAATTTCGAAATTCTGGTTGAAATATTTTTTGCGTCAGTGGTCGGGCTAATTCTTACTGTTTGTGTTTTAATGCCTTTTCCAGGTAAAAAATGACGTTGAGTTGTAAATTCTCGCAAAAATCAAATAATTGTCAGATATTAATGAAACTTTCAGAATTTATTCACAAATGAGTGATATGGTTTTTGAATTTTTTTGAGGAAATCTTGGTAAAAAGTTTTTTTTTTTTTTTTTTTATGTTTCCTCCCACTTTCATCAAATTTCGAGAAATTAAATTTTAATTGCAAAATTTGTTTTATTATTTAAAAGCACGAGTCTTTGGACAATTTAAATCATCATCGTAAAATAAAAAAAAAATAAAAATATATTTTTATTTTGAAAGAATTTTTTTAATACAGAGAATTACATTGCAATGAAAGACGATTAAAAAAAGCCGCTAATTAGCTATTTAAAAAAATCGATTCTAATCAATATATTTTCTGTCTGAAATACACCCGAGTATTTTGCTTGGTGGAAACAGTGAATTTAATTCATTAGTTTTCAATTAAAGCTAAAATGAAAGCTTCAACAAAGCTTTTTGATTTGCGAAAATTCATTTTAAACCTTAGATATCGAAAAATAATGGAGGTCACTATTCTAATATCTACCAATCTATATTTCAGTCTGTCTTTTTGGATAGCTACTTATTTAGAGGTTTGCAATGAAAACAGGGCACTGGAGGGGCGAGAAAGAGACAAGAAAAGGCGCAAAAGAGAAGCGTCAAGTTAGAGAGTGAAAATGTAATTTATAAAGGATTAAAGAAAGAGAGCGGGTAAAGGGTGAGGAAGGAGAGAGAGAAAAGAAGGATAGAAAAGGAGAATGGAAAAGAGAGAGAGAGAGTGAGAGGGAGAGAGAGTGAGAGAGAGAGAGAGGGTAAGAAGATAAAGGTAGAAAACTGTAAAAATTCAGAGTGTATCAGACAAAGAAAAAAATTCTGAGTGTGTGTAATGAATGACTCATTGCTTGCGACATCCATCACCAGAAGCCAAGGTCAATAAAGTCACCGTTTTCTAAATAGCTACCATTTTTCCAGCAATAGAATCATCGCCATCTTCCTCATCATCGATTATAAATACTGTAAACCGTACAACAACAACAACAAATAATAATAATAATAATAATGATGTTAGGCAGACATGTTGATATTTCTAAGTTCTTTATTTTTACAATTTTCGGACAGTATTTCATATATGTCAATAGAGAAATGTTATGCCAATTAATACTAAAGATGGTGTTTTTTTCGTTTTACTGAATATTTTAAAAAAATAGAATTGTAAATTTTTTCAAGTTATTTACGAAAAACCACTAGACAATCAGACTTTTCATCCAAAATTTTTTTCCGGTCGAGGGAGGGTGGCTATAGATGCATTTCAAAAGCTAGGCAGGGTATGAGACAGGGGGATTTCGTTGGTAACAAAGCAAAGGTACTGAACTGCCAGGTGATATCTGTTCTCCTTTAGGGCAGCGAATGTTGGACGGTCTCCTCAAGGATGAAGGAGAGTTATACAGAAGGATGCTAAAGATATCAGTGACCGAGCGTGTGAGCAACGATGAGGTTTTGCAGAGGATGCAAACAAGGTGGAAGCTTATACTTAACATCAGGAAGAGGCAGCTGAAATTTCTGGGACACGTAATGAGAAAAGAGGGCCTGGGGAATCTGATACTCACAGGGAGAAGCGAGGAAAAGAGTGACAAGAGAAAGCAACGTGTGACATAGCTCGCGGGTTAAACAAATGGATAAAAGAACAGTCTGGGGGAAGTATCAAAGGGACAGAACTTATTGAGAGCTAAACGGATAGTGGGGAGTGGGGAGCCATGATCGCCTACGTCCTGAAGACACATAAAAGAAGTTAGCATTATAATCATTAAGCAATTTGTTTAATTTCTGTTTTTGTTTTATCCAGTAGCTGTTATATCTCTTTCCAGTATTGATGGGGGATTTCTTCTTAACTTTTTGTTGGATGTAGTTTGGAAAGTTAACAATTTGAATATGTTATTGTTTTCTCTTCAATTTACAAGTGATAACCATTTCAGTTGTTGCTGTTGTTGAATGTTGTCAACTAATGAGGTTTCTTTGTTTGTAATTTTGCAATGCTAGTGTACGAAGTTTGAAAAAGGATGGTCATTGCCAAAATCCACAGGTTCCACAACGCCATTTTGAATATTGATCTGAGAAAGCCGTTCATGACAGCTGATAGTGTAGGTGTTTATTAAAAGGTTTGCTGCCATGCATAACATCCGTATGAAAAACATGGCTATTTAAGAAAATGAATCGAGTTTTTAGGTTCCTGGTTTGGTTCTGTAGTAATATATAACCTCTAAAGCCTGTCATTATTTGTCATGTCATCGTATTTAAGTAAGACAAAAGTCTGTCAATAGACACCCCCTCTCTATCTCCTAGACAACAGACAAACTCTGGATGCCGTTTTCTATCTCTGTGCTGTGCCCCTTCCGTGTTCGATACTGGCTCTCCACAATTATTTATCCTTTGTAGCACTTGGCAATGATAGCCTTTTTTTTATTAGCCTTTTTACTCTCTTTTTTATTATACAGGGTGTTTCAAAAAATTTGATATCATTTCGCAATCTAATAACTTTGTTAGATCTCCTTCAAATGATTTCAAATTTTAATAGCATCTTTATGTTTAATGTTTGTTTTTATGTTTTTATGTCTTTATGTTTTGTGTTTTTCTTATTTTGTATTTTTATGTTCTTTAATCTTTAATCTTTTTTCTTTACAGGTATAAAAATGCTATTTACTAGAAGAGAAAAGGCGTTTTGTGTGTTGGGTTTGCTAGAACACAGTCAAACAAGACTGTGCAGCGTGCATTTATGAGAGAGTTCTCTAGAAAGTCACCAACAGGAATGCAGATTTGGAGATGGCATAAAAGTTCAAAGAGGAAGGCTGTCTGTGCAGAGCAAAAGAATCCGGACGACCACAAACTTCACATTTGTGAAATCGTTCACATAATCCACATGCTTTTGAATTTCTCATTCAGATTTGGAAGAATAAATCTTATGATCTTCAACATTAATACTTTTTAATTTCATTTGCCTTAATCATGTACTTTCTGTGATATTTACATCTCAAAGGATATCCAATTTTTTGAAACACCCTGTACATTTATACAAACACTTTAGGTAGGTTGTTTCCCTTTACTTCTTTGCATTCACTCTGTCATGTATGCATCACATTCTCCAAGCACTCTTTCCCACTTCCGCGATCCAAGCATTTCAACTGTCTATGAGATTCTCTTCCGTTTTCTCTTTCCTGAAATCTTCCTCGCTATACGCAGCATCGTCCTGCAGAAAGCCATCTCTTTTGCTTCAAGTTTCAGTTTTTCATTTCCTTTTCTCTCTCTCTGACACACACACACACACACACACACACACACACACACACACACACACACACACACACACACATATATATATATATATATATATATATATATATATATATATATATATATATATATATATATATATATATATATAAAAATATATGGATATAGATCCGACAGTATGAAGAAAAATATATACGGAAAAAAACAAACAAAAATCCTTATATACAATTTATACTGTTTTAATGTTAATATGTCAACGTCGGACGTTTCGGTCTAATAAACCATGTTCAGGACATATTCATAAATTATAACATTATCAATATCATTATCGTCTTTGTCATGTTGTATTGATAATGTTATAATTCGAATCGTCATATGTGCAAGGAATTAGTCAGTTATGTGCCATGCGTGATACACGCTTAGGCGATCATGTACCTTTCGATATATGACTGACGAGGCAGATTTTTTTCTGCAGTAGGTTGCCATTTCTTTCTGCGGTAGACCAGTTGAATCCAAGACTATAGAACCCGGTCTGTCCTGCTATTTAGCCATAGCTTGGCGCAGAAGATTAGGATTCATACCTTTCCCAAGGGTATTAGCACGTAAGTGAATGTAATGAATTCGACTGTAATTCGATCTCGCCGCCCCGTTTCCTCAATCCGAGTCGATATCATTACTCCACATTTTACATGTGAGGAGATTGTCCAGCCTTCGCTGCCATATAGGAGGACTAATATTACACAACAATTCAGGACTCTTCTATTTACATCATCCGGGCTGTTGTCTCTATCTTTAAATATCGGGTAAGTATCTACATTATTTCCATAGTTCGGACTGTTGCCTTCATCTTTATTGCCATATTGACGACGTTTTGGTCGTTGCACTCTCCGCCCTTCTTCAGGTGATAAACGGATTTTTGGATTGAACCCTTTATTTAGTTAACGGGGGTAATTTGTTTTAATATCATATGACATGATTTTTTTATATATCACAGTATCAGTTAATTCCCTTTAGTAATTCAACTTTCCAAGTTGTTGCTTCCTTTACTGTGGCCATGTATGGAACTCACAACTCTTTGGGTCAAGCCACTTTTTGGATTACTTAATCAACGTTTTTATCCAACGTATATCACCTGAAGGAGGTTGGAGCGTACAACGATCGAAACATCGTGAATATAGAAATAAAGATCAAGATATATAGAAATAAAGATCAAGATATATAGAAATAAAGATCAAGATATATAGCAATAAAGATCAAGATATATAGCAATAAAGGTCAAGATATATAGAAATAAAGATCAAGATATATAGCAATAAAGATCGAGATATATAGAAATAAAGATCGAGATATGTAGCAATAAAGATTGAGATATATAGAAATAAAGAACAAGATATATAGCAATAAAGATCAAGTTATAGCAATAAAGATCAAATCCGAACAATGTAAATAGTATAAATACTTCCGAGATATTTAAATTTTCATACTTACTTGACTTTAATATCTTTAATTGACATATTGTATACAAGGTTGTTCTCCATATTCCGTCTTCTAACAATTTATAGTTAGTCCTATATTAACTTTTCTATAAGTTCTTGAATTTTTCTATTTGCGTCATAACCCTTTGTTTTTTTTATTTATTTATTTCATTTACTTATTTGTTTTGCATATATTATTCTTTTGTTCTAAATTTAGGTATTTTGAATAAATGTTATTATAATGAAGTTAGGTAGTTTTGGTCATCATGGTGTGATTGTAGGTAGCGTCGTTAAAATTTGTTTTTCATGCCTGCATTTTGTAATGACCTTTGGTCTTTTGTTTAACAGTTTGTCTTCTAAAAACGTGATTATTCCTACTCTTCGATGCAAAGGCTACAGCATTTTGAGTTGTAATCTGGGGATGTTTCGCTTATCACGTGACGTGTGTTTTCGTTTCCGTATTTAGTTTCCATATATGTTTCGAAAGGTGTGTGCTGGTTAGATAATTTTGTTATGTCGCGTGAATGCATTCTCTTTTTTTTATCAGAGACGATCTTTTATTCCTATATTTTTTTCCTGGATTTGTTCAGGTTATTAACAAAAACACGACAAAACTTATGTCTATGATTTTGATTTGAAGAAATGAAATATTAACTTCGAAAGTAAGTGCTTTCGCAATTATTTTGAGGTGACCTTTCAATACGTACATGAAACAAGCTTTGATTTTTTTCTTTCTAATGTTATATTTACTTTACACAGGATTTAAGGTCAGCGTCGGGGAATTTTCTGTCGATTTTAGCCTTTTTAAATGATTTTAAATCAGATCCACATAAGACTCTGTATACTTTATGAATTCAAAGAGGCCTTTCAGCGTTTGAGACGACAGGAAATATTTGAGAATATGAATGGAAATTTGAAAAAGATAAAATAAAACCTTTTTTTTTCATTTTTTTCCATTCGAGAATTTGAATGAAAATTTTAATGATACAATAATGTCTCTTTGGATTTTCCTTTCATTTCATCCTCTCCACCAAAAAGTCATTATAGCCACAAAGACACAAGGATGTAATGAGGGCGAATGAATAATAATAATAATAATAATAATAATGATAACGACCAGATACAGAAACAATAGCAAGATAAACCGCTTTATGGCCAATACTCTGCCCGTACCAAACAAGTTGACATAGACAAAACCCGTACCCATCAGTGGCTACGTAGTGCAGTGTTGAAATTTGAAACTGAAGGTTTTATCCTTGCTGCACAGGACCAATACTTGCTCACTAGGAATTATCAAGCACAGATACTAAAATATTGTGTCAGCCCCAAATGCAGATTCTGTGATAAATATCCAGAAACGATTGATCATCTTGTATCAGGTTGCACAATATTGGCACCCACTGAATATAAAACCCGGTATGAGACTAGGATAATATCTGCACAGGAAAATGTTCAACTTCTACGGCAATGAAATTGAAAGAAACTGGTATGAACACCACCCACACCTGGTTACGGAGATAGAACCTGTTACAATTCTATGGGACTACACAATACACACTGACAGAACAATCAAGGCCAACAGCCTAGACATTGTTATCAAACACCACAAACAAAAATGTGCCTCCTTATTGATATGGCAGTCCCTGCAGACTGCAATGTATCTTTGAAGATATTCAAAAAGCTGTCAAAATACAAGGACCTTGAAATAGAAATATCAAAAATGTGGCATATGGGAACACCAACAATCCCTGTTGTAGTTGGAGCCCTAGGACTGGTTGGAAAAGATTGCAGTAGACTAATTGAAGGGATTCTTGGAAGTCCATGCCTTAAAGAGATACAAAAAATTGTTTTGACAAGTACAGTCCACACTTTACGAAGGGATTTATCTATGTAATTTTTTTGTCAGTCGAAAGTGTCATGATGCCATTTCTAACCATAGGTCCCTGGGCGAGACCCGGAAAGAAATGTGTATACGACAGAAATCAAGGAAATAATAATAATAATAATAATAATAATAATAATAATAATAATAATGTTATAAAGGAAAGGGAACATTAAAACAACAAGAATTAAGATAGCAGTTGACATTGTATTTAAATTATTGTCAATTAAAGTTGACGGGTAAGCAAGAAGCTGGAGAAGAGTTCCACAAGCAAGAAGTGTGAGAAAGAAACTGTTGGCACAGAACTTACGGTTATACCTAGCCATTTTAACAAATAATGTACTAGTACTGTGATTGAATTAATTTTTCCTTAAAACTTGCGTCTACGATTTACAAATGGAAGGATGACTCTTACGGCCTACAATGTTGCGTACAAGCGAAAAGGCCACGAAATGAACTTGCGAAATGAACTTCGCATATTGAATTAGATTTAACCATTTCGATGATGTGTACGTGGGCAATAGGCATCGACAGCCATCGCTTTAATTCGAGGTTGGCTCGCCAGTTCCTTCGTCACAGCCGAGAGCCGTGAGATATTTGGGACCTTCAAACCGGCATAATTGCAAACAGCATATTATTGACCAAGCATTCGCCATTCTTTACCTCTTTCCCAGGAGGCGAATCATTGATCAATCCCTGAAAAAAGAGAGATTGTCCTGCTGATCCTTCCATTTAGGTGTTGTTAATACGGAGCTGTGTGGAACGAAGGGATAACAGATTAAGTGGGACAGTAATCCCCGGCACAAATCACAAATCCCACATTTCAATGGCAAAGACAAAAAGAGGGGACAGTATCTACCGGGTTTCTGCGTTCTTAGTGCAATCTGTGGGGAATGCTACATATTGATTAGTGTATGGAATATATTTGATCGATGCAATTCTTTTATGATAAAGGCGAATTAAATGGATTGCCATGGGCAATGATTAGTAAGATCAACTGATGTTTAAAATGGGTTGTGATGAAGGAACAAAGAATTTCTCGTACAGTTGTCAGTTTGTATCTATCTATCTATCTATCTATCTATCTATCTATCTATCTATCTATCTATCTATCTATCTATCTAAATCTGTTCATTATCTATCTATTTCAGTTTTTGTGACAACCTTCATTTTTGTTTCTATCTATCTATCTATCTATCTATCTATCTATCTATCTATCTCGAGTGAATATTGATCAAATTTCTGTCATAGTATCTCGGTTAAATTATAGCTAACAATATGTATAGTCTCTCCGTCTTAAGCTAAGTTCAAGTCACTCTTTCTCTCCCTATATATATATATATATATATATATATATATATATATATATATATATATATATATATATATATATATATTATTAAAATTAATTGATATGTATTATATAACGTCATTAGAGATGAATTACCGGGTTTTAAAAGACAGCTAAAAATCACGTTTCCATGGTTACAGAATATTCTTGACAAACAAAAATGATTTTTAAAAGACCAGGAAACAGTGAATAATACCAAAAAAAAAAAAAAAAAAAAAAAAATAACATGTAACTTTCCAAACTGTTCGTTACTGTCGAACTCTCTGCCTTGAGCAGAGATAAACCTGGCCGAGGCTTTGACGAAGAGCAAAGTTTCGTCCGGGGAGGTAGACAGACCCGGACCCGTTTATGCAGGTTCTAAGGGAATATTTTTGACCGAGCCTACGGACTCGGAGAACCCACGGTAAACTCGGTCTTTTTGCCACATACATCCCTAGTCGTTATGGTAGTGGAGGGGCCTGTTAAATATTAACATGTAACTTTAAATGTTAGGAGATCAGTTTAAACCGCTACCTTGGTTTTCAATCTCAGGCAATTTTTATCAATTGACCTCCCTTAAAAAAAAAATAAAAAATAAAGAACGCTATATTATTTAAAAAAAAATAAATACACAAATGCACGACGTTGGTTGTAATAGAAAGGGAGGAGGAGGATGTGAAAAAAGAAGGAGAAGAAATAGCGGGAGGATTAGAAAAGAAAGGCTATTATAAATGTATCTGTTAGGGGTTAACTGAAATGTAATTTTTTTTTTATCCAGCCTCATATATACTTAACAATTTTTTTAAATATTCAAACACGGACTCAACTTTTGGTTTGAAAAGTGTTTGGATCCGGAAATGTCGTTATTGCTAATTTTTCCTGTTGACAGAGATTAAAAATATTATTCTGGTTTTGCCTTTTTTTAATTTTTCAGTTGGAAAATTTTCAAAAAGTATATTTATTTATTTACATAAATAAACCCGGGGTACGCATATTTTTCTAACAAGATTTCTCGAATATTCAAGCCAGTTGATGTAAATAAACACTTATACTGTTTAATAAAAAATTAATATAAGAGCGTCCATTTAAAATAACATTTAAACAAAATTAATTAAAAAATATATATTCTTTTTTAATGTATTTTTTAATTCGACATCATTTTATATTACTATAATGTTTCTTTTAGTGGGTAAATATGTTTGACTTTTTAACTTTCTTAAACGGTGATTAAGATTTCCCGATCGGAACTAGACAAACAATTGCTGGGTGTTAACCTCAATGTCCACTTCCTTTACCCACTACAGATAAACCTTCCTGCCTCTCATTACAACGGCTGATTCCTAAATCCTTGAGAGCGCCCCGTTAAGCCAGTTTGGTCTCAAGCTGTCCACTGACATGAAGTGGAATAAATACATTGAATCAATAGCTTCATCTTTCACAAGGGAAGCTGGTTCTCTGTGTCGGGCCAGAAAATTTTTCTCTTCTGAGTCAATCCTTCAAATCTATAAATCAGCCATCCGTCCTTGCATGGAATATTGCTATTATTTATTGTCTGGGGCCCCCGCTGTACGTCTCGATGTCCTCAACAAAATCCAGAGACAAATATGTAAGATGATAGGTTCTGATCTGGCATCTAGTCTACAATCGCTATCTCACAGACGTGCTGTGGATTTCTTTTTGTCTCTTCTACAAATATTTTCACGGCAACTGTTCGGGCGAGCTATGTTCGCTGGTTCCCGGGCTACATGAATTTAAACGGGCTACCAGTCCCAATCTTTCACTGTCTAAACGGTTAAATGAAACCGTCTCTTCTACTCAAACAGCTTCTTCTCCCGTACTTCTCGTCTGTGGAACTTTCTTCTTTTTACTTGCTTCCCCGATGACTATAATCTTCAAATATTCAAGTGTAATGTCAATCGAAATCTGACACTTCGAGTTTGTTCCCCGTCCATCTTCATATCGTTTCCACAAACAAGCCTCTTTATTCTTGTTCTCAATCTTCGGTAACCCCTTGCGTACTAGTGGCACTTGCACTTTGCATGGAGTGAATTGCCTTAAAAAAATACATTGAGGTCAACATCCAGCGGCGACAGGCCATCCGAAGATGGTGTTTTATCAGGTCATCCCATAAGTTCTGTCCGAATTTGAACTTTTTGTTAAAATGAACGAAATTTAAAGAGTATTTTATAATGTCTAATGGAGCTGAACATTATTTTTATGTTTAGATGCATTTAAACTGTTCAAATTTTATTTCAGAGATCAATAAAATTTTGTTTGATGAAAATCCTGCTAACATGGAAGTACCCAAGAATCATTTGATGTACATAATGATTTATGAGTTCAAGGAAGGAAACTCAGCAGCCGAAGCGGCTAGAAACATTCACTCAGTTTATGGAGAGGAATGTGTGAATGAAAGAACTTGCAGAAGATGGTTTGCAAAATTCAAAGGTAGAGATTTCACCCTTGAAGATAAAGATCGAACCGGACGTCCAGTTGGGTTTGATGAAAAGCTTCTTGAAGCAGCCCTTGAAGAAAATTCTGCTTTATCAGTTGAAAAATTGGCAGTGGTTCTCAGTTCAAACCATACAACTGTTCATCGTCATCTTCAACAACTTGGAAAAATTCCTAAACTTGGAAAATAGATGCCTCATGAATTGTCTGAAAACAACCTCAAATCCGGAGTTGACATCTTCTCTTCTCTCCATTCTCACCAACTTGTTTCACCTTTCTTTTGGATAGGCTTGTGATTGGCGACGAAAAATGGATCTTTTATCGAAATGTTAAGCATCGTAGACAGTTGTTTGGTAAAGGGGAAGGACCCCAGCCACAGCCGAGAAGAGAACTTCATGGGCAAAAGGTTCTTCTTTCAATTTGGTGGGATCGCCAAGCAATAATCCACTTTGAATTCTTACCACCTAATGCAACAATGCTCAAATATACTGTCAGCAATTAGAGCGTTTGAACCAAGCTTTGAGGAAAAAAAGACCTGCTCTAGTGAATCAAAAAGAGGTGATGTTTCATCAGGACAATGCGCGACCCCACACAGCAAGAATCGCGTCACTAAAGATCGAAGAACTTGGTTGGGAGAAAATTCCTCATCCACCTTATTCTCCCGATCTTGCTCTTTCAGACTACCATTTGTTTCGTAGCTTACAGAATCAGTTGGAAGAAACAGCTTTTGTAACACAGGAAGAGGTTAAAACTGACATTTGTGAGTTCTTCGAATCAAAGCCAAAAGAATTTTACAATAATGGAATTAGTAAGCTTGTTAATAGATGGAAGGAAGTCATAGATAATCAGGGAAAATAGATTGTTGACTGAATCTGTAATTAAATGTATCATTTGGTCAATTGTTTTGTTTATTCAAAATTCGGACAGAACTTATGGGATGACCTGATAGCATGAAACGGATTGTCGCAGTTGGGTGTTCATTCCAATGTCGATTTATATATGATCAATTCATGATAATGAGCAGATAAACACCTAAAGTCAAAAGGAAAGCTTATCTTATCAGACGTGTTTCGTCCTCAAGGGAAATGCAAAGATTTTATTTTATAACAAGTGTTTATATACAAGAATAAATATGTTATTGGTTTGTCAAGATCTTTATGTTTAGAAACGTTCAAAAATATTCTGGAGAGACAAGTTTTCTGTTTCTCCTTATACATTTCTATCTATAAAAAGCAGGATGTGTGTGTGTGTGTGTCTGTGTAACGAATGCACGGCCGCAATTTTCGACGGATTTGCACCAAAACTTACATGCATATGCTCCAAGTTAGCGGGAAGGCCAACACCGACTTTGCATTTCCCAACTCCCATCGGATAGTGGAAATAATCGATTTTTTCATGCTTCTACGGCAGTTTACATATAGTTTGCGGCCATTTTCTACTGACCCGAGTGAGAGCCTATAGCTGGCTGCCACGAATAGGCAGGAAGATTCTATTGGCCAGCGTGAGAGCCAACAGCTGACAGACACGAATGTTAACTAGCATGCTACCATGCAAAAAAAAATCGATAGCCGCATTCGTCACAAGTGGGAAAAATTTAAATCTGCATTCTCATTCGCTTGCTTAAACTCAACGTTGATTCTGATTCCGCAGAACTGGGTTGGGGGTGAAAAAGTATTTGTTGTTAACATTCTTTTTTTCATTCGGTTTTTCCAGTTACGAGTCCTTTTTTAAAGCTGATCGTTTTGTGTTCATTTTGTTTAGTTCTTTTTCCGTAACAGATTTAATGTTTAGTATTGAGCTTAGAAAAAATTCGCAGTGTGAGATAGGCAAGAAGTAAGGCATGTAGCAACATCAGCACGGCAAAGGGCACTCCTTTAAAGGCAAGGAAGGGCAAAAATATTTTAAGTTAAGTGATAGCGATTGCTGTATGAGTCGTACGATTTTTGAATCAAGCACGGGCAACGCCGGGCCATGCTGCTCGTATATATATATATATATATATATATATATATATATATATATATATATATATATATATATATAATGAAATTGTTCAAATCCGACAATTATTTAATATACTTTCTGTTTATACGTTATTTTTACAGATACAATTTATTTAAGTAAATACATTGTTTATTATTTAAACAGTATTAATTACATTTATCGGCTTGAATATTCGAGAAATTTTGTAGAAAACTGAAACCATAATATGGTCTATGCTATATCATTTAGCTATAAAGAGGCGTCTGGTTAGCAAGACAAAATTAATTAAAATAAAGTAATTGTTTAGTTAAAAAAAAAACTTTTTTTTAAGCATTTCACCCCGAGCAAGGTGGAAGTGCCACTAGCAGGCAAACAGTTACAGAGAGTGAAAATACGAGTAAAGAGGTGAGTCTGAAGAAAGGATAAAGAGAAGAACGGGGGTCAAGAGCAAGATATCAAAAAATGTCGATTGATATTACATTTGAATATTTGAAGTTTATAACTATCAAGGAAGCATGTAAGAGGAAGCGAATTCCGTTGTCGAGAAGTTCGTGAGAAGAAGCTGTTGGCAGTTACATTTACCCATTTCGACTGTGAATGTTGGGGATCGAAAGCACGCTTATTTTCATGCAATTGGGGCACCAGTGAAAATATCTCGTCAACTCAGTTTCCATGAAAGGGCAATAGGAATCCACATCTTATCTGTGAGAAAGTGACTGCAGTCGAGATGCCAGGTCAGGACCTATCACACTGCATATCCATCTTTAGATTTCGTCGAGGACCTGGTGATATATGGCAACAGTATTCAATGCAAGGAACACATGCAGATTTGAAGGATGGACTCAGGGGTGAGAAATCTTTTGGCGCGACACAGGGAACCAACTTTTCTTGCTGTAGATGAAGCTATTGATTCAATGTTGTTGTTCAAACCTCAGCTCAATGGAAAACGTGAGACCATGAATGCGCACAGAGAGACGATCTCGTGAAGTTGAGCATCAGCTATGCTGATATGAGGCAGGGAGGTTTCCCCATGGTGTTTAATGTTTCTTTTTGGATGCGTTAAAGTTTACAAGTCATTTCCTGCCTCAGTCAACCACAAACTGGAGGACTTTTACGAGACCAATGGAGAGGTTAATTTTGACAGCAATGTCAGATTTACTAATGAGACAAGTGTTGCTGACAGTGTCG
>CAHIKZ030004770.1:2385000-2387500 GCA_903632075.3 Acanthosepion pharaonis | reverse complement strand
AGGGGACAAGGTAATCCGTAATAAACTAAGAACAAAAACAACAGGATTTTCCCAAACATATAACAACAAAAGAAGTTTATGCTGCAACCGTATTAAACACACGAATTCATTCACTAGCTCAGTCACTAACTCTACTTTCAAAATCTACCACGATTCTAACTGTAAAAGTCATAACATAATTTACCTCCTAGAATGCACACTATGCCAACCTCCAGGAGAAGAACACACTGCACTATCTTTGTTTAATGTTTACTTATGACAAATTTGAAAGATTATATTGAATAAGTTGGTAAGTCTGCTGCTAGGAATCTTGACCTGTTCTTTTTCTATGTATAAACAGATTCTTGGTAATATGCAAAGAAAGCTTCGGTAACGTTATCCGTCTTGATCTGGCATCGCGGCTTCAGTCTATTTCCCACCGTCGTAACGTAGATTTCCTGTGCCTTTTCTATTAATATTCTCATTGTAATTGTTCTGACTAGTTTTTTTCTCTGGTATATCAACCTCATGAATTTAATCGCAGTACTCGATTGGCTGCTTGGTTTCATAATTTTACAGTTGAACATTTTTTGACATGTAATGAGTAAAGATGGCTTGTAGAATTTGACACATTGAAGGCAAATGGAACAGAGAGAAATAGCGAATAAAGTATAAAACAACTAGAAAATTAAGGTATGTAATAAAATGTAGCTGATAGTCACAAATGATAGGGACATGTGGATAGTAATTTTCGTCCACCTTCCCAAGGTACAGAGAATAACAACAAGAAGACTTCCTGTTCTAGACACCAAAAGCAAAAAAGTTGTTTTGGAAAATATTTTCACTAATAATGATAAATGGGTTTATTACAAGAATGGCAAAACAAAGGAAATTGAAACAAAATCTTGAAAAAATCATCTGTGCTTATATGTGGACGACGGGCAATTGGTTCGCTTGAAGAAGAAGAAGAAGAAGAAGAAGAAGAAGAAGAAGAAGAAACAGTAGAAGAAAAAGAAAGAACAGCAGCAGAAGAAGAAGAAAAAGAAGAAACAGTAGAAGAAACAGCAGCAGCAGCAGAAGAAAAAGAAGTAGTAGAAGAAGAAACAGCAGCAGCAGAAGAAAAAGAAGTAGAAGAAGAAACAGCAGCAGCAGAAGAAGAAGAGAAAGAAGAAGAAACAGCAGCAACAGAAGAAGAAGAAGAAGAAGAAACAGTAGAAGAAGAAACAGCAGCAGCAGCAGAAGAAGCAGCAGCAGCAGAAGAAGAAGAAGAAGAAACAGCAAAAGCAGCAGAAGAAAAAGAATAAGAAGCAGAAGAAACAGTAGAAGAAAAAACAGCAGCAGAAGAAGAAGAACAACAACAACAAAAAGAAGAAACAGCAGCAGCAGCAGCAGCAGCTGAAGAAGAAGAAGAAGAAGAAGAAGAAGAAGAAGAAGAATGGGGTGTAAGAGTAGAAACAAAAAAACGACGACCGCCACAAAGAAGAAGCAGACTTCTTGTTCTATATACCAAAAGCAAAATGGTGAATTCGGACAAGATTTTCACAGTTGATGATAAATGAGAATTTATTACAACAATCGCAAGAAATGAAACTGTAACAGAAATCAGTACAGCGTCCACTATATCAGTGTAAACAGAATCTATAAGAAAGTTCAATACGTACTAACGTTTCAACGACGAGCAACTGACACGTTTGAAAGTCTAAAGATAATTTTACTCTCTGATAACAACAGCACTTAAGCGGCATACTTATTATTGTGTGCGCCATATTTTACAATTTTTAACATTAAGAATATCACATCTTTCACTATCAAACATTGTCGGGTTATATCAGACTTTCCGACAATTTTAAAATATAGAGACCTGTTTGAAAACATTCATCGAATGAAAAACGTAATCGTTCTTTTAAGATGGAATACACAATTTAGCATGAGAATTGGAGTGTGAGCTCATAGCTAACTGAATAAGTCTCTGATAACGATGTTTTCAGAAAGCAAGTTAGAAACTTTCGAGTCTAATAGTTACATTCAGAAGGACTTAATTAAAGCTGACAAGATGATAAGGCCTCTTTTGTGGAAGTTTTTTTTTTAATTAACAAGAGTGTCATGTCACTTGTCATTACGCTGTGGCGGGGAAATAACGAATATTGGCGACGAAAGATTTGACGTGAAGGACGCTAGTCTCAAATGCGATGCAATTACATTGAGCGCTGGAACAATAAATGCTTTATCCTACAACACTGATAAGGGATAAAGCAGCTGTTTTTCACTAGGGATTTAATTATTTCAGAATAAATTGTTTCATGAAGCCCTCACTTTTTATTAATAGCTGTCAGCACAGTTTTCCGATGATATAAACATAAATGATTATAACAGCCCGTTTGACAAGCAAGGATTAGGCCCTTTTGAAGGATCACTGCAACCAAAATTTTAATTTGGTTACGTGGGATTTGCAGGGGTATTCTTGAAACAATAATGGCCATATTTGAACAACAACTGAGAAGAAATCCGTTTCAAATCTATT
>CAHIKZ030004770.1:2360000-2380000 GCA_903632075.3 Acanthosepion pharaonis | reverse complement strand
CAGAGTGAAGCCATATTTTATAATCAATAACTTTGATGCGAAAACCGAAAGGAAAATTCATATTCTTAAACTTTATACTTTTCGGAATAAGTTAGAATCTGTTTGGTCTCTCCAGGTTTTGGCCTTGCACCATCCTTAGCATTAGTAAATGGCGACAAATATCTATCTTAAATTGGTGTGCTTATAACGCTCTTTCCTGCTATATTAATTAATATGTGCATAGGTATTTCGTTCACTTTTTACTGTCCTGAATATTTTAATTTTCCTTACATTTTTTAAGCTTATGTAAATAACCGAATCAGCTTCGTACAGTGCAAACGAAACAATGCATTACAGATAAAAATTAACACCAGCGAAAAATCAAAACACTTAATTGCCTCAAAACTGCCGTTGTTGGCCAGTAGAGAAATCCCATTATGCAAATTATAACGAACAAGACTAGGCAGTAATACAAACATCCAGGGAAAATAACACCCGACTTTGCCGGAATGAACCAAAATTGTTCAATTTGAAATATCAATTCTTTCGTCCTTTCGCTTCTTGGGCGATTACCTGTTTTTATTATTCTTTTCTAATATTTTTCGATAACGCTTTATTTTTTTTTTAATCAATACTTTAAATCAGATTCCGAAGTCAAAGTTACAAAGAAAAGCACTTTGAACAAAAACTGGTTTAGTCGAGAAAGGCTGGAAAGCGGACAGTAGGAAACAGAGAAGAACATTTATTAAGAAGAAGCCTAAAGTAATGGCGGTAGATGAAGAGAAAATTTTACTGGATTGAAGTAGGAAACCTAATTGAAGAATTTTGAAAGAAGATGCAAAAAAAATAAAAGAAAAGAAAGAAAAAACACACAATGCGAACGTCGTACAAATAGATAAGAAACTCAAAGATTAAAACGGAATGAATGTAAGATCGGATGAGAGGAAGTGAAGGAGAGATTCAGGAGACCCTTAGTGGTGGAATTAAGTAGAAGATATTACAGACGGGGGAGAGGGTGAGCAATTGGAAAGAAAGAAAGAAAGAAAGAAAGAAAGAAAGAAAGGAGAAAATAACAAGTCACATTCAGAAAGAGTATTAAATATACTTTGAGCATGCGTAGCAGACGAATTTGAAGGAGAAGTAGATCGATTGAGTATTGCCGTGAGGAAATGAATACGAAATAAATGAAGGGCGTGGATAATAACAACAACAACAACAACAACAACAAAAAGACAATACGAAAATAATAAAAAAAAAAACAAACAACACTAGTGCAGGACGGAAATGGCTGGCGATAAATGGCGACAGAAGAAATTTCTGGCAATAGTTAGGGCGGGAATAACTGTAAGATATTTTTTGTGGATTGAAAAACACTGGCAAATACACCGCGTGTTGTCAAGATATCCGTCACTGAGAGTGTCTGCAGGCTTACTTATTGTATATGTTTTTAGGCACGTATAAATTTAATAAAATGGACAATTGACATTACAATTATTGGATGTAGGTACATAGGAAGAGGTGCTGAAAAGGACGGGGTCCCACGTACTTCCTAAAATCTAACCAATTTTGTATTAGATGTGTATTTGTTGTCATAGAAGAACATTTCAGCAAATCTCTGTACAGACACACACACACTTAATATATATATACAAGCAGTAAATTCGACCTTACCTACCGAACGCTCCTTTGTGGCCGATCGGATAAGGCACGTCAGCGTAAATGACGGTTCCGTATAGGATGCAAGTTCGAATCCTGTCAAAGGACGAATATTTTCTATGAAAATTTCTCGGACATTCAGGCCGGTAAATGTTATTTAATACTGTTTATTATAAACAGAGCATTTACTTAAATACTTGTATCTATAAATAACAACGTTAAACATAAAAATGTCTTTAATAAATAAATTGTCGGACTTTGTCCATTTCTTAATATATATATATTATTCTTATTAGATACCCATATTTTTGTAGACACTGTGTTTATTTTTTAATAAATAAAATTGATTAATTATTTAGAAATTGCTTTGTCTAATTTCTGATTGGAAACTGAGAAGTTATTCGAAGAATTCTGAAGGAATAAAGTGTGCTTTAAGACAAATAGAAGCTAGCGGGTTTATGAAGCTCTTTGTAGCCCAGAGCTTGAAACACGTCGGATCAAACGACGGTTTTTCCTGCAAAGGAGGCCGCAGATGGTTCGAAACCTGCGGAAGGGTAACATTTTGTTAATTAAGATTTCTTGAATGTTTAGGCCGGTAGGCGAAATAAAATGCGATAAAAAAATAATAAACGGAACGTCTACTCAAATATGAGTATCCACGAAGAATAACCCTTCAAGCAATAAAAATATATTAGATTTATAAATAAAACGCATTAATTCTTTAGAAATATTGATATATTTTCAAGAATTAATGGACTTGTTGCTTATATTTGAATTTATAAATATTAACTTGGTCCGTGGATAGGTAAATATCAAACATTTCTATTTACAACTATTATCATTTACTCGGTTCCTGCATATGTAACTATTAAATATTTATATTTGATATATTTTCAACGGACAGAGAATGATAAAGTTTTTATTAAAGAACATTGAAGAAAGGATATAAGCATAGACAGAGAGAAAAAAAGAGAGAAAATGACGATTGATTAATTGATTCTTTGATCATTAAACATGAAACATTTCTATTTAAATTTATTATCATTTACTCGGTTCCTGCATATGTAACTATTAAACATTTCTATTTAAATCCATTAACATCAATTTAATTGATTCCTTAATCATTAAACATTAAACATTTGTATTTAAATCTAGTTAATCGTTTCTTGGCTTGGTAAATATTAAACATTTGTATTTAAATCTATTAACAGTTAATTGGTTCCTGGGTAGGTAAATATCGATAATTTACATTTGACTTTAAAACCGATTGCTTGGTTCTGGAATAGATAATCATTGTCTGTGTATATTTGATTTATTTGGATGGGAACTTACATATATACTGAACTTTTATTTTTGAATCTGTAATTGTTTACTTTGTCAACTACTCATTTAAGACGGTGTTTCTTGCCCCTCTGTTGTGTATGATATTAACATTATTTAGGACCCCACCGACAAGCCAATACATTTGCAAGTATCTCTCGATTAATGTGTTTTCGATAAGACCGTTAAGATTTTTATAATCCAAAATGCAATTAGTGTACCTATAATACTCTATTAATGTGGTAACACTTTCTTCAGTTCAGCCATAGTAATTAAAAATTAATCTTTTATAGTTACCGATTAATTAAATATTTGCTAAATTTAAAAAAATAATAATAAACTGGTAACTATTTTTGTCATGTATTACGTCATCTTATTAATTACAGTGTTAAAAATATGACGGGCTATAAATAGATACATTTTATAATATAAGCCGATAATATAGAGAAAATCTATTTCAATATTTGTCTCTAGTAATTTTTTTGGTTTGAATGCTTTGATTTTTTTTCATGTTTATTTTGAAGGTCTTGAAAGGAATTTCCTGATTAATTTATTTAGATACAGAAATTTACATCTATTAAAAATGTCGAAAAAAAAATGTATTTACTATGGAAATATTATGAATAGAATTTTCAGGTTAAAATATAAATGATCATGACATGTTTGAAAAATTTGAAGAGTCAATTTCTCAGTACCCTGAATTATATGAAGAATAGAAGAATACCACGTGCCAAACCATTCTAAGTTTTTAATTAAAAGAAATAGATTAATACAAATTAATTCATACCATTTTTTTATTGTATTTTGTTATATGCGTCTATATTTCAATATAAAAGTACAAAAATTAGAAATTAATTGTGAATGAGACTAACATTTGAGGTACCAATTACATCATTTCCTGTAAGTTATTATATTCGATTAATGTTTTCCATTAGGGCGTATCTTTTAACGTACACATTAGCCGCACTAATCGAGGGATTCCTGTATTTCGGTTTTCAGCATTAATTTGTTTTTTT
Source organism: Acanthosepion pharaonis (assembly GCA_903632075.3). NCBI lineage: Eukaryota > Metazoa > Mollusca > Cephalopoda > Sepiida > Sepiidae > Acanthosepion > Acanthosepion pharaonis. The sequence continues at coordinate 2,376,029 of CAHIKZ030004770.1, read as the reverse complement.
TTTTTTTTTTTTACAATTGATGGTTTCATTTGTTCACACGCTCTCGTAGATGTGACAACTTCGATTTTCTAATCTTTCTCACGGGAAGTTAAACTTACGTCTTTCCCGAGAAATATTTTGCAATCTTGCGTAAAGCTGAAAATGATGTGCCCACAAGCAAAAGGTGCCGATGGAGTCGTTTACTGTCAAAATGAGCATCCCCTGAGCAAGGCATTAAAGATCAGCTTTTGAACTTTGTACACTGATATTAGAAATTGTTTGGCAGATGGTAGGGGGTTGCAGATGATAAGTTCTATTATTAAATTATCCTCACCGAAAATAGTATCAGGAATGCAGGATTTTAAATTTTTGTTAAAAGCAGGTCAAGATTTTTTGCTTGAGATTGCAACTGAGCCTAAATTTTTTTAGTCATGGTTCCGAATTTGGTATCGTTAAGTGCTTTTATTTAAATTTAAAAAAAAATGAAAATTTTTGATTCAATAAAGAAAGAAAAATATCAGATTATTAGATTGGTAAGTTGTAAGGTGAAAAGATAATTTTGCTTCATCAGACAACGTTGTTGGAGACTGTGAAGACAAACCATAACATTTAAATTATAAATAATTCAATCTTTCTTAACAAACCGTGCAACTTGAAAGGCTACCCCTCTAAATCGTTTTACATTAATGTGAGCGTCACCCAGGCTCTATTCGCGAACCCTCCCTGTTCTGTATTTTCACTAACGGCCTCCGCGATGACATGAGTTTTTGGTTCGCTTACTCAATGCGCATGACAATTATTTACTTCCGCCTTCATAGAAAATATGATGGATTCGATAAAATGAGACATCCCACTACTCTCATTACAAGAGTGAACAATTTTACCAAGACAAAACCATACGTCATTATTTAATTATTATATTTCACTTGAATGAGAACAGTTCAATCTCAGAATATTTAAATCAACACTCATGTCTACGTTCACACTTTAGACAGATATTAATCGAAAAATACATTAGTACATCATCAAAAAAATAATAAACAAAAAGTAAAAATTCTGGAAACCCTTCATTATATAAAAATACTAAATTAAAATATTATAATTAGCCACCAACATGAGCTCTCTGGAAAATAAACATAGCAGGATAATAACGGCCTTAAACGTGACGAAAATACAATTTTATCGACTAAATGTTTATGTTTGTATTAAGAGGAAAGAACAAAGTAATTTTTAATTATTTTTCAAAATTTTTCTGTCTTTATTAGAGCATTTTAACTTCTGATTGAAAAACCTCGTTTCTCTTCATCAGCGAATATCCTACTAAATAAGATGGCGGATGTTTTGTGCATTTAATTTTAATGGCAGTCATTAATTTTGAAAATCTTGAAAAAATAAAAATAATTATCGGATTTTAATGAAACATTTAGAAACTATTCATAAATGATGGGAATTATTATAAATATGTTTATTTTTTTTAAATTCATGGTAAAATTGTTTTTAATATTTATTACCCTATCCCATAACTAATTTTATGAAAACTCTTGAAATTCAAATGTGTACAATTTTAGTGATTAATTAGTTAAAAGCACAAGGCTTTGAGGAAAGCAAATCAATTTTTTAGTTGACACCCTTCTACTTTAAAATCATCTCTGAATTGTAACATACAAAACCCAATAAAACAAATAAATTATTTAAATTCAAATGCTTTTAGTTGCTTTTCCTTGTTTTTATGAATATGGATAATATTGTCTGAAAGCAAAAAACGTTTTCGATGCAAAATAAATTTTTACAACAATTATTTGTTATTTTTTAAATTATTTTTGTTTTTTTACATTAAAGTTGATAAATATTCTAAAATTAATGAAAATGATGTACAGTTTAGTCAAAGGTGTTATTAAGTAGATAAATATTACAGATTATAAAATAAAGCTGGTTAGAATGAGCAGTCTGCAAATAGATAAAAAATCTAATATAACATGTTTTTTTTGTGTCCAAAAATTCAAATATACGGAAGGCCGGAAGCATCATGAAAACAATAGTCCGTCACGTGGTTTGCGTTGGTAGTAACATAAACATTTTGACGATAAAATTCTGCTTTCATCAAGTTTAAGGCCGTTTTTATCATGCTATGCCTACTTAAAAGTAACGAGGTAAATAAGTCGTTCACATAAAGCCTAACTGTCACTTTGTCACCTACCGTGCTATAACTTTTCCTAACGTAAGATGTCTGTGCGTGATTTTATCCCGCACATGTCACTTGTCAATGAACATCGAGGTTAAGACTGGCTTTCTCTCATTTTAAAGTACATTTTTTTCAGCGCGGAAAGTAAATAATGTTTGTTTCAATATATATTAAATAAACTTTATAATTTATAATTTTCTTAAATTAATTTTAAAAAAATTCATAATTGATTTTTTAAAAGAAGTTTAAACGGAGACTTTCACTTTTGTAAACAAAAGTTTAAAAAATGGCTGACGATCGATTTTCTATCAATTTTGCTGATCCAAAAAATACAAGATTTTTAACGAATATTTTGGACGTGCTACAAATTATTAAAAAATGTAAAAAAAATAATCAAAAAAACTTTTATCTTTTCCTCTTGATAATAACATAAACATTTAGACGATAAAAAAATTATTTTCATCAAGTTTGAGGCCGTTATTATCCTGCTATGCCCATTTTCAAGCGATCTCTGTTGGTACCTAATTATAATTAAAATCTTTTGCCTTTTTTTTTAAATTTAAAAATGTTACCTCCCTTGCATAATTGAAAATTTTGATTTTAAAGCGTTGTAGTTCAAAAATATTTTGAATTTGCGGAGCTACTGTATACACATCCACATATATTTTAACCCCCTGAAGAGGGTCTCAAATGAGTTTGAAAGTACTTGGGAAAATAAGAATTATTTGAAACAAAATTTTGGTATTTTTCTTAATCAATTTTCTACAGAACAAGAAATTAATTGGTGGACTTGAAAGGATTAAAACTGAAGTAGACTTAATACGTCTAAATTCTTTAACGAAACCTCTTCTGTTTGTCTCAAGGTCCCTGATAAAATCCAGAGACGGATATGCAATGTAATTGGCCCTGATCTGGCATCTCGTCTGCAGTCGCTATCTCACAGACGTACCCTCGCCTCCCTTTTTTTTTTACAAATACTTTCACGGTAACTGCTCCGATGAGCTGCTTTCGCTGGTTCCCAGACTTCATGAATTTAAGCGTTCTACTAGGCTGGCATCTTGCTCACACCCTTTCACTGTCGAAACTATTAAATGTAGGCGTCTCTTCTACTCCAACAGCTTCATGTCTCGCACTTATTGCCTGTGGAACTGCCTTTCCTTTTCTTGTTTCTCTGATAGCTATAATCTCCAACTATCCAAATGTAATGCCAATCGACGTCTCCAGATGCCTTGATCAATCTCCTATCCTTCTCATCATCCTTTCCTCTATCTCGCTCCCAATCTCTGTAACCCCTTGAGTGCTAGTGGCTTACCGCCTTGCTTGGGGTGAAACGCTTAAAAAGAACACTCCTTGACTATATATATATATATATATATATATATATATATATATATACAGAGTATGATGAGAAAATTGTCGCCATTTTATATTTTAAATTTTGTTTTTTTTATTTTTGTCGACTGCACAGTTTCGTAGGGTCAGTTAGGCACCATCTGTGAGAAAATTGAACCATGACGCAATTTACTCGGCCAGAAATTTGCAAACGGTATGCTGTACTGCTTGGCATTCATGCTGGAATCACCGATACGAATATTTGGGTGTCAATCTGAGGAGAGCGCAGTTTTTGAGGCATTGAATATAACCAGTCTGTTTTATCCCCACTGGAAAGTTAGTGCTAGTTCGGAAGAGAGGGTAGCTGTAAGTCTCTGATTGCCACTCGTCAACGGTTAAAAAATATAACTGATATTCGTAGATACAAAGGTAACAGTGAACGATCATGGCATTTTCACAGGAGGGAAAGGGAAGACTGTATAGCTTTTTGTTGAATTAACCGTTATCTTCCCCTTCCTATCTGTATAAACAACAGCTTAAGGTAACCCTCTACCTCAGTGATCCCTCTACCTTGTACAGGATGAACATAATGTATATGTAAAATAAATATATATATATATATATATATATATATATATATATATATACAGACACACACACACACACACACACACACATACATATATATATATATATATATATATATATATATATAAAAGGAAGACGTTATAGTAGTTCCAACGAGAGAAAAGTGTGTATAATAAACAGAAGAGAGGAAACGCAAACGTTTTTGGTTTCGTTTTTTTAAAAATATGTTATGCTTTATTTTCCATAATTTTGCTGCACGTGTTTCCGGTCTGGCGACCTACATCAGGCAAACTGCGGACATTTTCACATATTATAAAAAGGAATTCATTTTTCTTATGTTTTTCGATGTTAATATACTCAATATTAGACATTCTCTTTTTTGTGTGTTAGTGACCCCATATATATGCGTGTGTTTAACATTCTTTTTATAGATACAAGTATTTAAGTAAATGCTCTGTTTATATTAAACAGAATTAAATAACATTTACCGGCCGATTTTGCGGCTGAGTCGGTTTCATGCCAAGATAAATCACAAAGTTACTTTCTGGAAATTGCCTACATTATGCGTTAACCACAAAATAGCGATTATTGTGATGACGATCAGATCGATGTTTAAGATGAACTTATTTGTGTTCGTTTGGGCTGGTTGATATGCACAATATGTCAGTCCTTGTTGGTTCATTAAATTCGACATCACCTTGTTAAAATTTAAATTTGATTCCATAGGCATTCCTTTGGTTGGTGGATAGTTAAATATTGGTCATTCATATAAGAATCTACAAGAATTCATTTGGCTTATGAATTTCTCTAGACTTGTTTAAATTTGAGTCTATAATCACTTAAGCTGGAGCATCTAGACTTAGTATAATTGTCAGCAAGCTTGTCTTGCTAGAGCAGTTACGACTGAGTATTGAGTTCGATTCGGACTGGGTGCTCCATACTTTCGTCCTTACTTTCTGAGGTACACTAGAGCGTCCTTGGTATGATGATAAACTACATCCGCGTGCTGGGTAAGACGATAAATTACATCTCCCAGAAAGGCCTCAGAACAGGAGGTTTTGAGGAGCATGCAACTACATTTGAGGTGCTGCTGTTCACAGATCTACCCTATTCTGGGTTGGTATCACCTGTTACGGTTCCACCTATGGGCAAATTGTTGATCCGCAAACTGGGGTCAAAACACTATGAAAGTCTAAAACTAGGTTTTGATACAGCAATATATTTTTTCAAATGATTATTACCACCAATAAATTTTCGAAAAAAATATTACCAGCAATACATTTATAAAAAAAAAAATATTAGCAGCAGTTCATTTTTAGAAAATAAAAATCTTGTTGGCATTAAATAACCCATTCAGATTGATATGCCCTAAAACAAACCAAACCAAACCAAACCAAACCAAACTAAGCTATACTAGATATGCACTTGATTTTGAATTTGTATATATTAGTTGCTTACATATGAGTCTGTCAGCATTCGCCATGTTCAGGAATAGGGAGCATTAATCGTTTATATTTACCGTAAATATAGGCGTACAAGTCGACCTCAAGACATTTAGCTAAATATTCTATGTTACGTCTATACCTAACGTATAAGTCGACCCCCAAGTATGTGGTAGGCTGCCAGTGACCTAAAACAGGATTGCCGGAAAATGAATATAGGTTACAAACAGTTATATGTGATAAAACTATATAAGGTTATATCTCTTATTTGAATATTGCGTCACTAACCGGAATATCATTCTATATGCGTTGTATAGAAAATGACTTACAACACACACCGGTAGGTGCTGTATATTATATCGGTATCACTAAGCAAAAACTCAACATTCTTCAGGTCGTCTGATAAACAAATTAAAGTCAACCTCAACCTCTATAAAGTAATCCTGTCATTACTCTCATTAAATTACGCATATCATCCCGAACTGTGTGAATGGCTGCCTGAGTCAGTGTTTATACTTCGTGTTATCAGCGGTTGGACGCGATGTCAGCATAAACTCCTATAAAATATTTACATTATTCGTACTGTTTTCCTCATCGCCATATTCACACTCCGGCTTTCTTCAGGGGGGACTGGAATTTCGGACCGAACTCTTCATGTCGGCCACCAGGGTCTATTAATCTAGTATTACGTGTGATACTTCTTCCAGATGAATCAGTTATTTCCCTTTAATTCAACTCACCAAGTATTTTGGTTCACTGCTTCTGTAGCCTGATATTGAACTCACAACTCTTTGGGCCCTAGTCACTGGATCTAACCAACGCCTTTATCCACTGGTACATGTGTCCTTGATGATATCTGCGTTTGAATTCCTGGGAATTATAAAACTAATGTCTCAGCAACTGTTTTTTTTTTACTAGTGCTCATATTTCAATTTTTCCGTTAATATTATTGCATATTTTTACCAGAGTTTAGTTGCTTAGATCCGGTGACTAGACCCAATGAGTTATGAGTTCAATACCACGCTACAGCGAGTTCAGTACCCGGCTACAGCAGTGGCGAACAAAAATACTTGCAGAGTTGAGTTAAAGGGAAATAACTGAGCCATCCGGAAGAGGCATGACACGTGGAACTAGAACAGTCTACTGCGGTGAACGAAATAAAGGGTTTGATTTGAAATTCCAGTCACCTGAATAAAGCCGGAGCGTACAACGATCGAAACGTTGTGAATATGGCAGTGGAGATGAGGATAACAGTCCGAATGATGTAAATAGTCATAATACCTCATCCCAAATATAAAAACAAACTCCTATAAAATATTAATACCGTACATTACACATACCAGGTAGTTTTTTATAGTACTTTTAAACATCGTACGTTATAGTAAAACACATTGTCATCCGCCATTTGCATCAGTGATGTAAAAAAAAAACAAAAAAACAAACGCACTGAGGCCAGAGGTACCGAAGTTTGTGAGGGCTCGGGGAATTTTTGTTCTTAGTTCGGGTGCACGCGCTAAGCCCCCCCCCCCACATTAAACCGATCTTGTGTCACAACCTGACCTCGTTGGGTGTCGATTAATTACAAATATACGTTTGTGTTGACATAATTACTAGAGGCGTTAATATGCCTGTTTAATGTTGTTGTTTTGTTGAAGTTATATTTTTGGAATACAGTTTGAATTCTTTAAATAATTGTAGGATATTATATGGATTAAAGTCATGAAAGAGTTTTTTTCATAATGGTTGATTTTGTTTAGCGGCATATCAGCCTATATGAGTTATTTTATGCCGTAATCTAAATACTTTGAACACAATGGCTTCAGCTAAATATATTTTGAACCCAGTTGTATATCGTCAACTACAGATAAAATACTTTGTTGGTCATTTTACTTTAAAAATGTATTGTTCGTCATTTTAGTATAAATATGCATTGTTGATATTTTTTTATATGAAAATGCATTGCTGGTATTTTTACTATAAATATATGTTTAAACACTCATAGGGTTTTCCATTTGTTTGTGGCTTCTGGGACCCTAAAATGTTCTACCACTCCAGAACAGGGTGAAACTGGGAACAATAAAGCAATTAAGTAGTCGTTCCACATTACTCAAAACTTTCTCCATTAGAGGCCTTGCTATCGGATGTAATTCATGGCCATACCCAGGACTACAGACTAAGGGATGTACGCTGCGTGGTGTACAGTAATTGCTAGTGTTGACCCACTTGTTTACAACACCGTGGTAAATGAATTTGAATTTTATACCTGCCATAATATTTGACCCCTAATTTTAGAAAGATTTTCTTTCGGTCTGAAAACACGACTTGTACGCCGCAACTTGCGTTAACTCATTGGGGAATACAGGCAATTGAGATTTGAATCAAAGTGTATGTCTTAACACACTGTAGAGTTGCAATTTCGGCCTATTTTTACGGATCCGGTGAAATTTATTTAATATTTGTATGCATTTACATCCTTTTGGAATTGATGTTTTCATTTGCTGGCAGCCACTCATATGAGTGACAACTTTAATTTTCGGATTTTCTCGCTCTAATGTAAACGTTTGGATTTCTCGACAAATATTTTACAATTTTGCATGGAATTGAAACTGATGTGTCCTCAGGCGAATGGCGCTGATGGAGTCGTTTACAGTTGAAATGAAGATGCACCGAGAAAGACATTAAGGATCAGGTTTAGAATTATGAATTTTCAATATTAGAGATTGCTTGGAGGGGGACAGATGACAGGTATGATTAAATTGGCAAGTCGAGATTTCTTTTCTTAAGTTGGGGTTGTATCTAGATAGTTCCCTGATATTATTTGATTTCACCTGCATTGATAGGCGTACCTTAACTGTGGCACAAGGCTGAAGGTTCTGAGCACCCAATAAAGATTGTACTCATTACTCAGCCGTAATTGATATAGCGAGACACGTTGCTAATCATTACACCACATGGAAGTACCCCACCTACATTGATACAATTTAGACGTGTATGTAGATATAATTTATAGTACCAAGACGCGTCGATAATTTCTCGGGTAGACAAAGAACTTTTAAAAGCATTCCAATAAATGTTTGATCATTTCACTAGAATTTGGGAAGTGTTTCAAACCGAAATCCTTTCAGCATATACACTAGAGGTCAATGTTTTGGGAGTCATCCTCTGGATTTAGTTTCTGTGGAGTAATTGGCTATGGTTAAAAGTAATTTGCCGAAATTCCCAACAAAGAGAATTGAAGTTTGCAATAAAAAAGACAAGAGAAATAAAACAAAAGAACACGGCAAATAATAATATTAAGCAAACAAACATTATAAGTCAATGTAAGTCAAAGCAACTGTAATAAAGTAAAAAAGTTCACTATGAATGTTGTTAAAACACAAAGGGGAATACAGGCAAGCGATCGGATCGTTCTGGTTTCAAGACAAGAAAGAACAGATAATATGTCTGATGAAACCGAGAAGTATCTTATTGGCTAGGAAGAAATCCCAGCATGCATCTGTCTCTATAAATTTAGGGAAGGGGATATTTTTGCAGTTATTCGTCCTTGGATAGGAACGAACAGTTCTATACCTTCTTTATTTTATTTAACTCCTATCACAATGAGATGATTATGTTATTTAACACGTTATTTTAAGATGTCCAATTTTTGAAAGAGAGTTTACCAAAAATGTTTAATTCCTCAGCCCTAAGATTTCCATTAGTTAGCAAGGTAAATTATGCAAATATGTAAGGAAACTTTATGCAATGATGAGGTTAATTACATTATTGTTGTTAATTAATTTACGTCAAGCAAGCCAACAAAGCTACTATGCTTGAAAGAAAACAATATTAAGGAGATGGGGACAAATAAATAAATAGGATTTAAGGAGTCAAAAGTTGTCGATTGCACTTTTCACCCTAAACAAGGCAATAAAGCCACTAAAATACTAGGAGTTACTGAGTATGAGTAAGTGAGAATAAGAAAACATTAATAAAGAGAGAGTACAATAAAAGATCATGAATTAAGAAGACAATTGATATTACATTTAAATTTTTGATTTGAATAGGACTGCGGAAGAATAAACTGTTAGCATAGAACTTACAGTTATATCTAGGAACTGCAAATGTAAAATGACGAGACCGAGCCGCCAGTCGAGTACTGCACTTCAATTTGTAAAGTCGAGGTGCGAAAGATTAACAATGGAAATATTTATAGAAAAGACACAGAGGAGCTACGTCACGGCCGCGGGAAATGGACTGAAACTGAGATACCAAATCAGGATTTACAACATGACAACTTCTTTGGATTTTATCAAGAATCTGTGAAGAAATTCCAGCAGCACAAGACTCGATGCGGCAGCAATATTCCATGGAAGAACGAATGGTAGAATTATCATTATTCTTATTGAATATACATTATAAATCTCTTAGGGAGGAGTAAGTTCTTCGATGACGAAGCAAATTAGTCATTGAAAAAAGAACGCAGTCTTCAATATTTAAGCGAAATCAAAAAATGGTAGCATCTATGACTTTCTTTACATTTCGAACACGAAAATAATGTCAGCAAATCATATGGTCCTTGAAAGATCATAACCGTGACATGCCAGTGGTCCTCAATTACACCGTTGTAAAAGAATACAGAAAAGTCTTTTCAGAAACCTGTATCCAATAAATATAACCATTATAGTTATAAAATATACGGGGTGCGGTAGTAATACCACCCATATATATCTCCCAGAAATACCTTCTACAATGGTAAGGCATTAGTTAGATGAAGGCACTGTCTTACCATTAAGTGGGAGGTATTTCTTGTCGGTATTTGTGGGAGGTATTCCTACCGCACCGACACACTGGGTTGCATAATAACATTTTTTGTTTTATTATTTCAGTTTGATGCCTAGACTAGTTTCGATCAGCATGGTCATCATCAGGAGAAAAAAACTTCCTGCTTGTCAGTAGCAGTGAACTACAGGAATGAATTATTTTCTGAAGAGGAACTTTATCTGCAGTTTTCATTTGTTTTTTATCATTAATTTTGGTCAGTCCTTGTGTTGGTCAAACGGCCTCTTTTAAGTTGTTTTTAAGATATAGCCTTGGGAAATTCAGAATTCCCTTTTTGGTCATTTTGACAGTTTTATTGGTTTCTGGGAAGGGTGTGTGCGTGTTAAGTGTATGTTAACTTTTAGTTCTTTGGGAGTGTGTATGATGGGTGCCAGTGCATATATGACTATGGGTGTGTGTATAAGTGTGAGACCTCAACATCGCCGCAAGCATGACTGTCTTGTGTGGGTGGGAAATATGGGTAGGGCTTGATTTACGGGGTTATATATTAATTCTATCTATCTGCTTAAATTTGTGGGTACACCTGTCTGGACAAAGTGTTTTGAGGTACAAAATGCATTTGTCTTCATGTTCCTATAGAGTTTTTTAAAGTTATCATTTCTATTTATTTCTATTTTTTCAATTATAGTGAATTTGGCATGGGCAAAAAACTTTCGTGTGAAGCCGACTTTATCCGACTACCATAATTATTAATTCATTAGTGAAAAAGCCATTCAGATTTTCCCACATATTCTATTGTTTCTGGCATAGTATGTATTCTAAAATGTAAATTATATATATATATATATATATATATATATATAAGTTATGAAAAACTTGGTTATCCGTTTGGGTAGTCCCAAGGAGGATGAAATCCTGAGAGCTCAATGTAAATCCAGAGCTAATATTTTAAAGAAAAACAGACCACTTTAAGGTTCCATTATAAGAATTTATTTCACCAGAGCCCTTTTAAAGGACGCCGGATCATCAGAAAAATGAAATGAAAATTGATGGGTAGTGTAACTTACACTACCCATCAATTTTCATTTCATTTTTCGTTTAATATTTTAGAAGTGCTATCTGATGATCCGGCGTCCTTTAAAAGGGTTCTGGTGAAATAAATGGAACCTTAAAGTGGTCTGTTTTTCTTTAATATATATATATATATATATATATATATATATATATATATATATATATATATGTGTGTGTGTGTGTGTGTGTGTGTGTATAAAAGTTGATATTGAATTCAACAAATTCATCAGAGAATTCTTTGATGAAGCATTAATGAAAGTGAAACAATTTAGATTGATATATGTTTCTTATTTGTTATCTTATCATATATATATATATATATATATATATATAAGGTATATTTATTTTATTATAATTTTTGCATATAGAGGAAACAAATTACTCACTACAAAGATGCAATCTTGTTTCGGTGCATTTATTTGCACCACGACTGGCGAGAACCAAAGATGATTATGCATAATTCTGTTTTTAAGCAGGCCGCTTGTGGAACGTCACTTCCTTTTTCTATTTGTTTAAAAAACCATTGGGGGAAACATTTCAAGAGGAAACAGAAAAAATAGGAAAGAATGACAGAGTAAGACAATAGTACTTGTTAATAGCAATTTGGTGAAGCAATGTTGAGGTGTTAAGGCGATTGCTCGGGCCGAAAGGTTTATGTCAACGGCAACGGTCAGAACTCTAGGCCGAAAAACCCAGAACCCTACCAAGAGTGAGGATGTGGGTAAGATAATGTAGAAATAGGAGATAGTAAGATAATGAAGGAGAAAGTGGGGATAAATTTAGGTGATGTCCGTAGTAGTAATTGAAAATGATATGGCGAAACCTATTTGAAATGGCTTTTGAGTCTGCCGAATTTTATTTCGAAACACCTCGCACATATACCTACAAGAAATACCTCCCATTTGCAAGGATGAAATCGGCCTCATCCTAAATTACACAAAATCAATAATGATCCACAACAACGAGCAATAGATAAAGAATTTCCATGGAAACTTTGATGTATCTATGGGATCGCTGGATTCTGCTGAGTCATCTGATTTAGTCGAACTATTTATCTTGTACAATCTCAATGCACATGATGAAATTAACTTATTAATAAAGTCCTTTATAGGGATGACGGCGTGACGATACTAGATACTTCTACTGGTAGAGAAGCTGAAGAAGTTGATTCATAGAATGTTTATACCTTTACATCTCAAAGTTAAAATTAATTCTAACGTTAAGCAAATGGATTTCTTAGATATAAACTTAGCCCTTAATATTTTCCAACCTTTCTTGAAAAATAACGCCAACTCTATTTATATAAATTCTACTTCCAATCACCCAACGTCGGTTATTAAGCATATCCCATCATCCATTGAACGTCGTATCAACCAGCACTTTTCTATCAAAGAATAATTCGATAAAAACAACATTGTTTATAATAAAAGCCTTACTAACAGCGACTACAGATCTTCCGAAATTAAATATGTGGAAAATTATAGTTACTCTAGAAAGAAAGATAGAGGAAGGAAAACAATTTGGTATAATCCGTACACAATTGGGACATCAATTTTTAAACTTGGTTAACAAACACTTTCCTAAGAATAGTAAATTGAGACAAATCTTCAAACGTACTACCCTAAAAATAAGTTATAGTTGTTCTGGAAATCTAGATAAAATTATTAAATCACACAACAATAGAATACTAAAACGTTATAAAGAAAATAAATGCAACCCAAACACAATTTCTAGTACACCACAAGTAACAGAGCTATGTATTTGTAGAATCCCCCATCAATGTCTGTTATCAAAACACCTAAGGTTAAATGGAAAATCCTAAAACAAGCCAGAACTTGCAGATCTCGGAACGAACCTTGTTTTTTATTCTTTAAATATTTTCTAAGATACAACAGTTCAAAGCTTAATCTCACAATTGTACAATTGTGTGTGTTTGGAGGGTGGTGAATAATTTGTCATCCACAAGGGATCGGAGAGCCTTTTTGGAATCTATCACGACTGTAAAGGTCTTGGCAGCTCCCGCCCAGATATGACAAGTTATCTTCTTTTTTTTTTGTATGATCTAACTATTGTAAAGTTAGAGGATAGCATGATGAGTCAGGTACTTACTGGAGCGGTCCAGGTAGCCGACCGTTTTTCTGCATTTTTAGCAAAGACTCTTATGTACGAGTTCCAGCGATATCTTATCTAATGGCGTCAAAGAAAAGCTAAAATGCGTAAATTGTGTTTACAATAACTGAACAATTTGTTGTTCATCATGTCGGTCGTCTTTGAGTATAGAATCTAGAGGTTAGCAGTGAATATTTCGAAGACAGTAGGGAAGCATAATTCAGGTTAGCAGTGGATATCCCGGTAAAGTAGCAGAGCGTAGTTCTTCCTTCTGTTCCTCTTTGCCTGACAAGCTGGCACTGGACATTCGGATAGAGTAAACAAAATGGCTGCCCGACGGATTGAATATTTTACGTCTTCTGATTGGTTAACCTTCTATTGGTGGACTATAAAATGAGTCAAGTCATTTGGACTGGCTCACTAGTACGTAACATACACAAAAAACTGAAACACAATTGTTTTGAACTTGTAGAATACCTAATACCAAGAAAGAACTGTCTACATATGGATGTGTGTGAGGATGCTTACGACGTAACCAGGGAGTCAAGGGGCAGCAAGCTGGAAAGATTTTGGCAAACAACGGTCTAAAATAACATTAAGTTTATTCGAATTTTTTCAGATTTGTAGCAGAATTTTAAAGAAGCCTATATTAAAAGTGTCTGTACATAATCTCATACTAAATGCTATTGGTTGGTTTCGTTATGCTAGGAAACAAATTAGACATAACTGTATAGAAGAAATTTCTCATTATAAAAACAGTTTTCTCTTAAATGAAATCTTAAAAAAAGTTATTAAATGGTGCGTAAGAATTTGAAAGCTTCTGCTGTTTTTTTTCAGCAACATTGGATTATCTGACGTTGAAATTGGTGAAATTACTGGAATGGAAAGAACGCTGCATTTATTTAGATATAGAAGGCTAATAAAATCGAAAAGTGTAATAATACATTTCACAGGGAGATTTAGAAGTATAGAGTCCTCGGTATGACGATAAACTACATCCGGCAGCAAGGCTTCTGATCGGAAGATTAACGGTTTTGAAAATCTAAATTGCTGTTGTTCCCAGCTTCACACTGACCCGGGGTGTTAGCACCTGTTAGTTGTTATGGGCAAGTACTGCACCCCACCAACAAAAATCAAAAGACTAGGAAAGTATAAAAGCATCTTTTTATAGTCAAATTATCAGCATACATTTTTATAAAAAAATTACCAAGAATACATTTTAGAGTAAAACTAGATTCCCATCACCCGGTGGGTCACTGATGATTCAGGTTATAAAGTATTGAGGTTGATTACAACATTCTATTGAAATGAAATATAATTTTATCATGATTGAGTTTAGTATTTCAATTCGTTCATGTCATTATTTGAGGCTCGCTGAACTAACAGATAGCGGCTCGGATTGAGAATTCGGAGAGCCGATTTCGAATTCCAATCGAATCGATTACATTCACTTACGTGTTAATGCTCTTGGGAAAGGTATGAATCCTCTCCTTCACCCACACAGCTATGGGTAAATAGCAGGACAGACTGGGTTCTATAGCCTTGGATAGCAACTGAAATAGTTTGGTTGGTTGGTTGACTTTACGACGTCAGTTCACGTTGGATTATTTAATGCCGAATTTTATTTAACGCACCCAGTGGATATCGAAACCAGTGGCAATTTGGTGAACATTGCTTTGGAGTATTACGTTTGAATCAAGAGATGGCAGAACAAGCACAAGAACCATAAATGCAGACGTAGGATATCAAGGGGCAAGAATTACACCGAAGACAAGGACACATGGTACAGTGGATAAAGGCGTTGATTAGATCCAGTGACAGACCCAAAGAAGGTGAGTTCAATACCTGGTTAAGGCAGTGGAGAACTTTCAGAGGGAAAATTAGCAGGAGATAACTGATAACTGACATCCATCAAAACATGGCACGTGGAACTAGAACAGTCTACCCCAGTGATCGAAATTAAGGGGTTCAGTTCGAAATTCCAACCACCTGAAGAAGGCCGGAGCGTACAACGGCCGAAACGTTGTGACAAATATGGCGACAAAGATGAGGACAATAGTCCGACTAATGTAAATACTGTACATAATACCTCATCTCAGAAATATAGACAGACTCAGAAGACAAGAAATAGAGAAGATCCTTGAACATCCATGTCCTGAAAGAAATTGGTACAGAAAGATAGACATATTGACAAAAGGAGTGACAGATTGCTATATATATATATATATATATATATATATATATATAGATGTGTTTTAGAATTTTTTTTTTTTGGTGGGGGAGAATTTGAATAATCATTTATAGTAATTCATCGAGTCTAGAAGAACCCTCAACAGAATGCAGAAAGCACTGGACAATAGTTTTGCTCTATTTGGGAATCATCAGCAGTGTGCATTCACTTCTCAGAAACAAAACCAGACCGTTACTATACAACGCAAGCGTCATACCCCTAGATCACGAGCCTCGCTAACAAGCAGAAACTGATTAGATTCGATAAAAGAGCCGCTATTCACTAAATTCCATGGTGATACTCATCTAAGTATATGTAACCCAGTAGATTGT
>CAHIKZ030004770.1:2332500-2355000 GCA_903632075.3 Acanthosepion pharaonis | reverse complement strand
CCTTCTTCTTGTTTGCATCCTCTCTAAGACCTCATCGTTGCTTTCAAGTTCGGTCCATGTTAACCTTAGCATCCTTTTGTAGAACCACATCTCCGTCGCCTCGAGTCTCTTCTTCATCTTTGAGGAAATAGTCCAACATTCGTTGCCGTAAAGAAGGAGAGATGTCATGTAACAGCTCAGTATTCTTTTCTCCGTTACCAAAGAAATCCTCCGGTCTAGCAATAGTCTGCCCGGCTTTTGGAATGCGTATTAGCCATCCCAGTACGTCTACGAATCTCTTTGACGCATTTACCGTCCTCTGTCAAAACGCTTCCCAGATATTTAAACTTCCGTGTCTGATTGATTATAGTTCCCGACCTGCAAATCGCATTTCGGGCTCATCCTCTTACCGATGACCATGCATTCTGTTTTCTCGTAGTTTGTGCTTAGTCCCTTCTTCACAATTTCCGTCGCTACCTTCTGTAGGAGATTTTGTTTTTCTTTTCCGTGTCTGCTATCAGTACTGTGTCATCTGCGTATCTTATGTTGGTAATATTGTGGCCGCCAATACTAAATCCCGGTAGGGCTTCCAACTCTCTCAGAATTACCTCGCTCTATAGGTTGAACAGGTCGGGTGAGAAGACGCATCCTTTTCTTACGTCCCTTTCTATTTATGTATATTCACTGAATTCGTTTCCTATGCGCATGCATGCTGTTTGGTGCTAGTATAGGTTCTTGATTATTCTGATATCTTTCCCGAATATATCACGATTGCTGAGCAATTCCATCAGATCCTTTTGGCGTACTTTGTCGAAGGCTTTTGCATAGTCTAAGAAACATAAACGCACGTCCTTCTGCATTTCAGAGATTCTGGGTATCATAGAGGAGAGTTCATCAAAACAATTACCATGAAATTATTTATTGAAATGGCAGCGGGGAAGCGACATTACAGCGGTGGGAAAGGGACTGAAGCCGAGATGCCAAGTCAGGACCAATAAAGTTGCAGATTTGGAGACGCTCTCTAAATTCAATGTCTCAAATGTTTCTACATTGTCTCGAAAAGACTTAGTAATAGTTTTAAAAAAATAAACAAACTTCTTTCGTGTTCAGTCTATTGTTCGCTATTATCATCATGTTTCCGAACTGGAATATTTTTTTTGCTTTTTAGAAGAAACGATTGCTAATTAAATTTTGTAAAAACTGAGCGCCTGCCCACTGATATTTCACTCCATTTTGATACGCTTTCTTTATGGCAATGTGGTCGCATGGAGTTGGTTTAATATTCTATATCTTGTTCATAAATATCAGGTGTTGTTTTCTGGTTTTATATAAGCTGTGTTCTCTGCCTGTTTGATTAACCATATCAAAGGTAATCTTACATAGTGGAAATCTTTCAAAAAAAAAAAACAAATCACCTCGCCCTCTATCCGTTGTCTTTTTCCCTATTGGCCAATCATTGACGATAGTCAAAAAGAAAGGTTATTAAGTGTTTCTTTTGTTTCTGATACGTATCGGCTGCTTTGATATATGTTGTTCTGAAATAGAAAATTCTTTCTCGTTGTAAGCGCATAAATGCGGCAAAATAAACTTAACGTTTTACTATTATTTCAGGTCTTTTGTTTTTATTGTGTTTTGTCTTGTTTGTACGTTTATGAAAACAAAAGTGATCGTTTTTAATCGGCTTTGGCAAAAACAAAAAAACAACAACATTATATTTATTTTCTTTTATAACAGTTGTTTACAACTTTATGTTTTAAGATAAAAAAAAAAGTAAAACAGGAAATATGGATAGACAAATAGAGAGAACGAAAATAACATTATAGTGGCTTTTCAAAATAAAATTTAAAAAAATACATAAATGCATACATAAAAAAAACCCCGAATATCAAAACCTCCTGAGGATGAGAGAAGCTAAAGCCATTGATACAATTGCAAGTAATTCAAATACTTCCATCCACACACAAATCATATTATATAAATTTAACGCTTAACACTGTTTATTTTAAACTTATTAACAAAAACAAATTTCGACAAGTTCGAATTCCAGTCTATTTTTTTTTTATTCATTTACGCAAAATTAAAAAAAAATAGATTTCACCACAAATAAAGGCAATAAAGCTACTAAGACACAATGGTTTTACTTGGCTCGAAAGAATTAAGAACAAAAACATTACTAATCAGCGGGAATAGAAAAGAGTAATCATGAGGACAGTAGATAACAATTGACATTGCATTTAAATTTCTGGAGATTAAAGTTGGTTGCAAAGCATATAGCCGAAAAGCCACAAGCGAGTAGTGAGAGAAAAGAATTTACGGCTACCTCTGTCCAGCTCATCGCCAGTCTTGTACTGCTCTTAAATTCAAAACATCTAGGTATCATAGCAAAGACCTCATCCGAACCTGTTACCATGAAAGTATTTATAGAAAATACATGACTTTATGGCGGCGGGAAAGTGACTGAAGCCGAGCCGTCATATTAGGACTGATAAAATTGCTGATTCTTCTTTGGATTTTATCAAGGAGCTCAAAATAAATAGCAGGGGCGTTTAACTATATAGGCGAATGGTAGATTTATAGATATATATATGATAGATTCTGGAGAGAAAAATTGTCTTGAACGAAACAGTGAACTAATTTTCTTGGTAGCTGTCCTAGCAATGGATTCAATATAGTTTTTCCACTTCATGTCAGCTGAGAACATTATACCGAGAAGACGCAACAAGTTACTTTATTAGATTTTCCCACCAGCCATGCTTATTGAAGGGGGTCAGTCAGATGATTAATGGAGTGAAGTTTAATTTTGGAGGCGTTAAAATTAAGAAGCCATCTTTTGCCCCAGTTAATAACGGACTTGAGATTGCTTTGGACATCAGTTGCCATTTTGACCTAATCGAACTGACCAGTCTTACTATCAAGGCAGGAGTAAATTGCCGTGTCACCAGCGTAGATACCAAGTTGAAAGCTGATGCCATCGGGAATGTCATCAATGAAATTAAAACCAAATTAGGACCAAGCATTGAGCCCGGGGGTGGGCACACGAAATCGTATCGGAAAAATATGAATCCATCTCTTGTCCCCACCCCCAGCTATGTGTTGAATAGCAGGACAGACTGGGGTATTTAGCCTTGGTTGGCAACCAGTTTACTGCAGAAAGAAATGGCATAACACTTTCTGCAAATCCCAAACTTACCATTGGGCATGGTTCTCTCGCTAATACACTTCAGGTGAACCCCAAAAAGTCACAGATCACAGAATCCATGTCGGTCAAGTTCTGCCTATACAGAGCACACAATAACTACCCTGTAGATCTCAAATAGAATATATTCTTAGTTCTAAAACATTAGTTATATTTACCGGCAAAATAGTGAAGTCGTTATTTTTTATATATTATTTCTGTGTACTACTTTTGTGTACTCAGTCGTAATGATTATTATTTTTAGTAAAGTAAATTGACTTATAAAGAATATGTCAATAAAACACACTTGTTTTTAGTTAGGTTAAAATAGTTTTGATGTCACTTTTTAAAAAAATATGAATTAAAGTTGATTATGCAAAAAATTGTTTAAATTTGTTTTATTTGATAATAGTTGTCAGCCAAATAATTTCCATAATTCTCAACATTAAATGGTATATATTTTGTAAAAATATTTTAGTATTTCGATTTGATTTATTAAAAAGTAAATTATATTACATTACTATTTACTTTATTAAAAATAATTAAAAAAAAACTGCTTCATAATTAAAAACAAAAAACGGCTTCATTTTGTTTTGCATTTTTTTTTATTTACTTTATTAAAAAATAATTAAAAACGAGTGTGTTTTATTAAATTACTTTTATATATCAATTTATTTTATTAAAAAAAATTCTTTACGATTTACTTAAAAATAATCAAAAAAACAAATATGGCTTATATTTTACATAATGCTTTTTCAAATGCCTTATTTGAAGAAAAATATTCACTAATTAAAGTTTTAATAAATATTCACTAATTTAAGTTCTTAATAAAGTACTTTTATTCGCACTATTTTCATTATTCGGACTATTTACCTCATCTTTGTCGCCATATTTATTAAAACGTTTCTGCCGTTGTACGCTCCGGACTTCTTCAGGTGGTTGAAATGCCGAACTGAACCCTTTATTTCGCTCACTCGGGTAGACTAATCTAGTTCCATGTGCCATGTCTAATGGATGCCAGTTATCAGTTATCTCCTGTTAATTTCCATCTCCAAGTTCTCCACTGCCTTAACCAGATATTGAAGTCACACTCTTTGGGTGCTGTCACTGGGTCTAACTAACGCCTTTATCCACTGTGTCATATGTCCTTGAGGACATCTGTGTATAAATTTTTAGGTATTATAAAAATAATGTCTTCAGCCATCATTTTTTTACCAATGCTCCTATTGCAATTTTTGCTGTTATCATTACATGTTTTTACCAAAGCTCATATTGCATTTTTTGTTATTATTGCTTTTCTTTGGCAATTATTACTTATTACTGGTTCCCATATTGTATTTATTTCTATGCTTGGTCGACTCAGAAGATTTTTGTGGCCTAGCATATGTGCTGATTCCTTACGTTTATAAATTTTCCAGTAGTGTTCCTTGTCTATGATCTCAACCTGATCCCACAGAGGGCGGCGATCTCCCTTTTCTCACCATATGCGGTCAGCCACGCCTGATCTTTCCACTTCCCCTTGTGTTACAACTTTTGGGTATTCTTGAAGCCTTACCTTAAGGGGACGGAGTGTTTCTTTCCGCATCTGCACGGGATAGCGTACATACAGTCTTTAGTCATGTTCCCTCTATGGGGGAGGTCTTACTTGGGAGATATATCTGAAAAGATACTTTAAAGGTTGTCCTGATGTTATATGGACCGCAGATCCTTTGTATTTTCTCTGATAACCCCATTCACATAAGGCAGGCAGACTGTTTTCTGAGTGTTGTTACCTCCTCCTTCTCTTGTAACCACCCCAGTTTTTGGGGGTCTGCTGCCGTGTACCCAGGGTCGTTGCTACGTTGTAGGGTACTACTTATACTAACCAATTCTTTATCTAATGTCTCTGGGACGACACTTATCGGCGTTGTAAGCAGCGAACGATTCCTTTCTTTACGCTGTATGGATAGTGGGAGTTGAAATTGAGGTACTCTCCGGTGAATGTTGGTTTACGGTGTACGGATGTCTTGAACCCATGCTCTTTTCGAGATATTAGAACATCCAGGAATGGGAGGGTGTTGTTACTCTCTTTCTCCATTGTGAACTGTATCGAAGGTCTTATTGAGTTCACATGGTCCAGTAGAACCTGAACATCTTCCTGGTGTGGCCAGATTATGAAGGTGTCATCTACGTACCTTAACCATATAGTTGGCTTTAGAGATATTACCATTTCCTCAAAGTATTACATGTATATATTCCCCATTGTTGGTGCTAATGGCGAGCCCATTGCTTAGCCGTCATCTTGTCGATATATGTGCGATCCCATTCCGAAGTGTGTTGTTTGTGTACAGAAATCAACATCTCCATCAGATTATCTATTGGAATACTGGTCCGTTTTTATAGGGATGAATCAGAAGCCAATCTGTCTGTGACTACTGAGAGTGCCCCCTCCGTGGGTATATTGGTGAACAAATCACCACGTTCAACCTCACCATCTGGTTGGATAAGATGGAAGCATCTTTGATTATTTCTACTAAGTGGGCGGAGTTTCGGACATATGAAGGAGACTTTCCGATCAACGGGTCAACGACTTGGCGACTCATACAATCTCAACAGCGCTGTACTTTTCGTGTATCGCGATAATTACAGCATGTCGTTTCATGTCATGCGTTAGCTGATCGTTCGCCATTGATGCTCTGAAAAGATAAAAGCACATTAATTGATTATCACTGCAGGCGAACAATCCCTTGTCCTCACATACCTTAGGCATCCTTTATAATGCCGGTTACAAAGCGCGGGTATTTGTCAAATCGCTTGTAGATAAAATTAGCAACGCAGAAAGATGAGAGGGGAAAAGGTCAAAATTGATAAGAAATATAGACGTGTTTAAGTGAAAATCAAGCAGATTTCAAGAATGGATTCCGGACCTTCTGGAATGACCAAAGTAATATAGAATGACAAATAAGAAATCCCAAAAAGAATCTTCTTATAGGGGTCAGCAGTCATGTAGCATAGAGGGGCAATGTGGGCTCCATAGCTATGGATGCTTACGGTCAAATCACGCTGAAAACACCGATTCTCGTTCGATCACCGAGGTTAAGCATCGTAGAGCCAGGTCAGTACTTAGATGGGGGACCGCTTGGGAACACCTGGTACTGTAAGCCTCCAAAGTCCAACCCTTACCTCACAGTCGATGGGGGGTGTAAACGGTAGTGTCAGAGCTATGCCGCCCGGAACTTCGTTCCTGGTAGGGCCACCCAAGGCGGACAGGTCTGACACACACGCCGGCTAACAAGGGCTCTGGTGAAAATCCAAGGAGCGTCTGCATCGGTAACCGGCGGCTTCTGGTCGTTCCTGTCTCTGCGTGTGGGAAACCCGCGGCAAGCAAGAACGTTATCCGAGTAGGCCTGGGTACCCTACTTCTGTAATTTATCCCAAGAATCTTCTTCTCATAACAGGAAGAAGCTGGCTCAATCCGCCCAGGGTGAATGCCGCATCAGTACAGTACAGTATAGCTATGGATGCATCGAGTGCTATGGCAACTCAGCATCGCTGGGCGAAAGGTTTTCTAGATTAATATCAACGGTGAAACAGTGGCGACTCCCCTGACTCAATGACACGTGTCCGTGACTAAAGCTGGTCTTCAGGTTGGAGGACAGCAGCTGTGGTTTGACGTGGCGACGGGTGAGACACGGCTGGTCGACTTGCTAAAAATAGGGTAAGCATACATGAATAGTTATCCAGTTTTCAACTGAGATATGAGGACTGAACTGGTCAGGTGCTTCGACCACTCCCTCTCATGGGAAAGATAATGATAATGATGATGATAATGATGATGATGATGAATAATGAATTGTCACGTGTAATTAATGGAGTAGTAGAAACAATCTAAAAAAAAGACGAAAGTGCTCTTTTTCCTCTTTATGAGCTATGTCTCCTCAGGAATTGAGTAATCATGAACCCCCCAAC
Organism: Acanthosepion pharaonis; assembly: GCA_903632075.3. NCBI lineage: Eukaryota > Metazoa > Mollusca > Cephalopoda > Sepiida > Sepiidae > Acanthosepion > Acanthosepion pharaonis. The sequence goes on along the minus strand of CAHIKZ030004770.1, from coordinate 2,347,898 downwards.
GTTTGACTTACATCAAAATTATTTGTCCACACAATGCTATCAGTTCAGACAAATTCTTTATATCAATTACTCTCTATTTCCCTCTACTCCTCATACCTTCAATCTGCCTTGTCCTTTTTGTTCTCCAAACCTTCTTTCCTCATTATGTGTTTCTTTTTCAAAAAATATGTCATCTCTTTCTAATTGTAATTGGGACCTCTTATATCAACTAAAAAAAAACATACGTTTATTTTTTATTTATATTTTAATCATTTCACCCAAAGCAAGGAAATAAAGACACTAAGACGCAGAGAGTTACTGGTTGTGGAAGAATATAAGAAAAGGACAAGCACTATGACGGAGAGAGAACAATAAAAGAAATAAGGAGTCAGAAGATAACGATTGACATTGCATTTAAAATTATGGAAGCAAGAAGCCGGAAGGGAGATCCAGGAGCGACCAGTGCAAGAAAAGAAGTTGTGAGCATAGAATTTACGCTTCTTGCATCATGCCATTTCAACAGTAACCTGATGTGAAATTTTTGCCAATCTAGTTCACCACTTAAATTCATAAATACTCGGGACCATAGACGCAAGTTAATCCGAGCAGTTATCATAAAAACATATCTAGAGAATAGGCAGAGCCAAAGTACATTACAATGGTGGGAAATTGAGTGATGTTTTACTAATAAAACGATTAAGAACTTTGTACAGTCATCTGCACACTATCAATTACTGAAGTTCAATGTGAGAAGACATTTTCAAAACTAAAAATAATAAAGACAAGGTTAGGAAATTCGCTGTCTGAGGAGAATTTGGAATCATACGTGTTGCTATCTATTGAAAATGAATTCTTAGATGAGTTGGATGCAGAAGCAATTAGTGATTCCCACAATCATCTCGTAAGCACAAACTGTTACGCTTAATATAGTGGACAGCATGCAATGTTCTATTGTACTTTTGAATTGTTTATTAATGTGTAAATGGATCAGAAATTTGGTCGTTATCCTTTCGTCTTAAAAGACGACTGGATGGAACATATACAAATCCAGAATATCAGTTGGAGATCCCATGCAACGCTTAACACAATTTACGGAGAACTGAGATCAATCTCTCTTAAGCTCAAATAAAAACGATTATCATCTGCCGACTACTGCTACTGAGCAGACAGGGAATCATCTCATCCTTACTCCTATGGCATTCTTCAGGAAGTGTGTTCTCACGAAAATTGACTTTCGCAGACACTATTGCTCGGGACACAGTGTTGGACATTGGACATACGGGGACAGCAATGCAGGACAGAACAGTGTTGAGAAGGATTGTCAATGGTGTTCCGACCAACCATTACTTAAAATTATCATTTGCCCATGCATTGAATATTGTTGCCATATATGGTCTGGTGCCACTGGTGTTGATCTCAAGGTTCTCAACAAAATCCAAAGACGGATTTGCAATGTGATCGGTCCTAACCTGGCATCTCGTCTCCAGTCACTTTTCAACGGATGAAATGTGACTTCACTCAGCCTTTTACACAAATATTTTCATGGCAACTACCCTGACGAGCTATTTTCGCTGGTGCTTCGACTGCATGAATTTAAGCGTGCAGCTAGTTTTGCATCGAGTGTCTCAACTTTTGCTGTTGAAATAGCTAAATATAACCGCCATTTCTATATTAACAGTTTCTTCTCTCGCACTTCCCAACAGTGGAACTCCCTTCCCTTTACTTGCTTCCCTGATAATTACAATTGTCAAAAATTTAACGTCAATGTAACGTCAATCGTCATCTTTTGATGCCATGATTCCCGTTCTTCTTTTTCCCCCTCCTCAAACTCCACTTATACCAAGTCATTTCTTTGACTTTCACTCTCTGTAACCCCTTGAGTACTAGTGGCACCCTCGCCCTGTTTGCGTTGAAATGCTTAAAAGAAGAAAAATAAAATTCTGTATTTTGATTTGGGATCTACTGCCAGTAATATGTACTGTACTTGTAAACTGTATTTACTAAGAAATACATTTTTTCCACAAAATTGCTTAATTGTATCCATTTTTCGATATGTAGTTTTTGAAATTTGTATTTATTCGTTATGAAACTTAAATGATAGCAATTTAGTTCTTGTTCCGCGCTGACCAATATTTTAGACCCAGTCAACCACTGAGTGTAAGCGATCTTTTAATTCTTATTTCCAGAGGCCGAAATGAAGACAAGTCGCGAATTTCAAAATGGTGGACATTATGTAATTATTAAAGTCTTTTGACTTTTAATAGGCAAAGTAACGAAAACATTAATTAACGTTTTGAAGATATTAAATCTGCATGAGCATTTAATAGGTTTCATTTAATTTTAATTTAATTTTTCTTGTTTTATTGTGTCGTATTCGAGAATTATTCGAATTTCTTTTTGTTCGTTTCATTTTTGTTACCTTTGCTGATAGTAGACACGGAAAGGAAACTACAGAACCTCCTACAGAAGATAATGAAGAAAAACGAGAAGAAAGGACTAAGCATAAACTATAAAAAGACAGAAATCATGCTTATCAGCAAAAGGATGAGCCCCAAATGCTAATTACAGGTCGGGATTACTAAAACCAAGCAGACACAAAAAAAATTAAATATCTGAGAAGTGTTTTAACAGAGGACGGAAAGTGCGACACTGAGATTCGAAGACGTATCGGGATGGCCAAAGTTGCACTCCAAAAGCTAAGCAGAGTATTAAGAGACAGAAAAATTTCGTTCGAAACAAAAAAAAGAAGTATCTGTTTATATTTCTGAGATGAGTTATTATGTACACTATTTACATTATTCGGACTATTGTCCTCATCTTTGTCGCCATATTTATTACAACGTTTCGGCCATTGTACGCTTCCGCCTTCTTCAGGTAGTTGGATTGTCGAACTGAACTGGAGAGGGGAATTACTAAGAGATAACTGATAACTGACATTCATTAAACATGACACGTGGAACTAGAAAAGTCTACCCCAGTGAGCGAATAAAGGGTTCAGTTCGACATTCCAACATACCTGAAGAAGGCCGAAGCGTACAACGGCTGAAACGTTGTAATAAATATGACGACAAAGATGAGGACAATAGTCCGAATAATGTAAAAAAAGGAGTACTTAACTGTTACTTAATATCTGTCCTCGTATATGGCAGTGAATGCTGTCTAATCTCCACAAAGATGATGAAGAGACTTGAAGCAACAGAAATGTGGTTCTACAGAAAGATGCTGAGGATACCATGGACGGAACATGTGAACAACGACGAGGTTTTGAAGCGAATGGAAACAAAAAGAAAAGTCATACTTAACATCAGGAAGAGACAGTTGAAATTTCCGGTGCACGTAGCTTAGATGCGGCACGAGGCCGAAATTATGTGGCACCCAGTGAGGATCGAACTCACTATTCAGTCGTGATTGTTCTAGCGAGACAAGCTTGTTAACAATTACACCGCCTCGAGGTGCCCCTTTCTGGGGACATGTAATGAGGAAGAAGGGCTTGGAAAATCTGATACTCACATGGCAGATTGATGAACAGAGAAAAACAGCTCATTACTCACTTGAAGGGCTTGGACAAAGGGATGGCAGAAGAGGGCTTGGGAGAAATAACAAAAAGACATAACTTATTAAGATCTACAAGGGACAGGAAGAGGTGGAGGGCCATGATCGCCTACGTCTTGAAGAGACCGGGCACATAAAAGAAAAAAGAAGTATTATTAATGTGCAGTGATCTCATTAGAGTAAGCGGCCTTTAAGAAGAATAGTAACTTATCACCGTTCGATAATTTTTTCAGTATTTTCACCGTGAATCTAAAATAATTTATGGTTACTTATCAATTACCGCTATAGGAAATTAAAAGCTATTTTAAGAAAGATCGCGTGTATTATCACCGTAGAGAGAACTACTGCGTAAGTCTTCTTCCTCCAAGTTGCCCTGACTCGTAGGGGGAAAAATGAAAATGTATTCCATGGACGTAGATGGAGGAATGGAGGAAGGCTGTTCACAAAACACGCCTCGCAGTAAATCTGTAACTACTTTTCTGACCGTCTGGCTGATAAAAAAGAATTTTTTTACTCTATACTTTTCCCTCATCACACATTCACACCCATCATCTATCTATTTCCAGCGATAAACAAAACTGCTGATATCACCTCCTTCTGCCCCTCCTTCCCAATCCACCTTCACTGCCCTCAGTATAATTCATTTATGTCCGTACGTTGATGGCCATCATGTAACAACATTATTGGTTGTTTCAGCGATAAAAAAAATATCCCCCGAAATTCTCTCCATTTTTTTCTCTTCATTACTCTCCCGCCACCTTCCTTTAACTCCGTCCAATGATAAACGAAACTCCTGATATCCCTCACAATCTACGTCCACTACCCTCAGAATAATTCACCCATGTCCGCATGGGGATAATATCGTCACCCGAAATATTCACATCCTAAAAATAAATGGTTATTCCAGTAGACTTCTTTATTATTTTCCTATTTTCAAAGTTCATGACTAATTTCGTCTTAGTAAAAATTTTAAGTTTGACCCAGTGTTTTAGTCATTCTAAAAATGCGTCCTGAATTAAAAAGAAAAGGTTGAGAAATAATTATTATTAAGAATGATATAAATACCAAGAAGAAAATATAGATTTAGGCTAGAGTCATTCATCGATAATGCTATTATTAGTGTTTATCATTATCGGTGTCGTAACTTTTCAGGTAACCTCTTGCTGACCTTTTCCTTTTCATCATACCACACAGTCCGTTCTGTTATCCGTGGTCGCTTGGAAAGATCACGTTTTCGGATCTCTCTTTCCCTCAGTCTGTCATGGGAACCATGCCATGGTAAATTAGAAGTGTGAGGAGGAGCACCATCCAGTTGGAACTACTGTACCTCCTCATCAAGGTCCTCACGTCCATCGACCTCTCCCCATCTAAGGGGAGGCTGCTTTGTTTCAACAATTGTGAAACGCCGTATATATGTTACTCATATAGCATGCGCCTTATAGAATAAAAGTTTCAGATGAAAATTCAGTACATCACTGTATAAATATATAGGCTTTTTGCTGCAACAGAGGGTGTTGTGAAATAATTAAGCGCTTACTTGTTGCCATACTGCGTAAACGTATCTGTCATTAGAGCCTGTGCGCAATTTCTGGTAAAAGATGACAGATTGCTATATTGTCAAGGTGACAAATCTAAGGTCATCGCACTAAGTAACTTTTTGATACCAAATCGTGTTTTTGCAAATATCTGTGTGTATATATCAATTTCAAATTCAACAAATAAGTTGCTTTTTTGCGCTATAAGTAAGCAAATGTAGATTGATCCCTTTAATGTTTTACGCGTATGGGTCTTGTTTGGGGTGCGTGTTTATGTGTGCGTTAAATTGGTCAGTCGACAAGCCTATTTACATTCTTCCGTTTATTGGTCGACTGAATCAGCCTTATCAATCGGACTTTCAGATTAGGGCCTAAAAGCATGCATAATTCATTAGGCACTGTTTAGCCGCGTGACATTGACCATAGTCCTTACAAATACCAAACAGGCGCAGCGGTATCCCCCACCACTTAAAATGGCACGTCTTTGTTCTGTGAGTGTTTCTTTGAAAGGACCGGCTTTTTCATCATTTAATCAATAATTCGATATAAGTAAGAAAAAAAAAAGCAAAGTAAATGAAAATGGTTTACCTCAGAAACCTTAAGTGCTGTGAAAAAGAGGTAACCGTATTCTTGAAGCTTTGGCACTACTTAAACTTACTGGTCCATTCTTAAAATATAAGGACTAATTTTTAGTAATATTTCTAGATTAGTACTCATTTAACTTTCATCGAGCCACAACATATGTTGTCATCTTTGTTGTTATTATCACTTGTGCTTTCCGGCCATTATCAGTTGTATATCTGGGTATCATGCAAATAATTCTGGATTGAACGCTCTATTTAATCCACTGGGTTAGACTGTTCTCATTTCTCTACCCATGTCTATGGATATCTCGTCTACTTCTTATTTTTAGTCAGTTATGTGCCATGCATGATACAAGACTGACGAGGCAGTATGTTGCCATTTCTTTCTGCGGTAGACCATTTGCCATCCAAGGTTATAGAACCCGGTTTTTCCTGCTATTTACCCATAGCTGGGGGGAGAAGAAGAGGATTCATAGATTTCCCAAGGGTATTATCACATAAGTGAATGTAATGGATTCGACTCGAATTCGAACTCGGCTCTATCCATTGGAGCCGCTATCCATTACTCCGCCGTGCTTCCTTATTTTTAGTACTGCTCAGTTATTATTCACCTTTTTCAGCTGAGGTCACGTGAACACTGCCTGGCCCAAGGATTGAACTCACCGTTACTATGTCACCAAAAATCCACTTATTGTCCTGTGGTGGATTAATGTGTTAATTCAGTGGAAACGGGAGAGTAATAATAACAAAGATGAGGACAAAATAGTCCTAATATACATAAGGATAACTCTTTATCCCAGAAATTCAGATAGAAATTATGTTTCCTTTGTTTTTATTTATTAAATATCAATTTTGAAACTGTTATTACGTCATTGATAACTGCGTACATTAGGAAATAGGAAAAAGATCAACATCAGTAGTACTCAGCTATCAAGCGTTCTGCTATATTGAGTTATTGGTGTAATGGTTAGCAAGCTTGTCTCGCTAGAACAGTTGCGACTTAGTAGTGAGTTCGATCCTCACTGGGGGCCCCATACTTGTCTTGTGCCACATCTGAGCTATGCTTGGAAAATCACTATTCAGTTATTGAGAGTAAATACGATGTTTTGAAACTTTACATTTTATGACAGTTACGAAGATAAAATCTTGTAAAAAGTGTCTAAACCACTATAACCAATATACACTCTACAGATATATATTGATGTTTTCAAGGAGGAATTATATGTAACAAATAATAAACACCTGATAATGGTCAGTAGGTACTTGCCCGAATCGTTGTGAAGATAGCAGAAACTATAGTAATCAAGATGGGAACAACAGTTCGAATGAATTCAAATTGTACTGAAAATTACTCATTACAAAAAATTCAATACAAAATTATTAAAAAAGATGTGCAGATAGAACTATCATCTTCCAAAATACACCACATCGTGACAGCGGCGTAGATGATGTAGAAGTGGTTTAAGATGTCATTTAATAATCGTAAGTTCAATCACTGGATCATGAAATTTAAAATACCTTCAGCAGGACCGAACAATAACTGACAATATAACTGAATAATCAACAGATATCCGGCATGAACACCTGATGATGTCGAAGTGTGTATTTGGCCGAAACGTGGTATTTATAACAGCTATAAGATGAAATTTCGAATAATATTAAGTAGTATGTATTCATTTAGTTAGTTTTCAGCTATATATCATTTTTTTGCTGTTATTTCCCTTCAAGATATATGAGTTCATGGCTCTCCACAGATTCCTTTTCTTTGTTATCTGTAAATAGCTATGCTTCCGGAAAGGGCTTAGAGTGGTTTTACTTTTGCATCATCTGGGTTTTAAATTCATACTTCGAAATTACTGTTAGTCAAGGCTAAGGAGAGGAGGCGTGCCTGTTATTTAACCCAGACATGAGGGTTACCAACGAAATTTGTGCGAATATGAAAGAAAAACATTAAGTAGGAATTTGAAATCGGGTCGTTGGATTCACTTTCCACATAAATACAACCACAAAATATTGATTGCAAAAAAACAACAAAAGAAATACTTGACATGAAAATAGATTAGCGAGGCTAAACTTTATATTAGGTTGGTGCAAAAATAATGACGTAATAATGTCGTTCTTTGACGTATTATTTAACGTCAAAAAACGACATTATTACGTCATTGTTTTTGCACCAACCTAATATTTATGCGGCGTCCTTCAGGACATAGACGGTCTAGCTCTCACGCACACCGTTCCACCATTCATTCACGCAAGCTCATCAGGTAAGTGGCATACACCTACCCCAGAACTCTCTTGACTTCACTATACTTTGTGAGGATTAAGTTTACCAATCCCTTCTTTTTATGTCTCCAAGGAGTTTCTGCTATATTTTTCTGGTTCTGACTAGAAGTGTTCTTTCTGTTACCATTTTCTTGTTGCTTGTTCGCTCCGTCCATGGATTTATTTTTTTTTTAGTTTCCTTCAGGAGGATTACATTCTTGTTGCTTCTAGTTTTCTCCTCCTCCGTGCGAAGATTGTCCGGCTTTCATTGCTATATAAAAGGGTGGATATCACATAGCAATCCAGAATTCTTTTCTTTCTTTTATACGAATTGTTTTGTTATTCATCACATTACTTAAGTTTTGGAATACTTTTTTCTGTAGTCCAATGAGTGTTGGGTTCTCGGCATCGAAACTTTTCCATCTACTGTTAAAACACATTCCATGTTGGCATCTCCAATGTTGACATAACATCTTGGGCTTCTTCTGATGCTGGTGAATGTACTTTCTAATATATATTATTCTATTAGCATCACTTAGGTGATTTTAGTGTCATTTATATTACAAAGTTTCTTAAAAACGGAATTTAATTTTTTTTTAAAAAGTTCTCTACTTTTTGTACTATATGCACTTTTCAAATATCATTACTAGGGTCATGGCAGTGTTGGTGATATTACGAAATTACTTAAAAGCGGAATTTTAGCTGAAAATGGCTGTTCTTTTTTACAGTATTAGTAACAAGGCTTTTCCCTACTGTAGTCACCGTGTTCATGTTGGGGTCATTGATGTTACAAATTTTCTCATCGACTGAATGTTTGTTTTTAAGCATTTCACCCCTAGCACGGCGGGAAGCCACTAGCACGCAAAGGGTTACAGAGGATTTAGAGCGAGAGCAGATAGGGGTGATAGAGGAAAGGATGAGAAGGATAGTGGATAGATCAAAGCAAATAGAGATGTCGATTGACATTACATTTGAATAGTTGGGGATTATACCTATCAGGGAAACAGGAATAGGGAAGGCAGTTCCACAGGCGAGAGGTGCGTCATATGAAGCTATTGGAGTAGAAGAGGTGGCTACATTTAAAAGTTTCAACAGTGAAAGGTTGAGAGGGAGATGCCAGCCTCGTAGGACGCTTGAATTCGCGAAATCGGGAACCAGCCAAAGCAGCTCGTCGGAGCAAATACCATGAAAATATTTGTAAAAAAGACAGATAGTGGCGACGGCGCGTCTGTGAGAGAGCGACTGCAAACGAGATGCCAGATCAGAACCAATTATATTGCATATCCGTCTCTGGATCTTATCAAGAACCCCGAGGCAAACAATAGGGTCTTCAGGCCATATATGACAGCAATATTTGGCCAAAAACAAATGTTTAGTTTCATTTTATCCCGAATAACGTGAATTTAGAACTGAAATTCGCACTTCTAGTCTGTGGATCTCCCTTCGGCTGTCTGTTTTCCTCTCCGCTACGATCTGAAAAAAATAAATCAATCAATCACCATCTTCTGTTTTTTTTTTTTTCGGAATCATATTTATTTTTTTCACTGTTCTTTCACCATGCTAACGCTGTCTCATTTTCTTTCACTCTCAGTAATCTCTTAGAGGCTTTATCGCCTTACTTGGTGTGAAATGATTAAAGTAAATGTGAAGATATTCAAAGGAAGATTTCATTACATTTTCTTTCGAAATGGCGACATTATTTAATTCTGTCGTCGCATGTAAGAATTTAAATTCGTTAAACAGGTATAAAGAAAGATAAAACAAATAAATTACATTAACAGATAATTCTTTATGTTATGGGGTCCTCCCCTTTTTCATATAAGTGGACACGACCAGTGTTACTTGGACTGCTGCCGTTAAATACCCAGAGTCAGTCAGAATGCAGAGAGAGAGAGAGAGAGAGAGAGAGAGAGAGAGAGAGAGAGAGAGAGAGAGAGAGAGAGAGAGAAAAGGAAGAGATTGCGACTGAGTTGGAGGTAAAGTAATAGTGTGAGGTAACCGCTTGTAGAAGTCAGTTACAAGCACGTCGACTCGAAGGAAGTCCTACTTCGAGACTATATATATATATATATATATATATATATATATAAATATATATATATATATATATATATACTGCCACTAACCACGTTCCTGGATTTACTAACAGTATTACCCATTGTATTATTGTGTAAATACATTTAATTTCTTATATTTAATTCTTGCGTTTGTCATTCATTGGAGACCGAATTTCATCTCGGAATCCACAACTCTTTACTAATTTGACATACTGTAATAATGATAACACAAATAGGGAACATGATATAATACATATTTGCAATAACTTCTGATATAATAACAACGGAACATCTTTTAATTATGTAGGGGAAATCGGACTGCGTAACCGATAAAACATATAGCCACATTGTGATATTCATATTAAAAAATAGATGGTGATTTAACTAAAAAGAAGGAAAGGTTAAAATTTATTTATATTATAAAAAAACAGCATGCAAGTGTCACATTTGACAATTACTATTATTATTGTTATTACAGTGTAACCCGGATATAAGAGAGTTGTCGGGACCGGAGAAGAAGTATCTTATATCCGGCTTTCTCTTATATCCGAGTTTGGTCTAATTTATATACATTAACACAGGCTCTAATTTGGGACCAGAGAAAATCTCTCTTATATCCGGGTTTCTCTTATATCAGGGTTTCTCTTATATCCGGATCTCTTATATCCGGGTTACACTGTATTTTTATTAAGTAATAATTCTTTACCTTTAAAAACATGAAGTTCGTTGAGCATTTCTACAATTGAATTGTTTTCTTTTCTGCGTGAGGAATCTAGAATGTTTAGCTGTACAATTAACTCTATTGTTACATATAAGAAAGAATTCTGTTTTTTAAGTCATTAAAAGTTAAAAAAATATATATATTGAAAGAAAACGAACATGAAACAAGAAAAATTAAAGACAATCTATTAAAAACCTGAACTCCTCCCCCCGCCATTCATAATGCGACATTTCGTTGTAATGACATAAACATGAGGTATATTTTCGTATTGACGTCTAGAAATGCCTCCTGTTACAAAAAACAACGAACTATTTCGTTATTTCAAACCGCGGAGATAGGTACGTGGGATCAAAAAATATCTGAAGTCTCGCTGTGTGTGTCTTTTTTATTTTTATTACAGTTTAACCCGGATATAAGAGAAACCCGGATATAAGAGAGATTTTCTCTGGTTCCAAATTAGAGCCTGTGTTAATGTATATAAAATAGACCAGACCTGGATATAAGAGAAACCCGGATATAAGAGAGATTTTCCCTGGTCCCAAATTAGAGCCTGTGTTAATGTATATAAAATAGACCAAACCCGGATATAAGAAAAACCCGGATATAAGAGAGATTTTCTCTGGTCCCAAATTACAGCCTGTGTTAATGTATATAAAATAGACCAAACCCAGATATAAGAGAAACCCGGATATAAGAGATATTTTCTCTGGTCCCAAATTAGAGCCTGTGTTAATGTATATAAAATAGACCAAACCCGGATATAAAGAAACGGATATAAGAGAGAACCCCCAATTAGAGCCTGTGTTAATGTATATAAAATAGACCAGACCAGGATATAAGAAACCCGGATATAAGAGAGATTTTCTCTGGTCCCAAATTAGAGCCTGTGTTAATGTATATAAAATAGACCAAACCAGGATATAAGAGAAACCCGGATATAAGAGAGATTTTCTGGTCCCAAATTAGGCCTCCCCCGGATATATTAAACCCGGTATAAAGAGTCTGGTCCCAAATTAGACCTGTGTTAATGTATATAAAATAGACGGATATAAGAGAAACCCGGATATAAGAGAGATTTTCTCTGGTCCCAAATTAGAGCCTGTGTTAATGTATATAAAATAGACCAAACCCGGATATAAGAGAAACCCGGATATAAGAGATTTTCTCTGGTCCCAAATTAGAGCCTGTGTTAATGTATAAAAAACCAGACCCTGATAACCCGGATATAGAGATTTTCTCTGAAACCAAACCCGGATATAAGAGAAACCCGATATAAGAGATTTTCTCTGGTCCCAAATTAGAGCCTTTGTTAATGTATATAAAATAAACCAAACCCGGATATTAGAGAAACCCGGATATAATAGAGATTTTCTCTGGTCCCAAATTAGAGCCTGTGTTAATGTATATAAAATAGACCAAACCCGGATATAAGAGAAACCCGGATATAAGAGAGATTTTCTCTGGTCCCAAATTAGAGCCTGTGTTAATGTATATAAAATAGACCAAACCCGGATATAAGTGAAACCCGGATATAAGAGACTTCTTCTCCGGTCCCGACAACTCTCTTATATCCGAGTTACACTGTACAAGGTGTGGATTTTTTTTGCTGAGAAGTACGTTTTACTACACTTCCTGGGCATAATTCTACCACTTATTTATTTATTACCCTTTTTTTTGCAGTAAATTTCACCCTGTAGAAGGCTGGGGGCCACTTGTGGTAGAAGGGGAAGGGATAGCTTAGAGGGTTGACTTGAACAGGTCAAGATGGTAGTGATCGAGAAAACATCCTCTTGGACGTCTGTTTACGGGAAGAAAAGCTGCCTGAGTGAAACTTACTTCTCGCCGATGGAATAACAGAGAGAATGGTGGTTGGTTTGTTAGTGGTATGGCGGGACCTAGCCGTGAAGGTTAAATCTAGCGGATCCAAGAAATGTGGTTCGTCTGAGTACATTCCATATTAATAACGACAGAGCAGTGAGAGACTCGCCATATTTTTATATGGCGAGTCTCTCATCTGTGAGAGGAAGGTTGGAGTGTCGAAAATAATTCTTCACCAACAAGGACTCGGAGACGCTTTTGAAATTTATCAAGACTGGAAAGTGAGGACTGAGTATTTATCGATCCCCCCACGAGGATTGAATGTGGCACAAGGCCGAGTTTAATGTGGGTTGAATCCGAGCCCGTAGGCTCGGTCAAAAATATTGCCCTTGAACCCGCCTAGACGGGTTCAGGCCCTGTCTACCCCCACGGACGAAACCTTGCCCTTCGGCAAAGCTTCGTCCGGGTTCCTCTTTGCTAACGCAGAGAGTTCGACAGACATCGGAAGTCAGCTAAGAACTTCTGTTAAAAGTTTAAAAAAAAGTATTGAAAGAGAACGAACATGAAAGAAGAAAAATTAAAGACAATCTATTAAAAACCTGAACTCTCCCTCCCCCATTCATAATGCGACATTTCGTTGTAATGATATAAACATGAGGCATATTTTCGTATTGATATCTAGTAATGTCTCCTGTTACAAAAAAGTGAGGACTGGGCAACAATACTCCATTTTCGACCTGATCTGGCTCTTATAAAAGTAGAGGATAGCATATTTATTATTTATCACTTAGATGTTGCACAAGGCCGAAAATATTGAGCATCCAGTCAGGGCCAAACTCACTACACAATCGTAAGTGATTTAGTAGGACAACCTTGGAAACGACTACTTCGAAGTTCCCCTACCACTTATATCCTACCAGTTAGTAACAATCTATTAAAAATAATCTAGAAGGTTCTTTACTAATTTGACATACCGTAATAATGATAACACAGATAGGGAACATAATATAATACATATTTGCAATACCTTCTGATATCATAACAACGGAATATCTTACGTACGCAGACATACCTACAGGCACATCCATCAAAACATGGCACGTGGAACTAGAACAGTCTACCCCAGTGAGCGAAATAAAGGGTTCAATTCGACATTCCAACTACCTGAAGAAGGCCGGAGCGTACAACGGCCGAAACGTTGTGATAAATATGGCGACAAAGATGAGGACAATAGTCCGAATAATGTAAATAATGTACATAATACCTCATCTCAGAAATATAGACAGACTCTGAAGGCCGAAAATATTGAGCATCCAGTCAGGGCCGAACTCACTACACAGTCGTAAGTGATTTAGTAGGACAACCTTGCAAACGACTAGTTCCCCTACCACTTATATAATACCAATGGATCTATTAATTATACCACTGGAAAAGATTTTCATGCCAGTAAATTTACAATGAATTAGATTTATTTATGTTGCACGAAAACAGGATGCCAGTGTTAAACCTGAAAATTTTAAAATTAAAGTCGAAACTATTCAAAGGAAGTTCCCATTAATCTTTCAGTCAAAATAGCGGAATTAATTTACTACTATCGTAACAAGCAAGAATTTTGAATTATTAAACATGACTAAAAAAATATAAACCAAAACAAAAAACATAATTTGCAGTATATTAGAAAATTACTCCACTACTTACTATGAAATGTAACCGTAAGTTCTATGCTAACAGTTTCTTCTATTGCGCTTTTCGCTTGAAGAATTCTCTTCTGGCTTCTGGCTTCTGGCTTCCTAGTCAACTTTGATATTCAAAGATTTAAATGCAATATCAAATGTTATCTTCCGTCTTCTTATTCTTTTATTGTCCTCTCGCCTTAATAGTAGTTTTTTTTCTCATATTCAGTCAGTAACCTCTTTCGTCCTAGTGGCTTTATTGCCCGTCTTGGGGTGAAGTGATTAAAAGAAATATTCCGTTATTGTGCTAAGACAAAGTCGAGTAATAATTTCTATTATGATACCATATCTTTCTTGATGAGGTGTATATTAAACTTAAATTTTTTATACTTAAAATTTCAATATTATTGGTTTCTTAAGCGTGTCAGTAAAGTTATGAATTAGTTTCAAAATCTAATCTAATTAATTTTCTGAATTAATTTAATTTATTTGAGAAATGAAAAGTTCTGTCTGTAAATTTAAAAAAACATCCAATTTAATAATTAAAAAAAAAACTGTTTACTAGCGAAAAATATATTACATTTTAAATATTTCCATGACATATGAAATGCTTCCTACGTGACACCGCCAGTGATTTAGCTACAGATCAATTGTTATTGATTTTTGCCGTATTAAGAAAGTAATTATTCATTTGTGAATCAGATTTTTTTCTGCATATTTTTTTGTTTTCATATTGAGATGCCTAGTTCTTTTACATTTTTTTTCTTGGACAGTTAAATATATAACCTCGAACGAGATTTCAACACACCTACGGTATTCTCGTGTGTTTTTATGAATGATATAAACTTAAGAGATTAGGCTGCAGGCATCAGCAAGCAGACTACTTTTGAATGTAGTTATATAGATCAAGCCCTTGCTCGTCAGATATACTTTATAACAATTGTTAAGGCCTAATTCTAGCGGACGTATGTTCTTCAAAGTTCTAAGATTATCTATAATCGCTAAGTTTTCTCTATGTTTTAGGTTTATTTTCTTCTATCCGTATTCGTTATTGCAAAATCAAGTGTGTATTTTCTATCGTCATAAAAAACCACAGACGCTGCGGTAACTGATTCTCATGACAGCTAACGGAAAGATCCCTATGGCAAAATTATGTAACAACCTCCAGATTAATTATCCTAGTTCCTGCAATATAGTACAGCTTATTGTCTACTCAA
>CAHIKZ030004770.1:2287500-2327500 GCA_903632075.3 Acanthosepion pharaonis | reverse complement strand
TGACCTTGTGTCGCATGCAACCCTCGTGGGGTGGCTAGATACTGAATCAAGCCGATCTTTTCGACGACGGTCGAACTCTCTGCTTTTGAGCAGAAAGGAACCCGGACGAGGTTCCGCCGAAGGGCAGAATCTCGTTCGGGTGAATGACCTACCCGATCTCGTTTTTACGAGTTATACGGGCATATTTTTGGCTGAGCCTACGGGCTCAGGAAACCCACGATAAAAATGACCTTGTGTCGCATGCAACCCTCGTGGGGGCTAGATACCGAATCAAGCCGATCTTTTCGACTTGACGGTCGAACTCTCTTTTCAGCAGAAAGGAACCCGGACGAGGTTCCGCCGAAGGGCAGAATCTCGTTCGGGATGAATGACCTACCCTGATCTCGTTTTACGAGTCATACGGACATATTTTTGGCTGAGCCTACGGGCTCAGGGGAAACCCACGATAAAAATGACCTTGTGTCGCATGCAACCCTCGTGGGGGGTGGCTAGATACCGAATCAAGCCGAGCTTCTCGACTTTACGGTCGAACTTTCTGCTTTGAGAGAAAGGAACCCGGAACGATGTTTCGCCGAAGGGCAGAATCTCGTTCGGGGTGAATGACCTACCCGATCTCGTTTTTACGAGTTATACGGGCATATTTTTGGCTGAGCCTACGGGCTCAGGAAACCCACGATAAAAATGACCTTGTGTCGCATGCAACCCTCGTGGGGGGGGGGGCTAGATACCGAATCAAGCCGATCTTTTCGACTTGACGGTCGAACTCTCTGCTTTTCAGCAGAAAGGAACCCGGACGAGGTTCCGCCGAAGGGCAGAATCTCGTTCGGGATGAATGACCTACCCTGATCTCGTTTTTACGAGTCATACGGACATATTTTTGGCTGAGCCTACGGGCTCAGGAAACCCACGATAAAAATGACCTTGTGTCGCATGCAACCCTCGTGGGGGGGTGGCTAGATACCGAATCAAGCCGAGCTTCTCGACTTTACGGTCGAACTTTCTGCTTTTGAGCAGAAAGGAACCCGGACGATGTTTCGCCGTCGGGCAGAATCTCGTTCGGGGTGAATGACCTACCCTATCTCGTTATTACGAGTTATACGGGCATATTTTTGGCTGAGCCTACGGGCTCAGGAAACCCACGATAAAATGACCTTGTGTCGCATGCAACCCTCGTGGGGGTGGCTAGATACTGAATCAAGCCGATCTTTTCGACTTGACGGTCGAACTCTCTGCTTTTGAGCAGAAAGGAACCCGGACGATGTTTCGCCGAAGGGCAGAATCTCGTTCAGGGGTGAATGACCTACCCGATCTCGTTTTACGAGTTATACGGGCATATTTTTGGCTGAGCCTACGGGCTCAGGAAACCCACGATAAAAATGACCTTGTGTCGCATGCAACCCTCGTGGGGGGCTAGATACCGAATCAAGCCGATCTTTTCGACTTGACGGTCGAACTCTCTGCTTTTCAGCAGAAAAGGAACCCGGACGAGGTTCCGCCGAAGGGCAGAATCTCGTTCGGGATGAATGACCTACCTACCTGATCTCGTTTTTACGAGTCATACGGACCTATTTTTGGCTGAGCCTACGGGCCAGGAAACCCACGATAAAAATGACCTTGTGTCGCATGCAACCCTCGTGGGGGGTGGCTAGATACCGAATCAAGCCGAGCTTCTCGACTTTACGGTCGAACTTTCTGCTTTTGAGCAGAAAGGAACCCGGACGATGTTTCGCCGAAGGGCAGAATCTCGTTCGGGGTGAATGACCTACCCTATCTCGTTATTACGAGTTATACGGGCATATTTTGGCTGAGCCTACGGGCTCAGGGAAACCCACGATAAAAAATGACCTTGTCGCATGCAACCCTCGTGGGGGGGTGGCTAGATACTGAATCAAGCCGATCTTTTCGACTTGACGGTCGAACTCTCTGCTTTTGAGCAGAAAGGAACCCGGACGAGGTTCCGCCGAAGGGCAGAATCTCGTTCGGGGTGAATGACCTGATCTCGTTTTTACGAGTTATACGGGCATATTTTTGGCTGAGCCTACGGGCTCAGAAACCCACGATAAAAATGACCTTGGTCGCATGCAACCCTCGTGGGGGGCTAGATACCGAATCAAGCCGATCTTTTCGACTTGACGGTCGAACTCTCTGCTTTTCAGCAGAAAGGAACCCGGACGAGGCTCCGCCGAAGGGCAGAATCTCGTTCGGGATGAATGACCCACCCTGATCTCGTTTTTACGAGTCATACGGACATATTTTTGGCTGAGCCTACGGGCTCGGGAAACCCACGATAAAAATGACCTTGTGTCGCATGCAACCCTCGTGGGGGGGTGGCTAGATACCGAATCAAGCCGATCTTTCGACTTGACGGTCGAACTCTCTGCTTTTTGAGCAGAAAGGAACCCGGACGAGGTTCCGCCGAAGGGCAGAATCTCGTTCGGGGTGAATGACCTACCCGATCTCGTTTTTACGAGTTATACGGGCATATTTTGGCTGAGCCTACGGGCCAGGAAACCCACGATAAAAATGACCTTGTGTCGCATGCAACCCCTCGTGGGGGGGCTAGATACCGAATCAAGCCGATCTTTTCGACTTGACGGTCGAACTCTCTGCTTTTCAGCAGAAAGGAACCCGGACGAGGCTCCACCGAAGGGCAGAATCTCGTTCGGGATGAATGACCTACCCTGATCTCGTTTTTACGAGTCATACGGGGTTATTTTTTTGGCTGAGCCTACGGGCTCAGGAAACCCACGATAAAAATGACCTTTTCGCATGCAACCCTCGTGGGGGTGGCTAGATACCGAATCAAGCCGAGCTTCCTCGACTTTACGGTCGAACTTTCTGCTTTTGAGCGAAAAACCTGACGATGTTTCGCCGAAGGGCAGAATCTCGTTCGGGGTGAATGCAACCCCTATCTCGTTATTACGAGTTATACGGGCATATTTTTTGGCTGAGCCTACGGGCTCAGGAAACCCACGGACCTTGGTCGCATGCAACCCCTCGTGGGGGGGCTGATACTGAATCAAGCTCGATCTTTTCGACTTGACGGTCGAACTCTCTGCTTTGAGCAGAAAGGAACCCGGACGAGGTTCCGCCGAAGGGCAGAATCTCGTTCGGGGTGAATGACTTCACCCGATCTCGTTTTTACGAGTTATACGAAAAGCATATTTTTGGCTGAGCCTACGGCTCAAAACCCACGAAAAAATGACCTTGTGTCGCATGCAACCCCTCGTGGGGGCTGAGATACCGAATCAAGCCGATCTTTTCGACGACGGTCGAACTCTCTGCTTTTCAGCAGAAAGGAACCCGACGAGGTTCCGCCGAAGGGCAGAATCTCGTTCGGGATGAATGACCCTACCCTGATCTCGTTTTACGAGTCATACGGACCTATTTTTGGCTGAGCCTACGGGCCCAGGAAACCCGATAAAATGACCTTGTGTCGCATGCAACCCTCGTGGGGGTGGCTAGATACGAATCAAACCGAGGCTTCTCGACTTTACGGTCGAACTTTCTGCTTTTGAGCAGAAAGGAACCCGGACGATGTTTCCGCCGAAGGGCAGAATCTCGTTCAAAAATGACCAACCCGATCTCGTATATACGGGTTATACGGGCATTTTTGGCCGAGTCTACGGGCTCAGAAACCCACGATAAACTCGGCCTTGTGCCACATGCAACCCTCGTAGGGGGGCTGAATACCGAATCAAGCCGAGCTTCTCGGCTGACGGTCGAACTCTCTGCCTCTGAGCAAAAGAGGAACCCGGACGAGGCTCCACCGAAGGGCAGAGTCTCGTTCGGGGAGGTTGACCAACCCGATCCCGTTTTATACGGGTTATACGGGCATTTTTGGCCGAGCCTACAGGCTCGAAACCCACGTTAAACTCGGCCTTGTGTTCCTGGAGGGGGGGTGGCTAGATACCGAATCGAGTCGAGCCGATAGTAGTTCCTCCAAACCAGACTGACAGTCATACTAACACCTTCCACATCTTGTATTATTATTTCGTGTAATATACCTTCATTATTTCTACTCTTGTGTTCGTGTTGTTCTTCCTTGGTCCTAACCTGGACCATAACACTATATTTACCAGTTCCTCTTTTGCCATCCATTTACACACACTCATTAAATAGTTTATACGCCTACCCTTCTCACTCTTACCTTCAACATGACTTGTGAGCATCAAATTTTCTAAGCTCTCTTTCTTCACTATTTGTCCATTAAATTCTTTTCATTCTAAGTATAGGCGTCCCGTTTATTTTCCATTTTCTCCAAAAACTTCATAGTTGTTGGCATGGTCAGTCCATGCCATTATCAACATCCTTCTGGAGAATCATATCCTTTTTGCATCAAATCTCTTATAAATATGTGATGTGATTGTCCAGCCTTCACTGCCATATAGGAAAACTGATATTACATAACAGTTCAGTACTCTTTTCTTTGTTCCTAAGGGAATCTTCCTATTTATTAATACTTTGCTTAGCTTTTGCAGGCATCATTCGCTATCCCAATGGGCCATCGGATTTCGGCGTCACATTTTTCGTTCTCTGTTAAAACACTACGTGGATATTTGAATATTCGTACTTACTTGATTTCGACATCTCCAATTCGGAGTTTGCATCGGGGGATGTTAAGAATAATTTCCTTTTTTGTTTCCATTTTTCTAAAACTTAGTCGTTTCTCTCATGTTCGTTGAATTGTATTCTCAGCATCTTCCTGTAGAACCACATATCTGTTACTTCAAGTCTCTCCATCTGTGAGGATATTGTCCAGCATTCATTGGCATATAAGGGAGGATCGATATTACATAAACGTTCAGTACTCTTTTCTTTGTTTCTAACGAAATTTTCCTGTTTCTTAATACTTTCCTTAGGTTTAGCAAGGCATATTTCACTATTTTAAGACATTTTCATGTTTATACATTTTTTTTTATTGATACAAATATTTAAGTAAATGCTCTGTTTATAATAAACAGTATTAAACAACATTGAATGTCCGAGAAATTTTCACAGAAAATATTCGTCCTCCGACAGGATTCGAACCTGTATCCTATACGGAAACGTCATTTAGCTTCACGTGCCTTTACCGATTTGGCCATAGAGGCGCGTTCGGTTAGCAAGGTCGAATTTACTGCTTTTAAATTTCAATCTTCCATGAATCTCTCACGTTCATTCATTCGTTCGACAATTATTTTAAGACATTTTTTATGTTTATACATTCTTTTTTTTTAATGTCCTAGTCCATTTAAATGTCCTAGTCTTTGTCCATTTATAATGAGCTTTCAAATTCATATACGAGAATTTCTAATCGTTCTGATCAAAAAATCGCTATTTTAATTATATCATTATATCAATGTCCTTTCACTTCAGGACTATAGTGTATTACTTCTCAGTACTTGAAGGTTTTATGAAAGTCATGTGCACAGTTTTGGATTCGAAGATCATATCATATATCATTCGTGACTACAATTCTCTACGATTGAACGTGTTTTTAATATTGATTTGGACGACAGAAAAATGGATCGGAAAAATTCATTCTGTAAAAGAAAAGGAATCAGTTCAAAATGAAGTATATTATTTTGTAAATGTATATAAAAAGGTTTTTAGAGATTTTCAGAGTCCATGATCTTCAAAGGAATGCTTAAAAATCAATTGTCCGTGTAAAAATCGAAACGCCGCTTCAAGGATCAAAAAGTAAGCAATGCGACACATTAAATGGCCACCGACACACATTTCTCCCAATGTGAATATATATATATATATATATATATATATATATATATATATATATATATATATATATATATGAGGATACAGGAAATGAAGCGTGTTTTTGAATCAAAGCCGTTAAATACATAGTCCATTGATGCATTCTGGCATGAGTAAAAAAATTCCCCATAATATATATATATATATATATACA
The DNA here is from genome assembly GCA_903632075.3 of Acanthosepion pharaonis. NCBI lineage: Eukaryota > Metazoa > Mollusca > Cephalopoda > Sepiida > Sepiidae > Acanthosepion > Acanthosepion pharaonis. The sequence goes on along the minus strand of CAHIKZ030004770.1, from coordinate 2,321,589 downwards.
TATGAGAATACAGTAAATTTAGAGCGGTCTGAAATATAGTCCATTGATACATTCGGGAAATAATGATTTCCAATATATATATATATATATATATATATATATATATATATATATATATATATATATATATATATATATATATATATATATATATATATATGAGGTCTTATCATTGCATCCTAATATGAGTCAAACATTAACAGTTGGTGGGTTTGTGTTTTGTCCGTATGAGGCGCAGGAAGTCTTCAATCAGGTTGACTTACTTATTAGTAATGAACAAGGTATGCAAGAATATAAGCAACCGCGCGGCTACTACCAAATACACACACACATACAGACACACACATCGAAACATTCAAAAATAAATATACTGTTTAATACATAAACGGAGGTCTTGTCAAATACGAGTATCCCTAAAAGTAACGTTTCAAGTAATGCAACATCTGTCGGATTGCTAAACATCCCATACTTTCTTTAGAAAAATGTGCGAGTGTATATATATGCGTGCATATATATATATATAACGTCATCCACAGACAGACTGTTTCGCAGCTCATCAGTGTGGCTAGACATCCGTTTGCCTGTAGTTAGGATCGAAACCCGACTGAATTGATGTCACTCGGAGATTCTAACCATTAAGCCGTCGGCGCACGGTAGGGATAAAAGTGGATTTTTAGCGTATTTATTTTTTAGAAACACGCCCAGTGAACGACAGTGACTCAATTCGCATCTGCGAAGAGTCTCGCTATATAGCTATAATAGTCACTGTTTTCCAACCCCACACTCGTCCCCAGAGAGCTCAACTGAAATTGACATTTCAGGAGCCAATATAACGTCATCCGCAGACAGACTATTTTCGCTGTTTCCTCAGCTCATCAGTGGCTAGACATCCGGTTGCTCTAGCTAGGATCGAAACCCGACTGAATTATATGTTATATATATATATATATATATATATATATATATATATATATATATATATATATATATATATATATATATATATATATATACAGGTGCGGCTGGTATTTGAGGAAATACAGATTTAAGATTAATACTGCTTCCCACTAACTTCTAATGCTTTTATTTTTCAGAAATCAAGAATGGCAAACCTTATAATAGCAAATGAAATTAAAAGGCGTGCTGTCATTGTGGCATTAAAGGCTGATTATAGCGATTTAGATATTGCACGTCTCCCCAGAGTTGCAAGATCATTTGTCCACAAGATACGAAAAGAATTAGAAGATGCTGACAGTTATCCAATGTCTGTATCAAAACGTAAAAGACATTCTGCACGTTATGATAAAGTGAGAACATACGAATTTATTCAGGAAGTCAAGCAGACAGTTGAGGTCAATCAATGAGGTCAATTGCCAAAAAGCTGCATGTATGTCTCAAAAAGCAATCAGAAGGAGTGTTCATGAAGACATTCGATACAAGTCCTACGTGATGAAGAGTGGCCAACTTATGTCTGAAAAAACAAAAGAAAACTATTTAAACAGATCCAAAAGGCTTTTAAACTTAAAAATCAATCAGAAGCTCGTGTGATTTGGTTTTTCTCAAAGAAGAAAAATTTTGCTCAAGATCAAAAACTTAACAGAAGAAATGACAGGTGGCTTTGTTCAGATCCTTCTGTGGTTCCAAGAGTGATGTGCACAAAATTTCCTTCAAGTGTTATGGTGTTGGGTGTTGTTAACAATGAAGGACATGTTATGGCACCACACTTTTTTCCACAAGGTCTTAGAATAAATGCTACTGCACATATTGAGGTTCTAGAAACAGTTGCCAAGCCCTGGATTCACAACATATGCAACGGCAGGCCGTATATATTTCAGCAAGACTTGGCTCTATCCCACAAGGCTTTACGAACACAAGAATGGATGGCTGACCATTTGTAAGACCATATCGCACCGAACATTTGGCCTCCTAACTCTCCAGATCTCAATCCGCTAGATTATTATATGTGGAGCGTTGTTGAGACGGAGGTTAATAACACCAAAGACTCTCTTAAAGCTGCAATAGTTCAAGTAATGTCAAACATAAATAAGGACCAATTAATTAGAGCTTGCAGCCGATTTCGATCCCGTGTAGAAGCAGTTATTGATGCTAGTGGTGTTTTTATTGAATAAGATTAAATAATAGTTAGCTAAATTTCATGTTTACTTGATTGTAATCAAATATAATTATATTCAATTGTTCAGCAAGTTTTTTTTACTACCCATAAAATATGTCCTCAAATACCAGCCGCAACCTGTATATATATATATATATATATATATATATATATATATATATATATATATATATATATATATGCATTTGTGTGTGTGATAATCCCCACGCGGTTGTTTATATTAATGCATGGCGTCTTCAATACTAGTAAAATTCTTAGCTTCATTGGCAGAAGCAGCTGTACTCATACGATTCGAGATACAGTATTTACATTATTCAGACTATTGTTATTCGTCTTTCAGGTGATTGGAATGTCAGACTGAGCCATTGTTCCGGCTCACTGGGTTTAAACTCTTCTGGTTCGTGCCATGTCTAATGGATGCCGCTATCTCCCGTTAAATCCCTCTCAAAGTTCTACACCGCCATAACCAGGTATTGAACTCACACTCACTGGTCCTGTCATTGATCTAACCACTGCCTTTATCCCCGCAAGTTAGGTATTGCCGTGTGTCCTTGAGGACATGCGGCAATACCTGGTTAAGGCGGTGTAGAAACTTGAGAGGCAAATTAATAAGAGATAACTGACATCCATTAGACATGGCATGTGAAACTAGAACAGTTTATCCCAGTGAGCGAAATAAAGGGTTCAGTTCAACATTCCAACCACCTGAAGAAGGCCAGAGCGGACAACGGCCGAAACGTTGGGGCAAACATGGCGACAAAGATGAGGACAATAGTCCGAATAATGTAAATAATGTATATAATACCTCATCCCAGAAATATCGACAGACCAACTTAATCATTCGTAAGGACTCCTCTCCACCAACAAACATGTTGCAGAAAACCAACATTTTATGTAAATTTAAATGTCCCTTGGGAGATTTTATCTCCAAGAGAAAAAATAAGATATATTGGCCATACCATTACTACGTCTCGAAGGTTGAGTTTTCATTTGAATGATGCATCTAACATCTCTCAATATTTACAACAGTATGCCTGGCCACATCCGAAAAATAGTGAAATTCTTGTTGAAAATACACTTTCAGGAAAATAATGAGCATAGACTAAAAATTCTTGAAGATATATATGTAGTTTCAATCTCGGTTGAAGCAATCGCATGTCTTACCACACTGAAGAGCTGTGATACAGTCAAACAGTTTGACTTTTGTTGACTATATTTATATATATATATATATATTTCATTTCACTTAAAATATAGATATATATATATATATTTAATAAAAATATATATATATATTTAATATATATATATATATATATATATATATATATATATATATATATTATGAAATGGATTGAGTACGACGATTATTTTAATATGTTTTCCGTTTATACATTATTTATTTATTGATAAAATTTGTTTAAATAAATGCTGTATTTTTTTATTAAATGGTATTAATTACATTTACCGGGCTAAATGTCCGCGAAATTTTATGAAAATGCCGAAAAGTGCATATTTTCTACGAAGATAATTAATAGTATTCAATAAAAAAAATTTAGTAAAATAAATTATACCTATAAAATAACGTATAAAAAATATATATATATATATATATATATATATATATATATATATATATATATATATATATATATGTGTGTGTGTGTTATATATATATATATATATATATATATATATATATATGAACGGAATATAAAATTAAGTATATATGTTAGCGTATTTCATTCTGTTCATATCTATACAACTATCTCTCTATTCATATATCTACATAATTCTGTTCATATCTATCTATCTATCTATCTATCTATCTATCTCATTCTCTTCATATTTATCGATCAAGCTAGCTGGCAAGCAATTTCTCTCTCTCTCTCTCTCTCTCTCTCTCTATATATATATATATATATATATATATATATATATATATATATATAGTGGTGGGTAAACTTATATTCATCTGTGTAAGTAATCGCTGCATACCCTTCTCTGCCATTATTACAATCAACGGAACTTCCATTGCCTGTTAATAACGACCCAGAGGAAATTCAGCCAAAAGCCTTGTTTACACAATATTACATCAAGGTTCTATTTGTTTCCTTTTGATTTTGAGGCTTCACCAAAAACAAACGGAATACGAAATTAAGTAAAGCATTTGCATTTTTTTAATATTAATACATACACAAATTGTGGAGATAAAAGCATGCATATAAATATATATATATATATATCATAGACAAACACATAAATAAATATATATCACTGTGGCACGTCGACGTGGTGCAGTGTTTAGTAAGTGTAGCTGGCCAGTTCATTTATGACTGAGTTGTGTGTTCGAACCTTAATGGGAATTCCATATTTTCGGTTTACGCTTCGTCAATCACTATAAATATATACGTGTATGTATTTCCGGGCTCGTGGTTGTGTGCATGTGTTTTTTACGTAATATATTCAGAATTTTTTATCTGAATAATGAAAAATGATTTTATTTCATAAATTATATATGTAAGTGGACACTGAGGTCAACATCAAAATGTCATATATATATATATATATATATATATATATATATATATATAAATATATATTAAATCTAAGAGCAACAATACTCATATTTAAGTTTCATGTGGACACTTAGTTATACATCTGTCTCACAATCATCCGGAGTTTCAAGGGACGAGATAATCAATTCTATATTCTCTCTCTCTCTATCTCTCTCTCTCTCTCTCTCTCTATATATATATATATATATATATATATATATATATATAAAATTATAACATTTGCATGTCATAACATCACTACAAAATAGCCATTTTGTTTCAAGACTTCAGCTGTCTTGACAAGTGAAGACGTTGCTTGTAATTATGTAATTATTGTAATTATGCTTGTAATTTGATTGTCGATTACATCTTAACATTTTTCCCTAGTGGGGGTAATGTTTAGTTTATACCTGCAACACCATTACTTGTCAAGACACCCGATGTGTTAAAACAAAATGTCTGTTTTTGTATTGATGTTATAATAAATCTTAATGTTATAATTTTTAAATAAAATATTATTTGCTATACTCTGTATACTCTGTATTAAAATTTTAAAAATTAGTGTTTATGGTTTACTGGAAGTATATATATATATATATATATATATATATATATATATATATATATAATTTTTAAAGAATTTGGCATTTTTTAAAACAATTTTTCCCTGAGAATTCGTTCATCCAACACTTTTTCTGAAGAAATCGTTGATGGGATTTGGGACGTGACAGAAGACGATATTCACAAGAACTGAATAGTTTCGATACGCTGTCCCCTGGTTCCAGTTCTACTCAACATTTTTCTTGGTTATTATGAGAGTATTCTTTTTGAAAAAAAAACAAACAAACTGTAAATCCTATGTCTACTGGTGTTATGCTCCATCTATAACCAATCAAAGTTGCCACAACTTTCCCACCCTTCACGCGCCAATGCATTTCCCTATGAAGGTGCAGAGCGATGGAATGGATGTCCTACCGTTTCTGGATGTTTTAGTTGAACGTAAGGATAGCTTATTCATCACCAGTATTTACCGCAAATCTTTCACTGGTTTATAGTGAAATTGGAATTCTTTCGTTCCTAATTCCCGTAAGATCAACCTAGTCCATCGAGCGCTGATGATTTATTTTCCATGTACCCTTGATCAGAAACCGGAGAAATTCCGTAGTATTTTCATTGATAACGGTTTTTCACATTAATGTCATTAGATGCAATATTAAACGGAAAATTAAACGTTTCAGTGAGGCCCTGGTTTTGGGTCCTTCTTTGTGTCTCTTATATTTAAAACTACCATGGCTGGGTAGAAATTGTTAAGTACTTGCCGACAAGGTATCGGCGTGAATTACACCAAATCTTTCGACTGTGAAGTTACGTGTTACTTTTCAGACACGTTTGGTGTTCCCCTCTTTCATTAAGGATGGCCTGTCCTATTTACAGTATAGCCCCCATATATATATATATATATATATATATATATATATATATATATATATATATATATATAAATACTTATAAATCTATAAGTAAAAACTATACTCGCTCGGAAAACCTTCAGTATATTGATTTGCAAATAAACAAGCCAATACCAAAGAGGAAAAATGTATAAAAAAAGAAAGAACCAAGAACATGTACGTTAACCGAAAATAATCGTCCAGCATACGAGTTCAAAGCCCAAAGAAAAAAACCCGATGCGAGTATCCAAAACAACTAAATAAAGTGCTCAATACAATAAGTAGATCAGACCTAGTTAAACCTAAAGAGCCAGACAAGCCTACCAAGGTTTCACCTAAGCGGATCGTCAGGGAGCCAGCCTGACGACCTACTCTTAGATGAAACCTTGAAAGGTTTGTCTGGTTCTCTAGGTTTATATATATATATATATATATATATATATATATATATATGTTAGTGTGATACTACATACATAAGACGGACCAATCCGAGATTGCAGACCTGTATCTGTCAACACGCTTCGGCTGGTATAAGAGCAGGTAACTCTGTAGAACTTTTTCACCAAGCAGTGAATGACTCAGCTACTGGTCAGCGCCTTTTAATTCTGACTGTTTACATTAGTATACAGATGGTTGTCTCAATATCTTGCATAGAGCTCGTTTTGCTCATCATTTGAAAATTTTAGAAGCAGTGTATATTAATATACACCAGCCGAGTCTATGCAATTAAAACGGACGATTTAAAAACTCACTTAATTTATTTGGACTAATATTTTTTCTCTTTTATACTCACTAGGACTTATATTTTATTCGGTAATTATTTTTATGAGTAAAATGTATTTGTCGTCGTGTTCCCGTAATTAAGTTTCCTGACAGGTTCTTCTATACAGTTATCGTGATTATCGTCGTCTGTCTCGTCCTAAATCAAACCATCGATTCCTTCTAAAGATGTGTTGGTCGTTAAATTATTAAGGAAAAAATTATGAAAAAATAATGTCTAAAATTATATATATATATATATATATATATATATATATATATATATATATATATATATGTGTGTGTGTGTGTATATATATATATATATATATTTGCATGGGAAGAGCAGTGAATATTTTCAGCTCGGCTTTTTCTCTTGGCTGATGACCGCTAATCATTTCAGTTCGGCAATAAAACACCTCATCACAGAGGGTTTAACTTATCAATTTTTATTAATGTCGATATGTACTAACCACCCAGTGGGTGTCTCCTCACCCCGTCACTGGGGAGCCGTTTCTCACATGAAAGGGAACACGTCTAGATCGTTTGATGGTCAAGAAACAACTCCTCGAAAAAACATTATCTATCTATCTATCCACGCTAGCTCAGCCAATCAAAATCGACTTCCTTAATATTAGACTTGCATCTGGCCTCGAAGGTCAACCTCCGGAAATCGGAGCTGAGATACACTTCTCCTAAAAATAATAATCTGCTAAACTAATATTCAACACATACACACACACTTATATAGATAAATAGATAGAAACACAGAAAGAGAGAGCTAGAGAGAAAGAGAGGGAGATAAAGAGAGAGAGAGATAAGAGAGAGAGGGAGCGAATGACAAAGAGAGAGAGAGAAGTTAGTTCGTTAGCGTTCTGACAATGGGATACGGGTTAGCACCTCTCGGGACTCGATAGTTAACGTTAACGTCTTGATGATATCGGCTTTGGTAAACAATGCCATCGCGAGGCTCCCCTGTGAAGTGCCTGGAATCCATATCTCGAGGTGTCCCCAAAACATTCATTGAAACTGGATAAAGATAACGTTTCTGAATACGTCGCTAGTTGTGCCAGAACGATGTCACTAGTCAGCATTACTAGTCTGATCAATTCAGGTTATCTAACCCTTAATTGTTATTTACTATGCCAGCTTAAATTATACATATATTCTGATTCGTCAAAAGAACCAACACCACAAATTTGTAATCTGGTTCCCCCACCAACTTTAACTATATAAGTTTAATCTAAGTTTAATTTAAGATTAAGGTTTTGGTATCGAAACATGGTAATATCTGTGTCACGATGTATACATGTTTTAAAATAATAATTATAACATTATGCTGTACTGAGTATCGAGCTCTGTTTTTAAAAATAAATGCTAAATAACTCTAGATTATAAATTTGACTGTTTTTTCTTTCTTTCTTTATATATATATATATATATATATATATATATATATATATATATATATATATATATAAATTGTGTATATTTAAAAGCAATTTTTTCATTAATGCATATTTCATTAAATAATATTGATAAGTTTTGTCTATTTATTTTAAGTAGGTTCCTTTCATATTGTCTGATAAGCTTTATATATATATATATATATATAATGGACTTCTCCCGTCGATTTCGACGTCTGAGGATCTGAGAGCTTAGTGATTCAGTTATGAAATTATGTGCGATAATCTTAAGTGGCATTTAAGACCCGCTAGTGATTTATAAAGGAGGCCACATGTGGAGCAAGTGTGAGGATTGTGAAATGAGATCACTGTTAGATTGGCTGATCTTTTAGATCTTGCTCTCGCTTCTTGAAGATGTTTCAGACAAGCAGATTGAAAATTGCTGAGTCCACTAAAACACGTTGATCTCCATTCTACCCGCTCTAAATCTAAGCGCTCAAAAGGGTGTTATGTTATGTTATTATATATATATATATATATATATATATATATATATATATATATATATATATATGTATAAGTAAAGAGAAAGGACAGACAGATTAAGAATCTACCGTTCTTGGCATTTACTTTTTTTAAAAGGCTCGATACAACGTAGAGCAAAAATATTATAATAATATTTTATTTAAAAAAATCATTTTACTTCGCTACACAAACAATTTTTTGTTTCGGAACTTAAAAATTGTTCCATACCAGGCGATGTTGGATAACTTATGACGAAAATGATTTACTTGGAAAATCAGAAAATAATTTAAAAACAATTCGAAAATCAGAAATCAATGTGGGTTATTAATTCATATCTGGATTAATTGACACTTTTTATGCATGTCAGTACAGACGACATCCGATTACGAATATAAATTTAAGATACTGGGAAGTAGACAGAGAGATATATACTCACGAAAAGATTAATTTTAAGGAATTTCAAGATTTAATTTATATACCTCAAAACTATCTTAAAGGAACCCCCAGTGTGATTATATATATATATATATATATATATATATATATATATATATATATATATATATATATTGACCCTAAAATACGATATTTATTATATTGAATTGGCAATAAAACATGGCAATATTAAGGTTGAAATATGAAAAAATTAATTAAATATTATATGGACCATTATATATTAACAATATAATAGATATGTAATTGTAATGTGTAGATTTTTCTGAAAAATTATATTAACTCTATTTTAAAGTAAACATAATACAATGGCGACTAATTACTGTTAATTGATTTCTCTGATTTAGAAGATCGTTATTTTAGCAAACTTTATAATATACAGTTTTTTATGTAGACACAGGGGACATGGGTCAATTAAGAACTTACAAATTCTCGTTTTCTTTTATATTTTCCATTTTAAAGTAGTTTTTTTTTTCATTTCTTTTAAATGCCTAAAATATTTAGAGAGGTATGTTCGGTTACGATAGGCATTGTTGTTAAAAGAAGATATATGCTGATACCAACTTTGTTTAAAGTATTTTTTGCGCTACCAATATAAAATACATATAAGGTACATAAACATTTACATAAGTAACGTTGATGTGTTTAAAATAAAGAAGACCAAATGAAGGTTAACAATTAAGAATAAAAAAGTAATAAATTGCAACACAGATTTAAAAAAAATATATATTGTATTTCCGAAATACGACATCTTTGACAAGATCAGAAGTGCCGTAAAAAAAAAAAAAGATGTAATATGTACCCTTGCTTTGGATGTGAACTGACGAATTAGATGCAGAAAAAGCAGTTACTAAGTACTAAATTTTTTAATAAGAAATTATTTCTTTTCATTTGGAAGAAACACATGGTCGGCAAAGTTGTTGATGCTGAAAAGTTTCTATCCCACAATCCCTCACTGGGAATTAGAATTTTTTTGCGTTAACGATGATTTTTAGAATTTCCGTGGTGTTCCATATATTCTGTTGGGTGAGAGTAGTAGTAATTTTATTCTAAGTTAAAAATTTTACAAACACGGCCAAACCCATTTTCTACGCTAGAAAAAGCTACTACTACACACACACACGCAGTATATATATATATATATATATATATATATATATATATATATATATATATATATATATAATCCAGGCGTGTCTTATTAAGACAACAGAATTTGAAATATGCAAAAACTGACTCACAAAGGCCTCTCAACGTATATTTTAATTAAACATAGCAAATTTTCTTCATTATAAAAAATAAAGTAAAGAATATATATATATATATATATATATATATATATATATATATATATATCATTTCACCATAAGTCGGCAAGAATGTCACTAAGATGCATGGGGATGCTGAACGTGACAGAATATAAGAAAAAGGAGAAAATATTTAGTAGAAAAAACAATGAAAGAACGAAAATTAAGAAAACAACAGATAACGATTGAAATTGCATTTAAGATTTTAAATTTAATTTCTGTTCTTGTCAGATATTTTATTATCACAAAAAGGATAACAACATTGAAAAAGAAACTAGATAAAGTTTTCTAGACTATATATACAAAACACATATAAAAATTGAATTATCGCTCTCCCGACGTCATGCGCATGTCTGATCAAGTCCTAAAGGACGAACCGCATCGCATGGAAAAATATAGTGCTTTGTCATACATTTTCCTAACATATATATATATATATATATATATATATATATATGTTTGTGTGTGTGTGCTTAAAGAAGAAAGGAAAACTTTCTTTGGACTATGCGTTTCGTCCCCTAATGGACGTTATCAAGGAAAATATAGGGATTTTAATTTTAATCATTGTGTTTATAAACAGAATTATAAATATCGTTAGTTATTGTTGAAACTTGACTAATGCATGGAATAATTATGCAACACAAAAGGTACTTAGAACAAGATGTATTGAAACAAGAAAGTGTACACAATATTTACATATAGTCTTTTGTATATTCCTGGTAAGACCGTTTCTGGAGAATGTGTTGACTGAGTCGCAGTCGGGCAGAGTCTCGGGTTGAATCTCTTGATTCCTCCCTCTCTTTCCGGTACCAACCATATTTATATGGTCGGTACTCCACTATGCAAATTAGGTGGATCCTACCACAACAGTTATTAAAAATTCTAGAATTTTAGAGCGCTCATAAATATGCCGGGTGTATCGGCAAAATTGTCCTAATCTTGTAACAGCAAAATTGTCCAATGTTTGGATTAAGCTTTGGACCGTTGTATCTTAGAAATGATTAAAGATATTCGGAGAGGTTCTTATAGCACTATTAGACTCTACAAAAAGAATGTATTTGGCTCTAAGTTGAAACGATGATCCCTGTTGCTGTTGTGATTTCCTGATCCAGGTTTTCCTCTCAGCTATTCTCTATTTTTTAAACTTATTGACCGATGGTTCTTGAATGGACTTTAAAGATGGAAGCCAGAGTATGAATGTTGGTAGCATTACTGAAGGCCTTAATGAACCTTTTCCTCCCACCATTGCTCATTTGAGATGATATTGTGGGGCTGACACAAAATGATTTTTACCTGTTCTCTTTCTAGCTGAATAACTTAAAAGGTGTTTCAGTGATTATTATCACAAATAGGGACAAGATGGCTAAATGTAGTATTTCTCACAGACGCGCCGTCGCCTCCCTCTGTCTGTTCTACAAATACTTTCATGGAAATTGTTCCGAGGAGCTGCATTCGCTGGTTCCCAGACGTCATGAGTTCAAGCGCCCTACGAGGCTGGTATCTCGCTTTCACCCCTTCACTGTCGAAACTCCTAAATGTAGCCGTCTCTTCTACTCCAATAGCTTCATGTCTCGCACCTCTCGCCTGTGGAACTCCCTTCCCTATTCCTGTGTCCCTGTGAGCTATAATCTCCAGATATTCAAATGTAATGTCAATCGACATCTCCAGTTGCCTTGATCGGTCCACTACCCTCATCCTTTCTTCTATCACTCCTATCTCCAAATTTTTAGTAACCCCTTGCGTCCTAGTAGCTTCCCGCCTTGCTTGGGGTGAAATGCTTAAGAAAAAAAAAGTAAAAGAAACTCAACCAGTTTATTGTTTTCTTTTTTTTTTAGATATTAAACATTTTGTGGGATGGACAATTATCCCATGCTGTTACACGATTTGGACAAATTTGCTGTTACACCAGGTACATCAGACAATGTTAACTATGGAAGATGAGAAGTGATGTAAATTAATGAACAAAAATGTGTAAACATTTTTATTGCTGCGCTTGATTTTTTTTTAATAATCAAATTATTATTTATTTTATTTTAGCTTCAGAAATTAGTTTATATTTTTAAAATAATAGAAGGTTTTGAATTTAACCGTTTTCTTTTTCATTTTTAATTATTATGCCTATTTCCTTTCTACGGGTACAGTTTTAGTTATTTCTGAATTTTTACACACACTTTAATACATACATACTGTTGAAACTTGACTAATGCATGGAATAATAATACAACACAAAATGTACTTAGAACAAAATGTATTGAAACAAGAAAGTGTACACAATATTTACATATAGTCTTTTGTATATTCTTGGGAAGACCGTTCCTGGAGAATGTGTTGACTTAGTCGCAGCCGGGCAGAGTCTCTGGATTGAATCTCTTGATTCCTCCCCTCGTCTTCCCGGTACCAACCATATTTATATGGTCGGTACTCCACTATACCAAATTAGGTGGATCCTACCACAACACATACATTCAAATATATATATATATATATATATATATATATATATATATATATATGTGTGTGTGTGTGTGTGTGTGTGTGTGTGTGTGTGTGTGTGTGTGTGTGTTTTAATGCACAGCAGCAGTTGACAATAGCAAAATTTAGATTAAGTATTTATTACAAAATCATTTAAAACCTTAACCTTATAGTTAAAAATAATAATTCACCTAGTAGAACAAAATTAAGTAGGACAAATATTATTTAAGAATTTAGATGAGCATGAAGAAATTTTATTCCTGATGAATAAATAATTATATAGGCCATACTAAAACATGTTTGACAACTAGACTCACACTACACCTTTCTGACCATAGCTCATTTAGGTCAAATTAAAAACTCATGGAGACCTACCGTATCGTGTTGGTAACATACTTGGTAACAATACAAATATAATAGCATCATCTACATGGAAAAAAGGCTAAAAATAATGGAAGCCTTATTAATAAAAGCAAAAAAAAACAAAAAAAAAAACACTCGTCAACTATGAACATGAACACAATATCTTGACCGTGTTTTGAAAATGAAAACATCATATAAATACATATATACAACAAACTATTTCTTGTTCAACCTTGAAAATGGCTAAATGCTTAGCCAAAAGCGCTCGGATAAAAAGAACAATTGGGCATTTTTTTTTTATAATTTATCATCCGAAACGAAAAAGATTATTAGACCACATGAGAAATTGTATAAAAAACAAAATGAAAGCACCCTGTTTGTCGTATTCAGTGAAATATCCATGAAAGAAGGATTGCTGCCTAAATACACAATTTTTAAATACATACATACATATATATATATATATATATATATATGTGTGTGTGTGTTTGTGTGTGTGTGTGTCTGTGTCTGTGTGTGTGTATGTGTGTGTGTATTTGAGTGTGTGTACTCAAGTGTCTATCCATGTACACATGAGCACATACACACATGAAATTTTCTCTGTCGACCAACCACATCACCGAAGCGTTTATACCAAGCTTTGCATTTCCGCATACACATACCAATTCAAACGTATGCTTCTATGGCCACATTAGCATTAACTAATATCCGTTGAATCAAATGTGCGCGGTCTCTTGATACGCATATTTAACGGAGCTGATGCACATCGATAATAGGTCAAAGGGATCCTCAGATCGATACATCCATCAGACTCTCGATCAGACCATTCCAAAACCTCATGGCCGCTCGAGCGTTAAAACTCTCAGCTTTTACGCGAATCGGTCCGCGGAAGCCGAAGGTTGAAAGGCAAGCCTACTTCTTCACCCCTCCATCGTCTCTGAAAGGCCCCAACCCATATATCAGATCGCCGGTGCGTGCGTTTTCATAATCACTAAAATCACCTTTCTCACGTTCGTTTTTTTTTTTATTTTCTTTCTTTTTCTTTTTTTTTCTGTGTGTGTGTGTGTGTTTTTTTTTTTTTTTTACCGCCATTTACTCGCAAGTCCATCTCTACGGCCATCCGGATTTGCATTCTTCCCCTCTATCGGTTTGTATTTGATATACTGCATTATGCCCTATCAAACCGTACGTCCACGTGTCTGTGAGCGTGAGCATGCGTGTCGTTTCACATAACATACGACCTGTGTAGCGTCAGGCGTTTAACAGACTCGTGAAGAAAATTAATGATATTTATTTAACATATGGCTACAGTTTATCTGCACCCTGCCGGTGTGTTTTTTTCCATATTTTTGCCCAATCTATGTTAAAAGTAAACAGTAAAATTTGCCGTTAGATTTACGGTTACTTTATTCCTATATCACAAACACAAGCTCTTAAGACTATTTCCAACCACGAACTCAATATTTGCCTTTAGATTTTTACTCTTGTAGCATTTAAGAGGGCTTGGAGAATATAATACTCACAAGATATTTTTTGATATGCAAAACCCAAGAGTCACATCATTTAGAGGGTTGCTGAATGATGGCTGTTTTATCGGGGTGGGGTAATAATCTTGTTTGATGTACATGGTGTTCTAAAAGTCTCTTGACAATTGGTAGAAAACATACACTTATGAAATAGAAACCAAAGAAATTTTGTATACGTCACTTTCCATAATTCGACAAATAAAATTTCTTCATAATATATTGTCACATATACAGAAATATGATTCCATTTGGTAAATAATTATAAAATGTACAAGATTATCAATGGCAATACCACTTTTGGAACACCCTGTAGACTGATAGATTATGGTTAATACTAAACTTGAAGAAGTTAATTAATCGGGGACGCATCTCTCGGGAGGCTGTTCCAAAAAGCAGAAGCTCTTGGGTAAAAGCTGTTCGAATCAAAACAGAAGATTTGGCATCTGTGTACATGGGATGATAGGTCTTATTTGTAAATCCTGTACTGGTGGAATTTGGAAATATAGGTCATTGAAATATTTGCCGTGGAAAATGCGATAGACTAGCCATTGGCTTGCGATGTTATATCTGCGAAAAAGTGATTGTAGGGAGGAGATAATACATGAAGCAAGATAAACGGGGGAAACTTATCTACATGATAAGGAAACTGATGGTAAAATAAGGACAAAGTGGGACGATAAAGTGTCAAAGTTTACTGAGGAAAACTAAAGGTAAGTAGTTGTGGAGAGCAATGTCCATCCGAGTAAATGTGTAGAAACTGAAATATAAGCAAACAGTTTGAACATATTCTCAGATCATGTTAATGCCTTTAGACGCAAATGTTGCTATTAAATTCATTAAGGAAGGCGCCGTAGTCTTTTTCATTTCTTTTATTACCCAGTTACTTTCGGGATTAAATGGAAACTGATCCTTTCGGAAACATTGACCCAAAATGGCCACATATTGTTTACGTCGTTCGTACTATTGTCCTCATCTCTTTTGCTATATTCACGACGTTCTACGATCCGGACTTCATCGGGTGATTGGAATTTCGAATTGAACCTTTCATTGGAATTTCGAATTGAACCTTTCATTGGAATTTCGAATTGAACCTTTCATTGGAATTTCGAATTGAACCCTTTATTCCATCAAAGAAGATAGTTCTCTAGATGTCTCAGTTATCTCCCTTCCACTCAAATCTCTAAGTTTTTTTTTTCACTGCAGTAGCCAGGTATTGAACTCACTGCACTTTATGTCTAACCAAGGCCATGTGAAGACATCAGTATATGAATTTTGGGGACTTATAAACTTTACCGGAACTCGTATTGCAATTTTGTTGTTATCATTGATTTTCTCTACCACACCGTATTATTTATTCCCATGAATTCAGTTCTATGCTTGGTTAAGTGTGGCAATAATGATTAGGACAACAGTTTGAATAATGTAAATAAGGCAAATAATTACAATCCTCTTACTGACGACCATGCACTCCGTCTTATGGGCCCAAAATGCTATTTGAAGGTCAGAAACACTAGAATCAAGCAGACACGGATTTAAAATATCTGGGAAGCGTCTTGACAGTGGACCATAAGTGTGACTCTGAGATCCGCAGGCGTATTGGTATGGCCAAAGACACATTCCAAAAGCTAGGCAGAGTACTGCAAGACAGGAGGATATCTTTGGTAACAAAGAAAAGAATACTGAACTGTTACTTGACATCTGTCCTGCTCTACGGCAGCAAATGTTGGACGATTTCCTCAAAGATGAAGATACTCGAGGCGACAGAGGTGTGGTTCGACAGAAGGATGCTAAGGATACCATTGCTCGAGCGTGTGAGCAACGACGAGATCTTAGAGAGGTTGCAAACAAGGAGGTGGCTTATACTTAATAACAAGGAAGAGGCTGTTGAAGTTTCTGGGACACATAATGAGGAAGGAGTGGCTGGAGAATCTGATAAGGCAGGTATGAATGTACGTGAAAAAATCATAGAAACTTGTAGTTTAAAAACAGTAAAATCGAGCTTGCTGACCAAATGCTCCTCTGTGGCGAAATCGGTAATAGCACGTCAGGCTATATGACGGTTCCGTATAGGATACAGGTTCGGATCCTTTTGGAGGACGCATATTATCTATGACAATTTCTCGGACATTCAGGCCGGTAAATGTTCTTAATACTGTTTATTATAAACAGAGCATTTACTTTAATATTTGTAACTATAAAAAAGAATGTATAAACATAAAAATGTCTTAATATATATATATATATATATATATATATATATATATATATATATATACATAAAAAAAATTATACATTTTTAAAAAAATCCACATTACAACCAAAAACTTTTGCGGTGTCTCTCTTCTTTTTAATATACACAATTTTCTCTCGTTGAAATAAATACAACCTATTCCCTTTACATATGTTCCTATCGTGTGTTTTAAATATTTGTAAACAGGAAAAATATACGAAAACTATTTTTATATCTTTGACTCAAATGCAGACAAATATTCTCCATTACACACACGTATATATACATACTAGTCTTCATCCGTATATTGATACGTAACATTACTTGAAGATAAAACTTTGTAAATTCACATTCATGACTGACAAAGAAATTCATCACCAAAGATAGGATATTAAATTTACAAATGTCAAATTCACAACCTGTCTGAAAAATAAATGTCTCTTCTTTCTTCTCCATCTTACCATCTCTGTTTCCCTCTTCTCGCAAGACATTATTTTTTCGAATTCTAATTCAGATCATTTTTTCTTTCTGCTAGATCCGTTAGGAATGAATAACTTGATGACGCATTATAATGATAAAGTGGGCTTCACGACAAAGAAGCCAGCTACTACTAAGCTACAAAATGTAGACGGTGAAATTCGAAATACATCTGCCGGTATTAAAATCTAATGAAATATGAAAACTTAAACAAGTAGAATAATACATATTGTATTTATCTTCGAATAACACGCAAAATTTCACTTCAAATATCACGCATTTTAAACCAAGTTTGCAACATGTAGCAGGGCGTTCATGCAAGGGTTAAATTTGAGATGGAATTGAAAGAAAGCAAGTTTTTAGTTCTTTTAACTTATTGCGTTCATGGCTCTCTAAAACTTCCTGTTTTTTGTAGCTCTTATATATATTTTATAGCCTTCCCGCTTAACCATTAAATTTCCTTAGATACGTTTCTGGCTTTTTAATTTTTTTTTTTTTTACTTTTGCAGACAGTTTGCCGTGTCTCTGACAAATTCTCCAAGACTTGTTTCCTCATAAACGTATCTTATAAATTCCAACTGTCCCTTTCTGAATCTAAGTAAAAGTGTTCTTTTTGTTACTATTCTCCTTAAAACTTACTCGTTTCTCACATGTTCTGTTCATGGTATCCTAACAACTTTTTGGTAGAACTACTGCTTCTAGTCTTGTGTTTATCTTTTAGGAAACTGTACAGCATTCACTGCTATATAAAAGGATTTATGTTACATAGCATTTCCTTTGTCGGCTCCTCCTTAGTCCCTTAATCCTTCACCCGGAGTCTCTCTCCCCTTGCTATAAATACTGGGCGACCTTTTGCCTCGAGCTCTCTTTTCCCTCAGGCCTTGGGCCGTATACCACCTCACGTGGAGGTGAGGTAATTCTTTCAGTTCTTTCTTTTATTTCAGCTAATACCAATACAGTGTTTCCCAAATTCTGTGAACACGCTGATAACAATACCAACACACGTACGTACGAACACTCACTACAATACACACACATAATATTCACTACACAAACTCAATGTAACTGTGCATTTGCTTGTAACTTGTTAATACATATATTTTTTTATATATAATTATCGGTCTTGCTTTATTTTCTTTGTCTTCTTTGGACTTAATTAAAGTCCAACATTCTCAGGTAGCTGGACCGGCTATCAGGAAATGTTAACCCACGTGTGTTGTTTACATCTTCACACCACGGTCCTCTGCACCTTATTCTTAGTTTCCGCACGGCAACATAACAGAGGTTTTGAAAGTGAATTTGCGTCACAGAATCTTATGGGAGTTCAAGCAAAGGAATAACGTTGTGGGGATTTCAAGAAAAATGTCAGCACTAACCACCATATTCGATAGTTCCCGTTCTTAAGAAACTTTGTTGGAGAATGAACACAGTTTCGCGCATTTTATCGGACACTTGCATGGCTATCTCCAATGTCCAACCTTGAGTCCCGAGTTGTGGCGTCTGGGAAAGTCAATTTTCATGAGAAGACACTTCCAGAAGGAGAAGGTTCTGAGACGATTTCCCTGTCCGCTTGGTGGCACTGGCCAGTAAAATGTAATCGCTTTTGTTTGAGTATATATATATATATATATATATATATATATAAAATTTCAAATTAAAAATTATAATGTTTTATTTTATGAAAGTATTTATTTATTTATATATATATTTGATATTTCAAATTGTCCTCAATTTTTCATCAGAAATAACTGTTTGTTACAAATAAATTAAAATTACTGTTTGTTAGCAAGTAGCGTCCTTCGCGAGACGCGGACGTCACATGATATGGAACGTCACTTTTCGGATATTCCTAACATAAATCTAACTGTCATAAATATTTAAATATAATAATATTTGGTAACTTTGTATAATATTTATGCATTACACCTAATCTTTTATTCGGTAAAATTTAATTGCTAATCATGCATTACTTTTTTTAAGTAATACACATATTTATGTCTTTGTTGTTTCCGTTCCTTATATTATGGCCGCTTCTATATATATATATATATATATATATATATATATATATATATATATATATAAGAAAAAACAGTAAGATATATAATCCGGTGTACTTATAGATGTTTTATTTTTCCCAAATAGTGCTCAATATAAATTTACAGAGTGTTAATATTATAGATTAGTTGATTTAAAATATGTTTTTTCGCTTCACAGTTCTAACCATGTTTCAAAAAAATGTAAGCTAAAAGCTTAGAATTTGATTTTGTAATTAAATTAAAGACATTAGTTCCATTTCATCCTCAAGCGAATATATATATATATATATATATATATATATATATATATATATATATATATATATATTAAAATATATTAAAACTTTTTCTCTGGGTGATATTTTCTCAAAACCAGTATTTCTATTGCTAAACATCAACATATTGCGAATTCGATCAACACAAGACACTTTTATTAACTTTCACACACACCATACAAATATGCCCCTACACGCACGCATACACAAAAACATACACATGCACACACTCGCATACACACACACACACACACACACATATATATATATATATATATATATATATATATATATATATATAATAGAAACCTATATGCGTGAGCATTTATATGCGAATAAATATGTATGGATGTCCATGTATACAAATAACCTTTAAGCACATGCTGAACACTGTGTGCATACTTGTAATGAATATGTATGTATTCGTGTCGACATGTAATTGTATATTTATAAATAAATATGTATCTATGTAAGTATAAGGTAACGAAAATGGAATGGAATTCGCCCGAAATATACTAGCAGCTATGGTAACGTTTTCTTTTATAAAACAAAGCAAATACATGACAAGAATAGTTCACAATATTCATATTTTATTTTTCGTAATCATTACCTTCAGTTGCAATATTCCAAATTTAAAAAAATAAATAAATAAATAAACGCACCTTTTCCGTTCCCACTTTTGTCTCCTACCTGAAAAGAAAATAATCAAAAATAGTCAACGGAAAGGACAGCATATATATATATATATATATATATATATATATATATATATATATATATATATATATATATATATTTTTAAAAAAAAAAAACAGTAAGATAAGTAATCCGTTGTTCTTATTGATATTTTTATTTTTTACAAAATAGTGCTCAATGTAAATTTACAGAGCATTAATATTATAAATTAACAGATTTAAAATATGTTTTTTCGCTACACAATAATAAACATGTTTCAAAAATGAAACTTTAAATTTAATTTTGTAATTAAATTGAAAACATTAATTCTGTTTCATCCTCAAGCGAATTTTGGAGTAACTTATTTTTTAAACTTAATGAGTTTTAACTGCAAGGGAAATTCCTAATTTATGGTTACCAAGGATACAGAGAAATCCAATCATCCAGACAAGGGGTGGTAGCGTGTTCACTTTTATTAACTTTTGTTGTATCAGTTATTAGTTACGTTCGAAAAAAAGGGTTTTATATATATATATATATATATATATATATATATATATATATATATATATATATCAACCAGAGTCAGACTGTTTTGCTGCATCACAGCTCATCAGTGTGGCTAGACATCTGGTAACTTCTAGCTAGGATTGAAAAGCGACAGAATTGGCGTCACTCGGGATTCTATCACTTAACGGTTGGTGCATAGCAAGGATGAAGTTGAATTTAAGTGTATTTATTTTTAGATAAACACACAGTGACTGAGAGAACTTGATTCGATTTACCGAAGAGTCACACACACACACACACACACACACACACACACACACACACACACATATATATATATATATATATATATATATATATATATATATATATATATATATATATGCATGTTTCATTAAAACGACAGACAAGGTACTACGGTTGAGCTTTTTATTTAATTTTTCTTGTGTTCTGACAAGAGCTTTTTTTTCTGGACAAAGAGTGTCTAAGAACTGTCCGAATAGAGCCCACCAGAACTCATCCTCTCGACTACTCTTTCTCAAAGAACTTAACAACGTTAAACAAACACTAATTAACAACGGTTTCCCTAACTACCTTATAGACCAAGAAATTAGACTATTCCTCCCCAAAGCAACTAATAACGATAGCGAACACACAACTAAAAATCACATACACATTTATTACAAAAACCAAATGTATATTAATTACAAACAAGATGAATCTTCTCTAAGACATATTATAAAGAAATATACTACTCCTATTGATCCTAATAAAAAAATCAAACTTATTATCTATGATAAAAAATTTAAGACGGCCAACCTTATCCTCAAAAATAACAACACACCAACTAAGTCAAAATTACAAAGAACAAACATTATCTATGAGTTCAAATGCCCTTTAAGGAACTGCGTTCCTCACCAAACCGGACTCATAAATAATTACATCGGCTACACAACCACATGCTTATCCAGACGTCTTACATTACACCTATCTGATCACAGTTCCATCAGAACACATTTAAACACACACTCAGATTTACCCGACACTATTAGGAACATACTAGTAGAAAACACAAATATATTAACTGCATCCACTTGCAAAAAAGACTAAAAAAATGGAAGCTCTAATAATAAAAAAGAAAAAGCCAACTCTTAACAATATTAACTATGAACAAAGCCACAATGTGCTAACCGTATTCGGAAACTAAAAACATCATTACCACACACTGAACATACACAGAACACACACACTCTACTAAGCTGATAATTGAATCATCCTTGATAATGGCTATAAGGTATAGCCGAAAGCGCTCGGAAATACAGAACATTCGGACAGTTCTTTTTTTTTTGGCAGGTGGTGTTTCTTATTGTCTTGCACACTTTTTTCTTTATTTTTACATTCAGAATGCTTTAAAAATTCCATTTACAAGACAATTGTTTATAATAAAATTCTATTCAATCGGCAGATTCATAACGATTGAAAACAATGTTTTTGTTTGAGTTTGGGTTTGACCAATTGACCAATTCGTAAAAAAAAAAACAAAAAAAACACTAATTAAGACATGCGTGTCTGTCAACCATAAACAATAATCTTTGTCAATTTTATTTTTCGTCTTTATGATGGTCAATACTTGATCTATCTCTTACTGTTTCATCCCCGGGCAACGCCGGGCTCTACTGCTAGTAATATATATAATAAACTGCATATATTAATTGTCCTCCTTAGTAATCAATACACTAACTATGCATACAAAGTTTTCTCACATATTGTTGCAATTTGTTGTATTGGATTAGCCAATTATTTCATATGTTAGCAAATGTTTCTTCATTTTATTTTATTTTTTAAAAATCATTTCACCCCAACCAAGACAATAGAAGCCACTAAGACGCAAGGGGTTACTGAGTATGAGAGAATATGGGGAAGAAACATAATTAAAAACAAGGGGAAAATAAAAAGAACAGGAATTAATATAAAGGAAGATAACGATTGAAATTGCATTTAAATCTTTAAGATCAATGTTGGCCCGAAAGCAAGAAACCAAAGAGAAATGCTATAGAAGAAACTGTTAACATAGAACTTGCGGTTTCATCTCGACGTTTCACTTGTAAAATGATGAGAGCTATCCGCCAATCTAGTACTGTGCTTAAATTCTTTTACTATAGAAGAAAGTAATATTTATTTTGAATAATACAAAAATATAGAACAAGGCCACAAGCGGTGGGTAGGAGACGCTTGGTCTTCAATCTGTCTTATCTTAAGACTATCTAGCTCCAATTACTGACCAAAATATACCACACTATTTCTTACACCATAAAAAAACACATTCTTACTTACTTGCAGTTATTTACATTATTCAGACTGTTATCCTCATCTTCGTTACCATATTCACAACATTTCGCCCACCGGATTAGATGGTTCTAGTTGCATGTACCATGCCTCTTCCGGATGTCTCAGTTATCCCCCTTTAAGTCAAATCTCCAAGTTTGGGCTGGTATTGAAATGAAGGGTTCAGTTCGAAATGCCAGTCACCTGAGAAAGGCCGGAGCGTACAACGGCTGAAATGTTGTGAATATGGCAATGAAGCTAAGGATAACAGTCAGTCCGAATAATGTAATAATGCAAGTAATCGTAATACCTCATCTCAGCGATATAAAAAAAGACTTTCTTACTTACCATTCTTACTACTGCCACTATAATACTTCAAGTCTCTATGCAACCTTAACTAGTTTCCATAGAAGAAAATTCATCAGAGCAATTACCATGAAAGAAGTTATAGAGAAAGCGAAGGAAAGCTACAAAAGTCACTTGTATTCGAATATCAAATAAATAACAGAAGGACCAGACCAGATTTGGCAACAATATTCAATGCATGGACGAATAGTTGATGAAAAATATGTAAGATAGATTCTGGTGAGAATTTTTATTTTTTGTTACACACCTTAAAGCCTAAGTACTTTGCATATTCGGCTCTAGTTTAACTTTTCCCGGCGCAAGAATCCCTCAAGATAGTGGCTTACTGAATAAGTTAAGAATTTAACGTTATGAAGATATGAAGTATTGGACGAAGATTTGAAGAGGTCATGATCGTAGAGATGTATAAGCTAGTGCAAGGGTCGGCAACCTACGGCCCGCGGACCGGATCCGGATCCGGCCCGCGAAGTCATTTTGACCGGCCCACGAGCCTGATTACCAATGACTCTATTTTTAACATGAGAGACGAGGCTTTCGAATTAGACTACCAGTTATCTTTCATGAGACTTATTTTACCAAGTTGCATTGCGTACGTTTAATGTCAAATAATGGATACATATTTGTTATTGACCCTTGGCTACATTAAAAGATAACAGAAGCGAAAGGAACGATAAAGTGAAAGAGGCCAGGGAGGGACTGACATGCGAGGTAGCAGAAATCTAAAGAGAGTTAAACATACGCGCATTATACATACATGCCTCATGAATGTGTGGATGATACCGCATGTGTACGTACGTAAGTGTATATGTTTGCAACTATTTGTACTCGTATGTATGGGTATATGTGCTTCGTTTTTATTTGATGTGTGTGTGTGTGTGTGTGGTTCGTTTGTGGAACAATTTTCAATAACAGTTTCAAATCTACACACCATAATTTCATCCATTTCACTTCGGTGGATTTTTTCCCTTTGAAGTATTTTGACGTTCCTTGAAGAAAAGTAATTTTTGTTAGGTGTTTTTTTTAATTTTATATTTTCTTTTGTTTTTCTGATTTCTCAATGTTTATTTTCATTATGGTTTTAAATATTTAGGTTGACAGGGGGTCTGCATATGTAATTTTCCTTAATTTTTCATTAATGGTCGTCGTCCGGCCCGCGGAACCGTCATTATAACACGATCCGGCCCGCGGGGTCGAATGAGTTGCCAACCCATGAGCTAGTGAGACGTTTTCCCAAAGAAACTGTTCTGGGGAAGAAAATGTCTGGGCCGAACTTCCTCTTGGCCAGTGGAATACGAAAGGAATGGGGATTAATTCAATGCAGTTTACGAGTCAAGGTGGGTCGTAGGTCTAGATATCTCACCCGGCACAAGAGTTATCTATTAGCCAATGAGTGTTTACTGAGGCGTGGTTAATGACCTGCGTTGTAAGTGTAGTTGTAATTCTCCTCATTTTAGGTGACAGAAGTTGTTCCGAACCGGAGTATTACAACCATGCAGAAGCACCTTCTTCATTGCCTTAAAGAGGCTGGATCGGTGTAATATCGATACCAGCGTCACAGGGGTCGCGGGGACTTGGAAAAACTCAACTTTTGTCCTTGGCCCATACGCATAAATATTTATATGGCACTTCCCACATTAAAACGATCTTAATAGGAAGGCCGGGTAAATCTACCTAGCTCTAGATGTCTGAACCGGTGAAACTAACGTCTGAACATTTGCCATGAAATGAGAGATAGACTGGCATCATTTCGTCCGTGGGAAAGAGGAGATAAGGTTGAAAATAAGTAATCACTTACAAGGCGGCGTAAACGATTTTGAATTCTGTCGTGGCTGGAAAGCTATGGCTAGGCAGCTATTTTCTGAAAAAAAAATGGCGTCATCATATACACGTCTTCATGTGTGGAGAGAGGGGAGAGAAAGAAAGAGATATAGAGAAAAACAAAGAGAGAAAGAGAGAGAGAGAGAGTAATAGAATTACTTCTTCTGCCATTTTCGACATGTGAGGCCTCAACAGTTGAATATAGAACTGATCTTCCAGATGACCGAACAAATAATATGATAATGATTCTGGGGGCTTGTGTAAAACTAGCCACAACCTTATTATAACAAATTGTGCCAAAAAAGTCCCCAAAAATCCCTACACAGGTGTGAATTCAGAGCTTTTCTTTTCCGGAACTGGTTGCCAACTGTGTGCAGAGCTCAGTGTACACTGTTATTTAACACATAGTTGGAAGACGACGGATTCGAAGCTTTCCCAATTTGGAAAGTTTCGTTTAGTCGGAAAGAGATTTGCAGATTATATGTACAGTTCCACAAAAAATAATCATTGGTAGCTCTGAGATGTTGACGTGTTCAGGAACTTTTCTCACATGACTTTTGGTACTCTTCTTTATCATACCCAATTTCCGTATCAAAACAAGAATAACTGCAGTTTTAAGTTTACGTTATTATTATTATTATTATTAATATTATTATTATTATTATTATTATTATTTTCTTTGATTTCTGGCGTTTACACATTTCTTTCCGGGTCCTGCTCAGGGACCTAAGGTTAGAAATGGCAGCATGACACTTTCCACTGACAAAAAAAAAAAAAATTACTTAGATAAAGCCCTTCGTAAAGTGTGGGCTGTACTTGTCAGAACATTTTTTTGTATCTCCTTGAGGCATGGACTTCCAGGAATATCTTCAATTAGTCTACTTCAATCTTTTCCATCCAGTCCTAGGGCTCCAACTACAACAGGGATTGTTGATGTTCCCATATGCCACATTTTCGAGATTTTTATTTCAAGGTCCTTGTATTTTGACAGCTTTTTGAATATCTTCAAAGATACATTGCAGTCAGCAGGGACTGCCATATCAATAAGAAGGCACCGTTTATTATTATTATTATTATTATTATTATTATTATTGTTAATATTGCTACAAGGTGTGAATAGAGGACACCAAGTGCATACAAGCAAAAGTTAATATTAAGACTGATATTAATTCTCTGTTTCTTGCAGTTTTTATTGTAATTTTCAGTGTTTCTATTTTTATCCGAAACACCGACAGTTATCAGCATTAGTGATAGAATTATCAGTTGCAGGTCTATTTTTTTTCCTTTTTGTCTTACATCCCTTTTCTGATGTTCGGTGTGGTAATTTCAAAACCACAAGACAATATACCAAAAATACTGATTAGATATTTTTTACTAATTATATTTTCGTTCTTAATCTGTTTAAGGGCGATGAGTTATCTTCAAGTTTCTTTTTAGTTGAGTCATCTAATTTGATTACCTCCCCTTTCTTCAAGTCCGGCCATCTTTTATTTTATTCTCATTTTTGTTGTTGTTGTCTGTTCCACAGATGGGACAATTACTCGTGTATGTGTGTACGTAATATAGTGTATGTGTGTGTGTGTGTGTGTGTGTGTGTGTGTGCCTATTACTGTTTTATTTCTATCCTTCTCTACTCCATTTGATGAATGAATACAGGCATTGTTTTTTTACGATTGTCTGCCTCTTCACTTTGCAACTGTGTAAAAGGCCTATAACTGTGTACAAAACCGGCGCAAAAGTATGCGTACACTCACATCTACATTGGTAAGACTGATATGCACAGGTGCGCGTGTGCGCGCACACAGACACACATATATATAATTATTTATTCGAAAATTATAACATAAATATGTTATAAAATCACTACAAAAATAGTCATTTTGTTTCAACACTTCTGGTGTCTTATCAAGTGATGCTTTTGAATGTAGAATAAAAGTTTTTTAAAATGTTCAAATCAATCAAACATCCCTCGCTAAGGGGAAACGCTGTTAGATAAGTTGCAATTACCAATAAAAATACAAGTATATCAGAATTCAAAAAACTTGACAACGGACTAAGGTTATAATAATTATTTAATGCTTTAATGTTAGGGTTAGACTAAAATAGAATTTATTCTAACTAATAAATATTAAATTATACGATAAAATTTAAAATTAAAAATTACTAATTTTAAAGTTTAAATTTAATCTATATTAAGTATAAAATTATAAAATTATTGAGGAAAAAATGTTTTTATTGAAATTAAGTGGGAATAAATGTTAAGATCAAATACTGCTCTGAACTTCAGTACAACGTAAATACATTTGAAGCAGAAACAGAGGCAAGAAAGGATGAAATCGTGCAAAAACAATGCGTACAAAATCAGATTATAATACATAAACACAGAAAAAAGCGACGAAGTAGGAATTATCACCACGACCCTTAAAAAAAACAAAAAAAAACAAAAAACGACAACATACATAAACAATGAAAGACACACACAGTTGAATATTTTACTAAGTGGGTTAGTTTCGGGGTCGGTGAAATGTTTCTTGATGAGATTGAGAAATATATATATATATATATATATATATGTAGAAATTTTGAAAAACAAACAAAAATCCATAAATGTGTTAAAATGAAAAATTGTCGACGTCAGACGTTTCGGTTTTAATAAACCATTTTCAAGACAAATTCATTTTTTAACAAAATCAGGAAAACATAAAATTCACGAACAATAATACGTTATGAAAACAGACCACGTTAAACGGAAAAAGATCTTTTTCCATTTTCACGTTAAAAACACTTGCAGTCTTATCCATCGTTTTCGAGTAAAACAGATAACTTGAAAATTTTAAAACCGAAACGTCTGACGTCGACAATTCTTTTCATTTTAACTACATTTATGGATTTTTGTTTGTTTTTCAAAATTTTCTACATTCTGTCGGATTTTATCCATCTACACTTGCTTATATACTGTCTGGAAAACAAAACCTAAATTCGTTTTTTACAACATGGAAGATTGCAGGCTTATCCGGAAATACAGGAATTTTAAAATAATCACGAACTTTTAGGAATACGTTATGAAAGCGTCGCCCATGTGACTACGGCGTGACCACGTTAAACGGAAAGCTGATCTTTTTAAAAATTTTCAGTTATCTGTTTTACTCTTGGATAAGACTTGTGTTTTTATGTCCATCGTTTTCGTCATATTGAACTGAATTTGTATTTTAATGAATTTGTCTTGAAAATGGTTTATTAAAACCGAAACGTCTGACGTCGACAATTCTTTCATTTTAACTACATTTATGGATTTTTGTTTGTTTTTCAAAATTTCTACATTCTGTCGGATTTTATCCATTTACACTTGCTTATATATATATATATATATATATATATATAATTATTTATTTAAAAATATGATTCCAACACGCTACATAAGAGTTCTCATGTTTCAAAACAAGAGCCGAAAACTTCAATATAATTATTTGAATTAAATTGAATTAAAGTAAGCTCTGTTTCATCTTCAAGCGAAATTTTTTTTGGAATAACTTATTTCTGAAATTTACGTGTTTTAATAGCATATTCATTATTGAAATCAAAATTTCCATGGTAACGGCTAGAGCGATTGTTTAAATAGAAAGGGGTGTAGGGTGTTAATGATTTGTATCAGTATAGAGTTACATTCAACGAGTTCTTTCCTATTTCCATATATTTTCACACACACACACACACACACACACACACACATATATATATATATATATATATATATATATAAAAAGAGAGAGAGAGAGTGAGAGCACAAAAAATGAATGCACATTCAGGAAAAGAAAAACCTGTATAGATATTGTAATACTAAATTTTTTTTGACATCACGAGATTAATACAAATTACCTTTGGATATTACAACCATAAGAAATGCTCAAAATGGTGGCCTTTACCTTCCAGAAATTTATTAGTACGGCAAAATACATCTTGGCTAATGTAGGCCAAAGTGTACACTGAGATAGTGGCAAATGCATTTACAATTTATTTTCTGAAGACCTTTAATGCAGTATTTAAAATTTGTCGGTCCATGCTATTCTCAGCATCCTCAAGGGGCTTCATCAGCGTTTGAGATTGAAGTACGTTCATAAAACAAACACTCGTCGGTCTCTCCCGAGTGCAGTAAATTTGATCCTGCACTTGTGTTGTTACTTCATCTATGTTGTATGAAAGCTCTCTGGGCATCTCTCTATTCATTCGTTCATCATTTCTAACGGGTATTGGCAAATTGTAGGCTGGCAAATTGCACCCTGAAAGTGCTATAACCTTATCCTCAATTTGAATAAGAGCTTGCTTAATTATCGTGTCGGGCATAATGGCGTCAATGACTTGTCGGCGAGCGATGATATGAAAAACTTCCGACATGCTATCACCCAAATACACTGTACTTTATATATATATATATATATATATATATATATATATATATATATACTTGGGAAATAAATGCAATTCTCACTGTTACAGTACATGTCTTGCCTTGATTAATTGTAATATAAGGAAATATTCGTGAATATGAGGGGATTATGATCAAAATTAGCAGACTGTTTGTAATTTATTCAATCAGACATGCCTAAAACAGAATTTACTGCCTAAAAGCACAAATATATATATATGTCAATTATCTATTAGTTATAATATTGACTACATGCATGTATATATATATATATTATTTATAATATACACTACCTATATGTATATATATTAGTAATATGGACTACGTATATGCATGTACATATATATATATATATATATATATATATATATATATATATGTGTGTGTGTGTATTTATATATCTTATTCATAATAAACATAACATATATATACATACATATATTAGTTATATGGACTACCTATATATATATATATATATATTAGTTATAATATAGACTATATATATATATCCGTGTGTATGTGTGCGTGTCTGTACATATATATATATATATATATATATATATATATATATATATATATATATATATATATATATATATATATATATTGGTTGGTTTACGTTTCGTCGCTTATTACTTCTACTGACTGGAGTGATGTTTACGCTGATGCGATTTTAACAAATGCATACAAAGGGGTGGGGCCTATTGAAAATTTTATCTTAATTTTTTTTATATATGTATGTTGCTTATATAGTCTAGCCGATTTAATTTATTTTCCTTTTGTCTATGATTTCTATCACTTTTGAGATTAAACATCTCATATTTATTTATGGTTTAATCGCTCGATCTTCTACAGTAAATTTACGCCCAGATTCTTACAAGATTTCACCTTTCTTCGGCCGAACTTCTCTTATCGTAATAGTAGATCTGCCAAGAAAGGTGAAATCTTTTAAGAATCCGGGCGTAAATTTTACTGTAGATGATCGCGCGATGAAATAAAATTTCCTA
This sequence comes from Acanthosepion pharaonis, assembly GCA_903632075.3. NCBI lineage: Eukaryota > Metazoa > Mollusca > Cephalopoda > Sepiida > Sepiidae > Acanthosepion > Acanthosepion pharaonis. Next base: position 2,290,493 of record CAHIKZ030004770.1, on the reverse strand, counting down.
CACTTACGTCTGGGTAAAATTGTTGTCTATTTTAATTATAGTAGCTTTATTTATGTCAAAATTATTATCAGACACATTACGCTGAGCAACTAATGCGCTGAATGTTTTCTTTTTTAAACGATTACTTTTGTTGTTTTATATTTTTTAATTAAATCACTTAACGTTTCTCCAATTCATACTTTGTAGTAATTAGTACAAGTTGTATATGAAAAATATATATCGTTGCTCCAAATCAGTGTTTAAGAGACTATTCCACTTTGATTGGTGATCGAAGCATTCTGTAGACAAGAGGTCAGAGCCTTCCAGATCTAATGACGGTTACCCCTCCTCGTATCCTGCCGAAGATCTCATATTTGTCTCGAATATTTAGGCTGGTAAACGAAAATAAATAAATATACTGTTTAATGAGTAAACGAAACGTCTTCTCAAATACGAGTACCCATATAAGTATGGTTTAAGTAATATATATATATATATATATATATATATTTAGGTAAGCAAATATATGGATACAGATCCGACAATATGAAGAAAAATACACGGAAAAAACAAACAAAAATCCTAATATGCAATTATGCTGTTTTAATGTTAATATAATGTCAACGTCGGACGTTTCGGTCTAGTAGACCATCTTCAGGACATCTTCATAAAACATAATTAACATTAGACTATATTTAATTCAACATGAAAAGACGATGGACATAAGAGTAAGACTAATCAACACAGACTACTGAAATTTTTCAAGATCAGCGTTCCGTTTCAATATGATCACGTCGGCGTCATGTCGGCGTCACGTCGGCGTCACGTCGGCGATGTTGTGAAAACGTATTCCTAAAATATAGTATTTTGAATGAAAAATGAAAAGAATTTTATTTTAATCTAAAATTTATATGTACGTTTGTCGAGCATTAATCTTGCTAGAGAAGGGGAAATATTAAAGAAGCCGGGTCTAGTATTCACCGTGCGTGAGATGGATATTATGCCTGCCTCAAGATTTTTATTATGAATATATTTTAAAATCTTCACATAATATGCAGGTAATATTGTAGTTTTAATTTTTAGCGGATTTAAATTATTGGAGATACGTTCGGTCAAAACAACATAATTGCATATTAGGATTTTGTTTGTTTTTTTCCGTGTATTTTTCTTCATATATATATATATATATATATATATATATATGATTTAAGATTTAAAAGCAGCTGATATTTATATATATATTGATCAATATAAAAAATAGTAAAATAATATTAAAAATAGAGTATAAATGATATTATATAAAAAGATTAATTTAATAAGAATTTTTTGTTGTTTTCTCGACTTTGAAGTTTCTTGGTAATGACCATTCTGCAAGGAGTTCCGTTTTCAAAATGATATTTTCAATATTTGTTAATATGCCGGTATTAATATATCGAGATAATGGGTCTATGCAATAAATATATTTAATTTCGAAGAAAAATTTAATTTCGAAAAATTTACAACTGAAAGAATAATGAACAACGGAAAAAAACGATGACGCAAACATAGGCCAAAATTCATGAACATTTGCATGTAAAAGAACGTTAAATTCATGAGTGTACACGTGTACAAAACGGATTGAAAAAGACGTGGAATAAATTGAAAAATTGAAAATAGCGTTTTCAAAAACAGAGCCCCTTGAAAAATGGCCATTATCTAGAAACTTCGAAGTCGGGCAAAACATAGATATCAAAGTTAAGCAGTCTTTTGATATATATATATAAATATATATACATATATATATATATATATATATATATATATATATATATATATATATATATATATGAGAGAGAGAGGGGGATCCACGAGCAGACTGTTTCGCTGTATCAAAGCTCCTCAGTGTGGCTAGACGTCCGATTATTTCAAGCCGCGATCGAAACCTAAACCATGGCCAACGTTTTCTCTATACAAAATACGCCAGCGGCTCAGAGAACGCATGTGCGGAAATGTCTTGATGATGAGAGCTGAGGAAACGTTTAAACAGATGACAGGATGCAGTTTGGCTATTCTCAAGGAACATTTCGAATAGCAGAAAGTGAGATTAAAGACCAGATGTGTTTCGCTTCTCTCCGCCAATACTGCATAAGAATAAATTTATAAAGGAAAACACGTAAGAGCCGTTCGTGTTAGCGGCGACCAATTGTGGAAAAAAAAATGATGTTTGATGGAAACACCGAAAGTTTCGATCGCTTCAATCGGCACGCAGTGAAGCGGGAAATAACAGCAGAGTCGTGGCAGTGATGGTTTTCCTTGTTCTCTGTGCGCAAACACTTCCTGAAGAAGGATTATGAAAATTGAATTCGGCATTGCGTCAGCGAATAATTCTCTACTGATCTGTGAATAATTTCACTGGCAATAAGTTTGTCATTTGAAACACTCCCTCCCAACATTATTTTCTTTTTAATCTTCCTTCCCCACCCCTTACGTAGTATCATTTGTCGGACTTTTTTTTTCTTGGATTCTTCTTCCTCTTAGCTTTAGCCATGTCATTACACAACCGATGAGTATAATTGTCTTGTACTAAGAGTAGGGAAAAAAATGATGAATAATTGAAAGGAAAATGTTAAATCCATTATGTCATGTTATTCGACACATAAATTAAACCCAAGCTAATTTACATACTAATTTACACACACACACACACACACACACACACACACACACACACACACACACACACAAGACGCAAAATTTAAAAAAAAAATACACTTGCTGAAATTCGTTTATTACATATTGAATTGTGAAACACCGTGTCCTCCATAGCTTGCCTGAATTTAAAGCTAACCTGATGACTATGAGCGTTCTTAAACTTAATCTAAAACAAATGGTATGTATATATATATATATATATATATATATATATATATATATATATATATATATATATCAACACTCAGCGGCGACAGACTGTTTCATGCTAGACACAATTGTCTATCGATTGCACCAACCATGAAACAGCCTGTCGCCTCTGA
>CAHIKZ030004770.1:2252500-2282500 GCA_903632075.3 Acanthosepion pharaonis | reverse complement strand
TGCTTTTCGTTCATTTCATCATTTTATATCTCTCCTCCACACACACACACACACACACACACACACACACACACATATATATATATATATATATATATATATATATATATATATCATATGTATTCCTTCGTTTTTTTATCTTTCCTTTTTCTAAATTTTCTCTTTTATTCTTGATTCAATTTCGCTGTTTAATATTTACTAACATTAGCTTTATACGAAGAAGGACCAAATATATAGAAACAGGCGCATGACAAGGTCACCCTTAAAGGTCAGAAAAATCCCGATTATTGTGGAAATCATTATTCAAAATCCTGCTATTTATCCGGACGCGAACACTGACCAATGGCTCCAGTGGCCTATATGTCATTTCCTAATCAACAAATACATACAGACCCTGATTTATTTTCTTTCAATTCTTCTCTTGGATTTTGTTTTATTATTCTTGTTTTAGCTTCTTCTTTCCTTTTGAGTGGATTTTCACTCTTTTTTGGTCTTTTAACCGTTACTCTTCCTTCTACATGTCATATTCCATGGTCCCTATTTCAGTTCGTTTGTTCCTTCCAGTCTCTCTTTTATTTATTTATTGCTTTTGCTTTCCAACTGACCAGATTTTAAAATGATAAAAATGCATTTAAAATAACAGAAAGATGGTTTTAAACCTATATAAGCGCGGATTTGAAGTCAGAATATTATCATTGATAACTCTCTCCTCCAATTTGCGGATCCTAGTTACTAGTTTCTTCATACTTGTTACAATGCAAAAGATACCACATTGATAAAATATGTCAATAATTACTTATCACTATTTATAATGGGACACATGCATGCATTTACAAGGTATCGATAATAATATTTTAGAACTTAAATTTTATAAAAACTAAATCAAAGCATCTTGTCTGTTATATTCCATGAAACATGCACATATATATATATATGTGTGTGTGTGTGTGTGTGTCTGTGCGCGTCTGTGTGTGTGTGTGTGTGTGTGTGTGTGCGTCTGTGTGTGTGTGTGTGTGTGCGTGCGTCTGTGTGTGTGTGTGTTTCTGAGGGATGCATTTAAAAGTATGTTTTTTGTGTGTAACTACTTTTGGTGAAAATGTTTCCAGCATATATATATATATATATATATATATATATATATATATATATATGGGGCGCGCGTCTGTGTGTGTGTGTGTGTGTGCGTCTGTGTGTGTGTGTGTGTGTGTGTTTGTGTGTGTGTGGGGATGCATTTAAAAGTATGTTTTTGTGTGGAACTACTTTTGGCGAAAACGTTTCCAGCATATATATATATATATGTGTGTGTGTGTGTGCGGGTGCGTGCGTCTGTGTGTGTGTGTGCGTGCGTCTGTGTGTGTGTGTGTTTGTATGTGTGTGTGTGTGTGTGTGTGTGTGTGTGAGGGATGCATTTAAAAGTATGTTTTTGGGTGGAACTACTTTTGGCGAAAACGTTTCCAGCACCCTTGCGTCAAACTTGTAAAAGATTTTCGGAAGATTCACTTGTGACTGCTCGTTCAGAATGCATCACGCTTCGGACGTATGATTTTCTATTTTGCTTATAGGTGCATTTGCACCTATTACTTTCTATTGCAAAAAGAACAATTCTATATTTTAATTAATCTAACGATATACTACAGCGACTTTCGAATGAATTTTCATATTTTGGAATGCAAAATGTTTTCTTTCTTTTCAATTCGTTAGATTAAAAAGAAATGAACCAGCTGCTTGCAAAACGAAACAATAAAATTGATAAATATTTACTAATTAAAATATATCGTTCACTCCTTTCAAAAATAGTATTCCCAATTAATTAATCATAGGTTCTTTTAATTAGGCATAATTCATATGAACGTGTCAGTCGAAAAATGTACTTGACAAAAAGCCTAAATATCGAATAATCTTATTCAATTAGTTCCAATCAACGCGGCTAAAGTTAATCAATCAACGAAACTAAAAATGGCTGTTCAAAAAGAATATATATGTACGTATGGATCTATCTATTTCTCTCCCCCGTATTATATATATATATATATATATATATATATATATATATATATATATATATATATATATATATATATATATAAACATGTATACACATATATATATATAAACGTGGCCTGACGATTGTATCTAGCATGAAACACACTGTCGCCTCTAAGTGTTGTCTTCTATGTTCACTTTTATATTTAAACGTGTATATATATATTTTCGTAGCGTTTGAAATAACGTCGCGGATTGGTTAATAAAAAAATCTGAACCTATGTTACATACAAGGATGATTCAATTGAGATTTTTAGTGATATTTCTTAAATCTATTGAATTTTACAAAAATATTTTCCACAATTATGTGTACATCTCTCTCTCTCTCTCTCTCTCTCTCTCTATCTATCTATCTATCTATCTATCTCTGTATATCTATGTATATATATTGAATATATTGATATGCTATTCAAATATCTTATCAACCTTCAATATTTACAAACATGATAGAAGTATACTACCTTGATAATATATATATATATATATATATATATATATATATATATATATATGTGTGTGTGTGTGTGTGTGTGTGTGTGTGTGTGTGTGTGAATAAGATATATTTAGGCAGCTTGGAGACATCTAAACAGCTTTGATTAAAGTTCTTATTATATTTCCTAAATTCTCGGAAAAGGTGTTGAGTATTTTGCCTGAAGTTTTCTTATTTCTGTGTAAGTACTATTTGGGATTATTAGTTTCTTTTTAATCAAACTTGTTTATATATATATATATATATATATATATATATATATATATATATATATATATATATATAGATAGATATAAAAAATATGTAGTGCAGTTTAATTTATATTACAATGAATCATTCATACAATAAGTAAATTAGTAAAGTTAATGATATAAAATGGCGAATTCTCTTCGATTACTAAATTTTAAAAAACGGATTTACCCACTAACCACTCGATGCATGTTATGATATTTGTTTTTTAAAATTATAAGCTCTATTATTTCTTCTTTAAATATTCAAGTACTTTCATATCAAAGGAAGACCTAATTCAAGTTTTAATAAAACAAGGCTCATAATATTCATCGAGCAGTTAGTGGATCAATGGATCTTTAAAATTTAGTTAGCGAAGTGAATTTGTCATTTAATATCATTAACTTTACTAATTTACTTTTTGTATATATATATATATATATATATATATATATATATATATATATATATATATATATATGTGTGTGTGTGTGTAAAGTATAAATATATATATATATATATATATTTAGTTGGATTGATGCGTAGCTCTATCACTGATATTGAGCGCTTTTCATTAAGTAACGTGCATATATAATATATAAATAATTTATATAAAAATTGCATATATATATATATATATATATATATATATATATTGTAATATATAGCCAATATAAATACATATATGTATATATTTATATTGGATTCTGAAAAATTAATTTCAGTTGAGCTCTCTGGGGAAGTGGTGTGGGTTTGTAAACAGTGACTATTGTAGCTGATATAGCGAGACTCTTCAGCAAAAGCAAATGGAGTCACTGTCAGTCACTGTGTTTGTTTATCTAAAAATAAATGCGATAAAATTCACCTTCATCCCTGCCGTGCGCCGACGGCTTAGTGGTAGAATCTCCGACTGACACCAATTCTGTCGTGTCACAAAATCAGATCTATCCAACTATATATATATATATATATATATATTTAAATATACTGACCCGTAGCAAACTCTGAGTGTCATGCACGAGTCAATCGTCCGGTGTGGACTGAAAACTGAGTTGATAGGGCAATCAATCAGCCCCTGATGTATATTTGCCTGTGCCTGCTTGTGTGTGTGTGTGTGTGTCTGTGTGCATGTGTGTGTGTCTGTGTCTGTGTTTGTGCGCGCACGTGCGTCTAGTAAGCAATTCTGTCCAACTTTGGTGTTGGTCCGCTTGTTGATTTGGGGAATTTTTTGGTGAGTGTGAAAGAATTTACGTTACACCAGTTGTGGTAACAGGTAGACATATATTAGCCTCTTCAAATATGGGTTTTCATAAAAGTTGGCAATGCAATAAAGTGTTTTTGACGTCATGGCCTGTTCTATTACTGTTTTGTTTTCTGTGCATTACGAGCGGCTGAAAAGGGTTGTCCCAGTATTGGACTCTTTAATGTTCTTAGAAGCGAGTTTGTAGATTCCTAGATGTTTCGCCAATGTAACATTTCCTACATTATAAGCTTTTTATGTCATAAATCTCGGTATCTGTAATAGTGTTGGATGTATTTTTCTTCCTAACAATATCTTCAATTGGCGTGGAGGTGGCGGTGAGGTTCCTAGTGTTGAGGATAACTAATCTATTTTCAAATTTTGTTGATAGAATGTTGGAAGGTAGGATTAAGAATTTTGGGATTTTTTTCTCGGCGAACTTTGTATGCTTGTTTTCTAGCGTTGAGTATGGTAGTGAAGCAGTCGTTTTTTCTAGCGTTGAGTATGGTAGTGAAGCAGTCGTTTTTTCTAGCGTTGAGTATGGTAGTGAAGCAGTCGTTTTTTCTAGCGTTGAGTATGGTAGTGAAGCAGTCGTTTTTTCTAGCGTTGAGTATGGTAGTGAAGCAGTCGTTTTTTCTAGCGTTGAGTATGGTAGTGAAGCAGTCGTTTTTTCAATGTCTTTCTCTTTATCACCTTGGTATCCTGGACGAAACATTTTGAGGTTAAATCACATGAAGATTCTTTTTTACTATTTCACGCCAAGCATGGCGATAATAACACAACGACACTGTGGGAGAGATAGTAAATGCGAATGAAAAGATGGAGAATTGGGTGGAGTGAGGAAAGAACAAAAGATGAAATGGGTTCAGAAACACAGATGATGGCGATGGACGTCACATTTAAATTTTTGAAGATTTTAGAAAATCATGGGAGTAAGGAAACGGAAGGGAGTTCCACAGTGCGAGAAAATAAACTCTTAGAGTAGAAATAGCGGTTGCATTTAGTTATTTAATCAGTAAAACTGTGACGTCCCTCGGTGTCGCTGCGCCAAATGTGACGTCTGCCTGGCCGCGCCCGCCGTGCTGTCCTTGTCGCGGCGCCAATTGTGACGTCACCCCGTCTGTCTCCGCGCCGTGGCCGTCCTATCCTGTCTCGTGACGACCAATGTGACTTGATATTGGTCGCGGCACCAAATGTGACGTTCTAACCTTTTGATGATTCGGATGGGAATCTGGTTAGATTCGGTATCAGCCCTGTCGTTCCCAGCTCTCCTCCAACGTCTGGTTACCGAAGTAACTGCTTTGATCTCTAGTCTAACCTACCCACGTTGTGATTTGATCTTAGGTAGACGAAATCAATCAGTCGCCGGGCCGTAATCCAAGCTGAGACCGGACAAGGGTAACACCGCACAAGTATATGTAAAAGAAAATAAAATAATAACTCGAAAAGTTCAAATGTGTTAGAAAAAGGAAAACAATATTTTATATCTGGTTACTGAATACAGGACTGGTCTTCTTCCCAAACCGCTATATGGATTCGTGACACTTTGTGTTTGTTAGGCGAGTCTTAACATCTTAAGTTGTTTGTTCTTTAAGAAACTGGTTCTTGGTGTATCTTCAGGCGATATTCGTAAAACTTGTTTTGGTGGTGTGTGTCTAAGTCGTTCTTCAAAAATAAATTGTTCTTGGTTAGAAGTTGAGGTCATGATTTGCGTGAAATCTTTCAATCGGGAACCTGCGAGGCGTCTGCGAGCTCTCGGCTCACTGCAATTGCTTAACTCAACTCAACTCAACTCAACTCAACTCCCGCAACTCGTTGCGACTCTGCTTATATGGACGCCGACCAAAACCGGGGTGGGCTTGTCGGGGTTTGAGATTCCGTGATAATTCTAAATCCACAATCCACTTCTTTGTTTTCGGTCAGGAAAATTTATTATTTTCCAATTTTGGAAGTCCTTCCAGATTCTTCCTTTTTCATATGGGTATCTCACCCAATCCCTTCAGGGGGGCGTCAACAGGTTTCCCTTCTCTCTCACAGTGGCATCTCACGCCAATCTCTTCAGGGGGCGTCAACAGGCCTCACATGATTACTTACGCCCAACGCTCACGCCAGCATTCACCCAATGGGCGCTCAGCGGCGTGGGTGTGGCCGGACTGGCCTCGGTTTAAAAAAATCTTGCTCAAAGAAAAAAAAATATCTTCCTTTCTTTTCTTTCTTTCTTTCTTTCTGCCTGACAACAAATCAATACGATCCGTAGTGTGATCCCTTAATCTCAATTTTATCTGAATGTCACCTGGAATTCGTCACTCGGGACCTTCGCCAAACAAGTGGGTGGTCATCCGGCGATATCGCACCTTGGTGCCAATTATTCGTTCTGATAAAATAATTTTGCTATCATAGCCAGCTTCTGAGAATAAACAGGTGCCTTTTCCAAATGACATCTCCGTAGATAGCTAATGGCTCAGTCTTTTGTTTTTGTAATTCTGCGGTTGGTCCAACGGACATTTTTCTGCGATTAAATTAATTTTTATCTCTTTACAATTCTGTCTCGTAGGTCACTCGACCAACCTGAAACTTTCATTATTGCCATACTCGGTGCGCCGTCATAAATCAAACGCGACAGATGCGCGACCTTACTTTCTTCGCTAATGAAAATAAAATCTTTCCACTTTTCTTTGTTAAAACAAAAAATAACATCGCTTAGTGTCCTTTTAGTGATGGCTTCTTATCACTTAAATTTAATTCTCGCCTTTCCTTTTTTTTCTTCTTTCTTTCTAGCAACCCTAAATAGTGTCACGGAACCTAGTTGTCAATCTAGTAGCCTGCTTTAGTTCATGTCGTCGACGCTCCAAGGGAAAAAGCTCGTCAGAGCAGTTTTTATGAAAATATTTGTAGAAAAGACACAGGGAATGCGCCCACGTCGGTGAGAAAGTGACTGAAGTTGAGATGGCTGGTCAGGATCGATTATATTACAGATGCCTCTTTGTAATTTGTCAAGAATGTCAAGATGTACAGCAGAAGCACCAGACCAGATATGGCAACAGTATTTAATGCATGGGCGAATGGTATATTTATTAATGCGCAATGGCCCAAATGATTTCCTATGCGTATGTTTCCTCTTGTATATAAATACTTATCACTAAATAAAATCTTTACTTTTGCCTTGATAAAATCCCTCAGAGGACAAAAGGGGTCGGCTGAAGTTTTCCCTTTGTCTTTATACACACACACACACACACACACACACACACACACACACACACACACACACTGTTGCAGTTTTTTGGGTATATATGTACTAGTGAGCAAATCAAAATGAGCTGTGCCATTTTATAGTTCACCAAGAGAAGGGTTAACCAATCAGAAAGCTCAAAATATTCAATCCGGCGTGTATAAAGACAGCCATTTTGTTTTTTATCCCAAACTATCCTCACTGTCAACCGGATATCGAAGACTTAAAGAATTACTTAACAGACGCTACTTTCTCTGAATCTTTACTGCCAAACTCTGATATTGAACCCATTACGGACTTCACTGGATTCCATATTCAGGGACTACGGCAAACATGGTCAACACACACATTCACGCACGTACATATATATATATATATATATATATATATATATATATATATATATATATATATATATATATATATATATACAAACCAAGTGTAACAGCAAAATTGGCCAAATCATGTAACTGCAAGCAATAATTGTATGTTCCCAAAATGTTTAAAGTAAGTGAGTTTCTCTTTTACAGATTTTCAACTAAGAAATTTAGCCACCTTGACACCATTGGTCGTAAGAGCCATTGAAAAAACTCTTTGAGTTATTCAGCTAGAAAAAGAACAGGTTAAAATCGTTTTATGTCAGACCCATTATGTCTTCTCACCTGAGCAGTGTTGAGGGTGAAAAGATTATTCAGTCCTTCAGTAATGGTACCAGCATTCATACTCTGGCTTCCGTCTTGAAAGTCTCTTCAAGAACCATCAAAAAACGGTGAATAAGTTTTAAAAAGAGGTGGAGAGGAAAATTGGATCAGAACCTCAAAAGAAGAGGAGGGATCATCACTTCAACTCAGAGGTAAATACATGCTTACTGTTCCAAATAGAGTCCAAAAGAGTTATAAAAACCTCGGAGAATTCCAGTAAGATATCTTTAATCATTCCTAAGATACAACGGTTCAAATCCTAATCTAACAATAGGACAATTTTGCGGTTATCAGATTTGAACAATTTTGCTGTTACACGCGTTATATATAAAACAGTAAAATACAGATTCCTGCAGGAATAGATTTATTTTTAATTAAAGAACAACTACAGCAATAGTATTTACCAATTTAAACGAGAATTCATAAGCCAGACGACACCACAAATTGATGAGTGAAGTTGAAAAAAAATAATGACATGAAAACCACGTAAGCGTGAAGACACGGTAATTGAAACCGATGCAAATGCGTAAACAAAAGAATTAACGCATGCGCAATCACATGCATACGCAGGAAACACTTTGAAATAGCCTATAATAACTGAAAGGTAAAAAAACATTGGACAATTCATATTCAGCACCCCCCCGGAAACTAGAGAAATAAATAAAGATATATGATACGATTGACTTTCCTTAGGGACATCTTGAATATATATTCCTATATCTATCTATTTATCTGTCACTTTCTCTCTTTCTCTTTCTATCTCTCTCTCTCTCTCTCTCTATATATATATATATATATATATATATATATATATATAGAGAGAGAGAGAGAGAGAGAGATACTAGTAATAATCTTATAAGTATAAGAAATTATACCCGTCCGGAAAACCTTCGGTGTCTTGATATGCAAATAATCAAGGCAATACCAAAGGAAAAAAAAAGGTATAAAAATAGAAAGAACCAAGAACATGTACGTTCGCCGAAAATAATCGTATAGCATGTAAGTCCAAAGAAAAAAAAAAAAAAAAATATAATATATATATATATATATATATATATATATATATATATATATATATATATATATATATAGGAGGGTACCTCAACGTGGTGTAATGGTTAGAATACTGAAGTGAGAAGATTATATCGAATCAATTGCTACGTTTCCTGCTAGGAAAGTTAGTTGACCCTGTCGTGTGGGACCATTTTTTCTCAACAGAATATATCTTAAATATTTATAAATCTAGTCATATTTAAAACACGTTGAAATTATAGTATGACTTTTATAATAAATATATAAAATTATAGATTATAAAATTATAATATAAGTTTTCATCATTAGCCACGGGCAAAACGGAATCCGCTCCTCTGATTGGCCAAAAATCAAACAAACAAATAGTCTGAAGAAAAATATTAACCAAATCCTGATTGGTTAAACTTTCGACATAAAATTGAATAATAGGATTTCATTGGCATCGCCCCAAATATGAATTAGAATACTTCCAATCATGCGGAATGTTAGTCGAGAAATGATCGCTCTCGGCTGGGCCCATGCGAGAGAAAATCTGATGGCATGTAAGCGCAAAACATACTATTATCTCAGAATAGACATCACAGAGGAATCATTCCCGTGTGCAATATCTGTGTATAAAACGAAGTAACATCTCATTATTAGCCATGGTGTTATTCACTTAACTTCGTGTATATTCTCTGGTGCAAGTATATTTAACAAATGCATATGCATGGACATACAGATAAGAAGAGAAGCATACGTACAAGGAAGCTCACAGACGTTCAAAATACAGTGTCGTCTTTCTTTGTTGATCAAATAATTTCTGTTTCCAGACGTTTTTAATAAATACTTTGTAATGAAATTATATCTAGAGCCAATCTAAGTCTATTTTCCGATATATGAATTCAATGCTAAAATGCTCATTAATTTTCTATAGGCGTTTTATGAATTTTCTTACTTGAATTCGACACCAACGTCAATTCATATTTCCAGACAAGACTACAAATAAAGAAATCAATTTATTGAATTTTTCATTTTATTTATCAATAGTTTGAATGGTGCAGACGTCGGGGCTTTTTTTTTTAAAACGATGCAGCCTATGTTCAGACAAGTTGTTTTCAAACGTAATATACTAATTCTTTGGTGTTTTCTCCAATCTTTCTTATACCCGTTCAGATTTCGGTAATATATAATCCAATTTGGACAAATGAATCAGAAGGTATTTTTTCAGGTCCCAAAACATTTTTCTTATCACACATTAGCCGATTTTGTCCATTACTGACATCGTAAAAAAAATGAATTTGAAAGTAATTCTATCAGAAAATATTAACCTGGCTGCGCCATCTTTTTCCGTAATAAAATAAAGATAAAGAAAGAAAAATACACTTCGATTGGTTACCTGGACCTTGATTCATTCAGATAACATTCAGTTACCCCTTCATTATCTAAAGAAATGTCGATATCACACCCATCCGAGATAAATGACACAATTTTGTCGATCGCTGTATAAAGCAGTGTGAAACATAGACAGCCACATTTGCAAACACATGATGGACGGGTGCAAGAAAAATGTACCCAACCCACAGAATAAAAAAGACATTGGATGAAACAGCGAGAAAAACTAGCTGAATTTACTCGTATTTGCTGATAGCTATCCAAGGAGGATGATGTCGACGTTGCGTGTTTTCATGATATTTGATTTGCTTCCGTTTTTGCTTTATATGCCATAATTTTTCCTCTTTTTATTTAGAGTCTAATAATTCTTCAACATTTTTCATACTAAAATTCGTATATTTATTTTTGAGTTCCTGTATTATTTCCTCAACTATTTCTATAATACAAGGAATAACTTCTTTCATTAAATGCCCTCTTCTTTCGATCTCTCCTCTCTAAATTAAATTTCCTCACTATTATTAGTTTATTATTCGTTCTGTTATGAATAATATTATTTGATTTATGTAAATGTTTGCAAGATTTATTTGGACAAAAGTTTTTCTTCATACAGCATTTTTAATCAGGCATCAAATATTTTTTACTTTTTTTTTTATCTTTCTGGTAAATTGTGTAGTTCGCCTGAAAAAAAAAAAAAAGAAATTCCTCTTTTCAGACGTCAGGTCTTCATGGAAATTTTTCAATATCTTGAAAAATTAGGTAACTGCTATCGAAAAAAGAACGTGATCGACAAACGAAGCAAAGGAAAGAGGATATTTTTCGCATCCTGTAATATTGCTGGAGAAAATATTCGACTTGTTGAAGGACTTTTTTTTCTGGGGAATGTATTGGTGACCTTTGATATTGCTGTAAGAACAAGGCCTATAAACAGGCTTTATTTTGCAGCAATATCATAGGTCATCAATTGATCGCGGTAGTAACATAAGTTTGTACAATTTTAGCTGTTTATAAAGAATTACATTTGAATCCCCCTAAGCAGAAGAAAGATCGCTTGAAACTTTAAATTTATCCTGAATCTAAAAACAATTTTCCGTTTTGCCTAATAAATCCATTTTAAGACAGTGGCTATATTATGAGAATAAAAAGAAATGACAGTTTTTAGTGAGTCAGTCTACAAATAAACGGCAATTTTGTTTGATAATTGAGATTTTTTAAAGCCATTTCACCCAAAGCAAGGCCGTAAAGCCACTAAGAACCAAGAGGTTACTGATTGTGAAAGAATAAGAAAAAATATAAACATCTTTATGCAGGGAGAATACTAGAAAAAAGAGTAATCAAGGAGAAAGTACATAACGATTGACATTGCATTTACATTTTTAAAGATCAAAGTTATCGGGAAAGCAGACAACCGGAAGTGCGTTCCACAAGAGAGAAGTGAAAGAGAAGAAACTGTTAGCATAGAACTTTCGGTTGCATCTAGCCAATTCAAATCTAAATTAATGAAACCTTATTGCCCTTCTAGTCTTCTTTCTTTTATGTGCCATATCCATACAGGACGACGTTGGCGATCATGGCCCTCAACATTTTCCTCTCCTTTGTAGCTATTAATATGTTTTGTCTTCTTGTTATTCCCCCTAGACATTGTTCTAAAAGCCAATTAGCCAAGATTATCAAGTAAGTTAAACGAACCTTTCCTCTGTCCTTCTTTACATCAATTTGTAATGTGAGCATCATTATGGGCCCAAGGAATTGTAACTGTCTCCTCCTGATGTTAAATATACGTTTCCTTTTTATTTTCATTTTCTCTAAAACCTCATTATGGCTCATATGTTCAGTCTGTGGTATCCTCAGCTTAAATGTATAAAGTCTAGTTACCATAACGAAATGTTCATCAGAACAATTACCATGAAAGTATTTCTAGAAAAAAAAAAACAATTGAGTCGGTAGAATCTTTCCATTTCCTATCAGCAGAAAATGATATGGCAATGGCCCAACGAGTCACTCTCCTGGAATTTTCATCAGCCATGTTGATTTGAAGGAAGAAAGGAGTCTCCCAAATGATTAAGAAGATTTTTATTTTAGAGGCTTCGCCTTAGTTAACCATTATTGCAGATCAATTTTGAGATCAACTGAAAACTTAACCTTATCGAACCGATCAGACTTCAGGAATTATCAATATGTTATGATTTCTTTATAAGAAAAGAGGAACAATAGGGACATAAAGTATCCTATATAATCGAAATAATACACATCTGAAGATATATATATATAGATAGATAGATAGATAGATAGATAGATAGATAGATAGATAAAGAGAGAGAGAGAGAGAGAGAAAGAAAGAGAGAGAGAGAGACTAGTTGACCAAAACATCATGTCGATAATGACAATGAGAAAAAAAAATAATTCAAATATGCCTAAAATCAAAACAAAATTATCAAAAGTGATACGAACTTGCTGCAGTATTCAAATATAAAAAAAATCGTTACTTGATTTAAGAGCTCCAAAAAATCTACTCCTGGTGGCGTTAGGGGTGGTGGCCTAATGGGTATAAGCGTTAGTTCATGATCTTTCCTTGTTATTTTATGAATCTAAGATACATAATATGCTCTAGTTTAGCAGAATCTGATAAGAACAGGTATCATGGGTACAAAAATAACTTTAATTAGCAAAGCATCATATCTCCCATATAACCGAAACTAGCCCCAGCTGAAGATGGCCAGTGTTATTTGACTGAGAACGTTGGGTCTCTAATAACATCTATAGCAATCACAGTTCAATTCTTGAAAACGACCTTCAATCACTTGGTAATTGGGGCAAGAAATAGCTTGTAAATTTAGCACCCACGGAACTTAACTACAATCTTTTAATCAGAATAGAAGACAAATGCTTCCTTCCATCAGCATGTTAAACTCTAGAAGTAAAACCCACTGCACTATTTTGGTCTAACTGTTTCTACTGACATGAAGTTGAGTGATTATATTTGAAGCAACTGCTAGGTTGGAAAGTTAGTTCACTGTATCGATGTTTCTCATCGGAATCCATTTTGCATATTTATTAATTTATCAGTCGTCCATGCATTGAATATTGCTGTTATGTCTGGTTTGGCGCTCCTCCGATTTATCTCAAGATTCCCAATCGAAATCAAAAGAAGTGTCTGACCTAAGATCACGGCTTCAACGTTTTTTTTTTTTTGTCTTTGCTGTAACTATTTCCATTAACAGTTGTTTTAACGAGCTCACCTACTTCGTATCTCGGCTAAGTGAATTTAGCTTCCTGGTTATAAGTATAAAATTCATTCGCGTCCTAGGTATGACGATTAACTACATTCGGCAGCAAGGCTTCTGACCAGGTGGGTTTGGGAAACGGAGAACCAGCTCTTAATTGCTGATGTTCCCAGGAACAACCAGACCCGGATTAGTAGCACCTGTTAGAAACCCAACTATGGGCAAATATTTAAACCCTTAAACTGGGGTCAAACAGCCATGAAAGTGCAAAATAAGCTTTAATATCAGCAATATATTTGGAAAAAAATGTTACTAGCATTAGATTATTACCAGCAATAAATTTGGGGGGAATAAGAAACACCAATATATTTTTGCAAAAAAAAAAAATAAAAAAAATAACCAGCAATATATTTTTTGAAAAAATATTACCAGCAATAAATTTCTGAATAAGAAAATACCAGCAATAAAAATCTTGTAAAACAAGACAAAACAAAACAAACCACATGAATTAAAGTCTACTACTCGATTGGCTACTAGGTCCCATTGTTTTAATATTGAAATAACCCGATGTAGATGTAAATTACTTTTAATATTTTCTTTATTGGCACTTCTCACCTTTGGAATTCCCTTCTAATTTTTTTTTGCTTTCCCCTTACCGACAATCTTCAAAAATGTAAAGTCGTCATCTCTTGTCTTCCAGAATCCAGTTCTTTTATTGTTATTTCTACGCACTAAAGTATTTTCCTCCGAGTAACATCCTTGCGTCTTGGTGGCGTCAACACCTTGCTTAGGAGAAATTATTAACCTAACTCAAAGTATAGATGAAGGAAACAGGGAAATGTCATTAGAAACAAGGAACAAATTCTGAACTGCTAGGTAATAACAATTCACCTGACAGTGGATCCTTGATATTTTTATCACAGCTGAAGAGAAAACTTGAGGGTGCAGAGATGCGAATACCAAAGGGAAGAAAAAGCGAGAAAGAAAACGAAGCTTAGTAAAGCCAAATGATTTTTTCTGCGTAGCATAACGAGAAAATGGGACCGGAAGATCCTGTAAGCAAAACGCGAAAATAGAAGCATTGATTAATGTACCCAATGAACGTGTGTAAATGGATGACAGAACATGGAATTGGACATATAGTAAGGAGAGAAAAATTATTAAGAGCTTCAAAGGATAGACATTTTTGGAGAGCTATGACTATCAACATCTTGAAGGGGAACATCACGTTTGCCTTCTCTATAATTATATTCGTTCAGGGTAATTTTCCTGATAAAGTTTCCTTTTTGGTATTTGGACTTTTTGGGTATTTAAGCGCAGTACTAGATTGGCAGAGAGGAATCAATATTTTAAAGTTAACATTGTTAGATATAAACGTAAGTTATATGCTAAAAGTTTTTTCTCGCGCACTACTCAACTGTGGAACTCTCTACTAGCTTTTTCCTTTTCCAGTCAACCCCCTCCCCCACCGAAAAATGTATATGCAACGTCAATCGTGAAGCTTCTTGTTGTGTCGGAAACCTACCACCCCTCTTGAAGATGAAGTTGTCTGCGTCTGTGAACAAAGACTTTAAATAGTGGCATGTCAGTTGACATGGGAGAAGACAGATAGACAGAGAGGGTAAGACCTCCGAGTCTAGCTGAGTCGTGATACAGTCTTTGACTGTAAGCGACGTCTGTCGAACTCTCTACGTTAGCAGAGAGGAACCCGGACGAAGCTTTGCCGAAGGGCAAGGTTTCGTCCGTGGAGGTAGACAGGGCCTGAACCCGTCTAGGCGGGTTCAAAGGCTATATTTTTTACCCACATTAAACCGGCCTTGTGCCATATTCAATCCTCGTGCGTGGATCGATAAATACTAAGACAGATAGACAGAGAAGTTCTTAGCTGAGCTAGTTATTGACTACTCAGGCGATTTCTGTACCTTTTTACCAACCTATTAAAACCCTTTTTATTGTTACGTGTTATTTGTCGTTTGTCTCTACTAACCCCAAATCGACATCATAACACTTCTCTTTAATTCATAGTCTTTTATGTTGTCTCTCCTTAATAATATTTTATTTTCCTGATATTCTATCACAATAACTGTTGTCTTGCTTGAGGTGAAATGATTAAAAAAAAAAAAATGGAGATATGACCTTTGACCTTTGACTGATTGCAAACAAGACCGAATATCCTTTAAAGCATAAACTTCATAACAATACTTATCTTAATAAGGCACATAGACAATTCATGTGGGAAACGTGTTGGTAGGAAAATTGTGTTACACCTTTAATGAGATATGCTTGTCGGTAAAATAAATAAATAAATAAAATAAAATAAAATATCGACTTTTATCTGAACTCGAACACTGAGCAACCGGTGAGAAATACGTGACTATGAAGCAGGTTGCATACTCGAACTTTTGGTATATTTTCCCTTTCGTATGTCAAGACACATTTTCTTTCTTTACCGGTTTTTCTGAATTCTTTGATTTTTCAAGAGAAAACGATGATTGACGATTAATTTTA
Organism: Acanthosepion pharaonis; assembly: GCA_903632075.3. NCBI lineage: Eukaryota > Metazoa > Mollusca > Cephalopoda > Sepiida > Sepiidae > Acanthosepion > Acanthosepion pharaonis. The sequence goes on along the minus strand of CAHIKZ030004770.1, from coordinate 2,266,431 downwards.
TTCATCGTCTTATATATTCAATCTTCTATCGTTTCTCTCTTTCTGCCATTTCATTTTCTAAAAAAAAAAAAAAAAAAAAAATGGCATGTCTCTTCAGGACGTAAGCGGACATGGTTCGCTACGGTTTCCTTTTCATAAAATCTGTATACTCCCATCACTTCAGTGTGGTTTCGCATTGCCTTTTTACGGTTTGAAATTTTGAGTTTTCTTTTTCTAGACCAAATGTCATCCAAAGAAGGGGAGAGAGAGAGAGAGAGAGAAAATGAGAGAGAGAAATAAAGAAAGGAGAGAGAAAGATAGAGAGAAAAAATGAGAGAGAAAAAGAGAGATAGAAATAGAAAGAGAACAGTCCATCCTGCTAATTTTTCTTTTCTTTTTATTTTTTTCTTTCCTTCATTTTTCTCTTTCATTCTTTTTCTTTCCTTTCTTTTATCTATCCTGTTTTCTCTTAACCCTTTGAACCCTGCATTCCTGAACAATTTTAACCCTTCCGCCTGAGATCCTCAATCAAAATTATTTGTATGTAATGTTTCACGGTAGATATAAAAATAGGTACATGTGTTTACCCACCGTTCAACCGGTGGCTGGGCATTAAGTCATTTTTCTCAACCACTGTTCAATCTTTGGCTGGGCATTACGTCATTTTTCTCTGCTTCCGGTAAAGCGGTAGTCAGGGCTGAAACGGTTAACGCCATTTTGTTTTTTTCCTTCCTTTTTCCTTGTCTTTTTCTTCTCTTAACTTCATTTTTATCGTCTTTTATTTTATTCGGCTTTTATAATCTTATGTTCTTTTTTTTCTTTTTCTTTCATATGTCTATGTTCTTTTAATCTTTCTCTTCATTTATTTCTTTTTTCACTTTCCTTCCTGTTGTGAAGAAGAGGTTAACACTAATCAGCCGCTAGACTTGTACTGATACCTTCGTTATCCCCAGTGAACACTTATATGAGTGTTCACTTATGCTTATGCAAATTATGCATACTAATTTGCTAGTATCACTGCATCTCCCTGAACCTTAAGGGTTTTATTCCTCTCGTAGATCTTGTACTCTTTCCCCTTCTATTTTCCTCACTCTGCTCTATTTCTCTCTCTCCCGTATTTCTTTCCCTGGGAGACCTCGACCTGTCCCGAGCTAGGCTGTAGTCATATGTGTTTTCTTGCATAATCTGGTCTTCATCCGAACTTTCGGACTCCTTCTGGCCCTCTTCATCCTGCATTGTTTCCACTTCTGACGTTTCCTTCTGTTGTTCTACCAACTCGTTATCAGATGGAATTGAAGACATTTCTTCGTCGTTTCGTTCTTCCTCTTCACCCTGGGTCCTTATTTGGTCTGCATGGGCTAACACACAATCGCCATTTTCTCTATTTATTATGGCTGTATTGTGGCCTTTTTGCATTATAAATTCGGCTCCTTCCGGATCTGCATCTTTGCTCTTTTGGTACCACACCTTTTCATTTGTAGAATATGACATTGTTAGCGGAGCTCTAATCTGTCTTCCCATTAAAGCTGATGGGCTTTCCAGTCTTCCCGCATGTGGTATCGTACGATAGCTTAAAAGCAGCCTCGGTAGAAAAACTTCTACTTTTTCTTTTTGCTGAGAGCATGCTTTTAGCCCCTTTTTTACGTACTGTACCATACTTTCTGCCACTACCAGCCTTTTCTTGGGTCTCATATTTCTTCTTATAATCTGACTTATTTTTTCGAAAGTCAGGTCTTCCAAATTTAAGGGATATGCCATGGTGGAGACTTTCATTATCGCCTCGCATCCAACTGTAGCCAAAAATAAATCCGTGATTTCATTTTTGCCTCCCTTTTCCTTGTTGTCTTTCAACTTTTTTGTTCTCGCAGTGGCAGAGAAACAACGAATCTATGTATCCACGAATTCAGGATCTTCTAGAGACAATTGATATCCTATCGGCGACGCCATTGTTGTGAAGTAGTGGTTAGCACTAATCAGCCGCTAGACTCGTACTTCCTCGTTATTCCCAGTGACCACTTATATGAGTATTCACTCATGCTTATGCAAATTATGCATACTAATTTGCTAGTATCACTACACTTCCTTTTTATCTTCTATAAATCATAGTATCAACTTCACCTTTCTTATTCAATTGCATTATTTCAAATTTCCAGTTCTTCTTTCTGAATTTCTTTTCTCTGTTATTCTATTGAAACTTTCTCATAAATTTTTTCTTCATATCTGATTGATTTAAATTATTAAATCGTCTGTCGTAGCGTACGTAATCGTCTTTCTTCTACAGTCCTGAAAATGATGTACCCAAAGCTTTCCAATGGCTATGCTAGACGTCCATTTTGTTTTTATGCGTACTTGATAGATAAATTTCTGTATGTATTATGAGCCTGTCTTTGTTTCTGATCAATTTTATAAGAAATTCTCTTACTTCTCTTACCTCTTATCTTAGTTTCTTTTTCTTAGAATATTTGTTTATCATTTCCGTCCTATTTGGTAGATTTTCATCGTTTTTTCCTTCTTTCTTGCTTTGTTATAGTTTCATAGAGGCAAGGTGGAGTAATGGATAGCAGATCAGAATGAGAAATTAGAGATCCGATTTCGAATTCCAGTCGAATCCATTACATTCACTTACGTGCGAATACCCTTGGAAAATCTCTGGGGAATTAGCAGGAAAGATAGGGTTCTATAGCCTTGGTTAGGCAACTAAAAGACATGGCTACCTACCGTGGGAAAAATCTGCCACGTCAGCCATGTATCGAAAGATATATGATCGCTTAAGCGGGTATCACGCATGGCACATAACTGACTGACTGTAGACTCATGATGTTAATCACAACCTATATATAGAATGTGTGTAAATAAATATATAATTGTGTGTATTTAAAACAAATTTAATAGTTATATATATATATATATAATATTAGTGGTAAATATACACATACATACATATTTGTATAAAAAAAAAATATTCCAAGAGGATAGGATCCAGGTAGAACTCAATGTCCAGGGCAGAGTAAAGATAATAAAAATGCTTAAACAGTAATATAAAGACAAGGCTTAAACTCTAATACACTGACCATGGAATATTAGTTTCGAGCCTTTATATATATATATATATATATATATATATATATATATATATATATATATATATATATATATATATATATATATATAATATTAATAATATTAATATATAAAATAAAAAATATCTAATAAATAAAAATATCTATAAGAACACCGGATTATATATCTTGCTGTTCTTTCTTTATATATATATATATATATATATATATATATATTAGATGAAAAGTCTCGAAATTTCTTCATACATATAACTTTAAAATATGTTTCTATTTGCGCATCTTTATTTCAATATCGATCTCTTTGTTCTTATCTATCTATCTATTCTTGGTTTATTCATATCTATCTATCTATCTATCTATCTATCTATCTATCTATCTATCTAATCGTTTATCTCTAATTCATCTGTCATGCGCTGCTGCCATGCCGTTCAGATACTCTGCTTTATTCCAATCAGCCTCCACATCCCTCAGTACCTATACATCTACTTATTTCCCTTTAGCATCTGTACTTCCCAATCGTCCCTCGTTCTTTATGCAACCCTACCTGATTCCACCCCGTCTTTCCTGCCATTATTTTATGGCTAATTATGTCCTCTTGGCCCCGGCCTGTAGGTGGCGCCCTCTTTCTAGTGAAATCCGTCAGCCATTTGTCACTGTCATTTACATTCGTACTTTTACGAGACAGACGCACGCGAATATTCACTCACTCATTCACTTACTCAAATCTTTCGTACATTTTATGCTGCAGCCTCTTTTGTTTATTCACTTCATTCATTCACTTGCTTACTATATCTTGCTGGTTCATTGATTCTTTCCCTCCGTTTTTTATCCCTTTTTTTTTTAAATTCGAAATTTTCTTTTCTGGTCTTTATTCATTTCATTAATTATTCTGTTTTTTTTTGTCCTCTTTCATTTCTCCTTCCAAGTTAATGCTTCTGGTTTCGTTTTGTTAACTGGCTATCGCATATATTTTCTTTCAATCTTATTTTTTGAAGAAGGTAATTATTTTTGTTATTTGCTTTTCCTCCTTCGGTTGCTCTTTTTTCAATTATTGCTACTGATTCATTCATGCAATCATTCATTCTTTTAGACCATTCATAATTTTCTTTATTTATCCTCTCTATTATTTCCTTCAGTAAATTTCTATTTAGATATTCACGTCTTCTATTTCCTCATAAATACTTTATTTCACCCTCAAAATTCAGTTTTCTCAAAAGGTTAATTTTGACAGCAGCATTAAATAGTAAAACCGTTATTATTTTACTAAGTTTAGTTTCCCCTCCTCCTCCTTCTTCTTCTTGTCTCTTCACTTCAGGACATAGATGATCATCCTACTCTAACTAGTGTCGCTGACAAAACTATCCTGGCCATTTGTCTCAAAAAAGACCTCCAATCGGTTGTGGAGGGGGGGCAGGAATTGGCTGGTTAACTTTAATGCCTCAAAAACAAAACTACTCTCTATTACTCACAAGAGAGAGAACCATCCCTGCCTCCCATTAGAATGTCTGACGCTCAGCTACACTAGAGCACCGCTTTGCGACTGTTCGGCCTCACATTGACCTGAGATGGAACAAATACATTGAGTCAATAGCTTCGTCCACCGCAAGGAAAGTCGACTCCCTGTGCCACACCAGTCAATTCTTCAAATCTACAAATCAACCATTCGCCCTTGCATGGAGTATTGCTGCCATATATCGTCTGGAGCCCCTTCTGTTTGTCTCAAGGTTCTTGATAAAATACAAAGACGCATATACACTGTAATTGGCCCTGATCTGGCATTTTCGTCACAGTCGTGACATTGCCTCTCTCTGTCTTTTTTACAAATACTTTCACGGTAACTGCTCCGATGAGCTGCTTTCGCTGGTTCCCAGACTTCATGAATTTAAGCGTTCAACTAGGCTGGCATCTCGCTCTCACCCTGTCGAAACTGTTAAATGTAGCCGTCTCTTCTACTCCAATATCTTCATGTATCGCACTTCTCGCCTGTGGAACTCCCTCCCTATTTCTTGTTTTCCTGATAGCTATATTCTCCAACTATTCAAATGTAATGTCAATCGACGTCTCCAGATGCCCTGATCTATCCCCTAACCTTCTCTTCATCCTTTTCTCTATCACTTCTCTTTGCTCTTGCTCCAACTCTCTGTAACCCCTTGCGTGCTAGTGGCTTCTCGCCTTCCTTAGGGTGGAATACCAAAAAAAAAAAAAAAAAAATTACTATACCTTGTGGTTCATAGCTGTTTTTATCCCTTTGCTAAGGCCACCGCCTCTGTTTTGCCTTCCCGTTCCGCTATTCACACAAGCTAGCAGCCTTCTCCTATCTGTCTTGTCCTCATTACGCCCTGTGCGCATTAAGTTTTCCAAGGTCTCTTTCCTCATTATGTATCCAAGGGATTTCAACTGTTCTTTCCTGATTCTGAGAATAAGTGTTTTTTTTTTATTCCATTTTCTTTAAGATTTCTGTGTTGCTTAATTACTATATCCATGGAATTCTCAGTATTTTCTGTAGAATGATATTTCAGCTCCTTTTAGTTTTCTCATTTTTCGTGGGGTGATTTTCAGCATTCACTGCTATACATGAGAATTGACATCACATTCACAGCACCTTGTTTGTAATGTCGTCATAGTCATCCAATGCGTGTTTAGATCACTCTCTCGCAGTTTCTATCGACTGTTAAACAATTCTCAGTCATTTAAAATTCTGTACTTGCTTGTACATCTCCAATTTTTAACACACATCTTTTTTTTTTTTTATTTGCTGATCACCATGCATCCTGTCTTCTTCGGATTGAGATTTGAACCCTTTCTCCCGCTTTCGTTTATTACAGAGTCCTCGGCGGGTGGGTGTTTGGGTTTCTTTCCCTGCTTGTATTGTTAAGATTACGCTCACTGATTATAAATGTTTGGTTAGGTCACCAGTTCCTTTAGGATAGAGTCGCTGTAGAGGTCGAGTAAATCTGGCGAGAAGATGTATCATTGTCTTTAACCGCTTTCTGTTTTGTTTGTTTTTTTTTGTTGTTTTTTTTTTTTTGTAGCTACTCAATTCATTTTCGATTCGTCTCCAAAGCCGGTTGTATAATTTCAGAATGATTTTAAATATATTTCCAAATATACCGAGTTTTTCTCGCAGTTCAAATAGATCCTTGTGCCGTACCTTGTCAAATACTATTGCTTAATCTATAAAACATAAGTGCTCATCCTTAAGTAACTTTATTGCACTCTCTGGTATAATTCTAATCATGAACATTGCCTTTTTTGTTCCAGTGTGCTTGGAAAAGCCTCACTGTTCTTGTTTTATATTCTGTCTAATTTTAAGTTTAATCCGATTTGGCTGAAGATCGATGTCAATACTGAATAGAAAGTGCTCAACTTGATTTACTCAAATTCTTATACTTTTTTCTTGCCAGTGATCATGAGTCTCCACATTTTCTTTTTTGTTATTAGATTGCCATACTTTCTTTGGGAAGGCAATGGATTAGTTCTATTCCGACGATTCCACATTTTCGACAATTCCAAATTCAGAATTGTCTTTTTCTTAGGCTCTATTGCCAATCAAGGCTAGAAGATCAAGTATATCCTTAATTATGCTATAACGACATGGAGAATACATGAATTCATGTTTTTTTCTCAGTGATATAATAAATACAAAACCACATTTTAAACTCACTAAAATAGTCAAATAATTCTAAAAAGAAAACACTTCCCTTTACTTCAAATTTTATTATCTATCTATCTCAGTCTGTTAATTTCTAAGACATTTTTTATGTTTATACATTCTTTTTATAGATACAAATATTTAAGTAAATGCTCTGTTTATAATAAACAGTATTAACAACATTTACCGGCCTGAATGTCCGAGAAATTATGAAATTAAAAAAAAAAAAAATGAAATTATGCGTCTTCCGACAAGAATCGAACCTGTATCCTATACAGAAACGTCATATAGCTCCACGTGATTTAACCAATTGGGCCACAGAGGAGCATTCGGAGAGCTAGGTCCATTTTACTGTTTTTAAACACAATTCTCCATGATTTTCTCTCATTCATTCATATCTGATCAATGCGCATCCAAATGTAAACAAATGACGTCATACATTATGAAATGGACAAAGTCCGACAATTATTTAAGACACTTTTCATGTTTATACATTCTTTTTATAGATACAAATATTTAAGCCGGAGGACGCATATTTTCTTTGAAAATTTCTCGGACATTAAAACGTTAAACAGGAACTTGTAAACCAGACCAATGATGAGACGAATGAATTGGAATATTTAAATAAATTATTCATTTCAATGGAATATTAAAATCAACTTCAATGTTTTATAAAAACGAACCTTCGGGTTAAGGTTGGTCTAGTAACAAATAAAAAATAGCCTATTTCATATATTATAGGATGAATGGACGGTAAGGTTTCTCTACCTCTTCAGCAAGGAACAGTCAAGAAGTATGGACAGCTGACATGAGTAAAAGATTAAATGCTATCTTATTAGAGAGAACCAACTGCACATATAGTCAGTAGTTGGTTTTTGTTTTAGTCAGGTTGTCTGGGAGAAAAGAGCATGCGTTATTTTGTCAATAATGTTGGTTAAAAAAAAAAACAACAGATTTTAGAAGATTCAGTAAACGGTTTGTTTTCTGTCTTTCAGTTTCGCAACCACAGTCTAGAATATAGACACTGGCAATTGGTCAGGATGTGAGGAAGGAACGGAAATGCAAAAAGAAAATGATATATGCATATCACTTTGAAACTCGTCTTAACGCCAGTGGTTCAGATTGAATTCATCTATTGAAGATGTCAGTTTATTTCCGGCCTTCATATTATAAGCTGTTATCTAGACTTACGTAAGTCATTCATATATCCTGAGGTAAAAATATTTAATAATGTACTCTTAACATATCATTGCTAGTAGAGGAGAAAAAAAGATCTACCTACCTTCCAATCTATCTATCTATCTATCTATCTATCTATCTATCTATCTAATTTTGTCATATCGTGGTCTACGTTGCGTATTCCTTGCTTATCTATCTATCTATCTATCTCAGGTAAAAATTTTAACAATGTACTTTTAATATATCATTGCTAGTAGAGGAGAAAAAAGATCAACCTACCTTTGAATCTATCTATCTATCTATCTATCTATCTATCTATCTATCTATCTATCTATCTATCTATCTAATCTCGACCTGTTAATATCTATATATCTAATATCGACCTGAACATATCTATCTATATATCTAATCTCGATCTGTATATATCTATCTTTATGTCTAATCTCGACCTGTTCATATCAAACTATCTATCTAATCTCGAAGTGTTAATATCAAACTATCTATCTAATCTCGTAGTGTTAATATCAAACTATCTATCTAATCTCGTAGTGTTAATATCAAACTATCTATCTAATCTCGTAGTGTTAATATCAAACTATCTATCTAATCTCGTAGTGTTAATATCAAACTATCTATCTAATCTCGTAGTCTTAATATCAAACTATCTATCTAATCTCGTAGTCTTAATATCAAACTATCTATCTAATCTCGTAGTCTTAATATCAAACTATCTATCTAATCTCGTAGTCTTAATATCAAACTATCTATCTAATCTCGACTTGTTCATATTTATCTATCTATCTATCTATCCTGGACCTATTCATATCTATCTATCTATCTATCTATCTATCTATCTATCTATCTATCTATCTATCTATCTATCTCAGTCTTTTCATATATATCCAACAATTTTTGCAATTCTTTTCACATGTGGATCGCTCTCGTGCAGACTGTATGCGTACAATTCACCTCTATCCATTTCTATCCCTACTTATTTGTCTCACTGTATTTCTATCTCATTTTTTTTCGAATCCTTTGCTATCTATCTCTGTTCTTGCCGCATATCTCTAACCGTTTCACTCTCTCTCTCTCTTTCTCTCTCTCTCTCTCTCTTCACGTCCCCTCGTTACGTATCTATTGCTGTTTTTCCGGTTTCTCATTTTTCTCTCACTTTTCTCACTACTCGTGTCAATCTCTGTCCATTTTCTCTCTCTATCTGTCTCATTCTATCGATACCTATCAAATCTCATAGTACTTATATTTATCACTTTCTAGTCATATCTATCTATCTATCTATCTATCTATCTATCTATCTATCTATCTATCTATCTATCTATCTATCCCCCCTCTCACTCTCTCTCTCTCTCTCTATATATATATATATATATATATATATATATATATCATTCTCTTAGTATCTATCTCATACTATTTATATTTCTTTCTAGTCATGTATATCTATCTGATTCTATTTATATCTATCTCATTATTTTAATATATAGCAATCTATTTAATTCTGTCATTCTATATTTCATTCTATTCATATCTATCTATCTATCTATCTATCTATCTATCTATCTATCTATCTATCTATCTATCTCATTCTATTAATATCGATTTACCTATCTCATTGCAGTTATATCTATGTATCTCATCATTTTAATATCTGTCGCATTCTGTTCTTATCTCTTTCATATTCATATCTATCAATCTCATTATATTAATAGCTTTACATTGTATGCATATCTATCTATCTATCTATCTATCTATCTATCTATCTATCTATCTCATTCTATTTATATCTATGTATCTATCTCATTATTTTTATATCAATCAATCTATCCCATACTGTTCTTATCTATTTCATTCTATTCATACATCTATCTATACCTATCTCATTCTATTTATATCTTTCTCATTGTATTCCTATCTATCTATCTATCTATCTATCTATCTATCTATCTATCTATCTATCTATCTATCTAATTTCGATCTGTTCATATCTATCTACCTACGGTCTGTTAATATCTAACTCTCTCGGTATCTATCTATCTATCTATCTATCTATCTATCTATCTATCTATCTATCTATCTATCTATCTGTTAATGTCTTTGTATAATTGAATTGTCCAAATCTTCAACAATTCTATTCATGACAAAATCCAATCTGACAAACAAGCAATAATATTTATCACTTAGAAATGAAGACTAACTTAATTAAATACATGGCATTGCGTCAATACTGATTGATATACATTCCGACGTCCTATTTTCTACTTCCAGAGTTCACAATCGAGACAAAATTGGGAGACAAGCATAATGACTCAATGGATAGACACACGTGTTCCTTAGCCAACCTTAGCGTAGAGGGAGTTGCATAAGAGAATAAAGAATAATTTATTTCCTTTTGAAGCTTTTACAGCTCTTTCATATATTGTGTAAAGTGTCGCCTTTACTTATCGCAAAACGAATTAGGTATTTAGTTACGTCAGCAAAAATATATCACAAAGCGATTATGGTGGTGATTTTTAAGCGTAGCTTAGGTGTGGCACAAGGCCGAAAGCCTAAATCACCCGGTGAGAATCTAACTCATTACGAGGCAAAACCATTAGACCACCTCGAGGTGTCCCGATTGGAATATAATGATCAGGTCATTCAGTTATGTGCCATGCGTGATACAGGCTTAGGCGATCATGTATCTTTCGATACGTGACTGACGAGGCCGATTTTTTGCGCAGTAGGTTGCCATTTTTTCTGCGGTAGACCAGTTGTTATTCAAAGTTATAGAACCTGGCTTGTCCTCCTATTTACCCATAGCTGGTGGGAGTAGAAGAGGATTCCTAACTTTCCCCACTGTATTAGCACGTAAGTCTATTTAATGGATTCGAGTGGAATTCGAACTTTTCTCTTCGATTCCTCAATCCGACTGCTCTCCATTACTCCACTGTAATTATTCCAGGTAATATTTTTAATTACACGTTTTAATTGGTATTTGAAATCCAAGTTATTGTAATTTCGTATAATGTGAGTAATAATAATTATAAATGCTTATTATTTTTCAGACACATAATTGTTGGAATATAATACGATGACATTCGAAGCGTAGCTTAGATGCGGCACAAGCCGACTCAGTGAGGATTGAACTCACTACATAGTTGTAATTGTCTAGCGAGATAAGCTAGGTAAGTATTATAGCACGTCGAGGTGACCCTCAGGCATTATAGTGGATTGAAACAAGTGTTCGTAACGTTTTTTTTCAGTAAATTCATATAATTTTTAAGTGAATTTTATCATCATTATTTGGCCCTTAAATAATTTATCTTTGCTTTCTATAAGCCTATGTGAAATATGTCAACTGTAATGTACAGAGTGTTGTAGCAAAATCCGACACTTGACAAATGGGAAAACGAAAGACGATAGACAGTCCGAACTCTGTAAGTATTGTTAATCATTGAACTATTTATAAGAAGTGTTCCTCAGTAGCCTGACATATTGAATATGCTGAAACGTTTGAGCAAAAAAGGAGAGTTATATGAAAGTATTAGACCTAAAGAACCAGCCATATGTAGAATTTACCCTTTCCACAGAATCCTTCTCTTCGGCTTAATATTTGCAACATGATGCCAGAAATTAACGGGTAAAACACAATCATCGCTCAATTCTATGTCAAGTAAAGTCCCCTAAATGCCTCTTTATACTTGGATAAAATAATATAATTGGTTATAACTTAAGATAGCCAAACAACGTATCGATTCGCTTATCCAAGAATTCTTTTTTTTAATGCATTACGAATATATCCAGTGTCGAAGGACCTTGAATATTTTTCATCAGCGTTCCATTTTGTTCGCCATTATCAGCAACGACTATAGCTAATTGTTCAGTTCTGTTACTTTCAGAATTTGTTCCCCTCATTTTGACGTCTATTTTTGGTCAAATGCTTCAACACCACATCGAGGGACTGAGTGATCGTCCTTGAAAAATGAACTGATAAGTTGCTAGAGGGCGCACCATTGCCTGAACATAAAGTTACTACCAATACGAGGCTTGTCAGAGCACGCAATCGACAGTTGGCCAGTGATTAAGATCGAAGAAAGAAGGAGGATTAACAAGGATTAATTCGTCGAAGAATTATTCGAATTACAAACAGAAGTGCCACATACATCCCTCGTAGGGGGTGGAGGCTCTTAAATATTAACAGAAGTTTCTTTTATGCTGGAATGTAAATAGTTGACATATGACGAAGGCGCATTTAGCATAAGGATAAATTCTTTGATGACTGAAGGATAATGATACGAACTTATGTGAATAAATCATTTTCCTAGAAATGCAAGACATTTTTACGACATTATGGATTGCATTTGCGGACGAAAACTTGAGAATGCTACGTATTTTCTTAACTGGTTTTTGAGGTGTATTCAGAATGGTGTATTTACATATCGACAACAGGATAAGGTTTGGAAATCGTTGGACTGATTGAGCGATGGTGAAGTTTCAAGATATTGGGCTTACTAATCGCCTTGTTAGTTGCCTCTATTTTTTAGTAATGTTATTTGAATTCGCCAGAGATGAGCGTCCTTTTCAAGGATCCATCGTGTCTTTGCTTTTAACGAATAAGAGTGTTTACAGAGAATTATTTTTTCTCCGTTATCGTAACGTACCTCCCAGTACATCTGTCTTTCGTTGCATAACGTCAAAACTTGGTGCCTTTATAAAAAAAAAAAAAAAATAATAATTATTTCGGAGAACATCTTTTTTCAATAATCTTTAGCATGTATGCAGTGAAAAAGATGATAGAACCTTTTGCACACTATTTACATTATTCGGACTATTGTTCTCATCTTCGTTGCCATATTTATCACAACGTTTCGTCCGTTGTACGCTCCGGTCTTCTTCAGGTGGTTGGAATGTCAAACTGAACCCTTTATTTCACTCACTGGGGTAGACTGTTCTACTTCCACGTGCCATGTCTAATGGATGTGAGTTATCCGTTATCTCCTGTTAATTCCCTTCTCCAAGTTCTTCACCGCCTGAACAAGAGACGGTTACATTTAACAGTTTCGACAGTGAAAGGGTGTGAGCGAGATGCCAGCCTAGTTGAGCGCTTAAATTCATGAAGTCTGGGAACCAGCGAAAGCAGCTCATCGGAGCAGATACCGTGAAAGTCCACAGAGTAAGTAGGTAGGGGTAGAGATTCAAAACACAGCTGCTGCAGGCTGAGCAGTGTGAATGGGCGCGTTATCCTGGAGCAAGAGAAACCCTGTTCTCAGCTTCGCCCTGAGTTTCGACTTGATTGCTTCTTTCATTTGTCGTAATGCTGATGCATAGTAATGGCCATTAATATTAGGTTGGTGCAAAAATAATGACGTAATAATTTCGTTTTTAACGTATTTTTTAACGTCAAAAAACGACATTATTACGTCATTATTTTTGCACCAACCTAATAGTTTTTTCTTTTTCCAAGTCGTCTATCATGATCACGCCTGCAGAATTCCGAAAAAAAAAAAAAAAAAATCAGAAGCCATCACGTTGCCAACAGACGCTCCCTGCTCGAACTTACCTGCGGATGGAGAACCAGATGGTTACGACTGCTTTGAATCTTTGATTCTAATCCCAATTGCTGAACCCAGGTTTCATTATAATTTACTAATGTACGAGGAAAATAATCAGGGTCAGCCTGGAAGTGAATCAGAAATGTTCAGGAAATGTCAACCCTTTTCAGCTTCTGCTCTCGTGACCCATCTTGCAGACGGTTTACACATTTAGCGCTCAGTTAAAACAGTATAGACCGAACCAGAACTAATGCTTATGGATATGGCTAACATCTAGTTGTTAAGATGTCTGGCATTCAAAACCGTTCGTTGAATGGCATCATTCTTGTTCATCAGTGATCGGAGATTTTGGACGATATGGCCGCGGGTCATCTTCCGTGTGGTCCTTGGATTTTGCAGCCCCCTTTTCTCATAGGAAGAGGAGTCCTCAGTAAGTGTCTACACTATAACCTCATGGATTTCCATGGGGTACATACATTTCTTTTTCAGATA
>CAHIKZ030004770.1:2197500-2245000 GCA_903632075.3 Acanthosepion pharaonis | reverse complement strand
CGTCGTATTCGACGTATGAGGGTCAAGTAGCTCAGTTCCTAGGAAACCGACAGCCCAGACACATATGATTTGTTTATAGTCGTCAAGGCTTTGTGCAGAACCAAGCACACTTTTTGAAGGGCCGAATATAGAGACATGGTGCCCCAAACGGCCCTGTGCAGTTTTTGAATTCAGAGTTGTCCTTCTTCTAGACCAGCTGCCATCTAAGGCTATAGAATCCACTCTGTCCTGCTATTTACACATATATAGAGGGAGACAAAGAGTATTCATACCTTTCCCAAAGTTATTAGCACGTAAGTGAATGCCATAGATTCGACTGGAATTCGAAATCGGCTCACCGATTCCTCAATCCGAGCAGCTATCCACAGTACTTTCTAAAGTACCATACCGGAAACTTCATCAGAACAATTACTATGAAAGTTTTTTTTTTATAGAAAAGGCAGAGGGAAACTACGTTATGGCGGTGGGAAAGTGGTTGAATCCGAGATGCCGAGTTAGGACCAATATTATTGCAGATTCTTCTTTGGATTTTATCAAGAATCTCTAAATATATAGCTGAAGAAACAGAACTGAGTATCAAAAAGAAAGACGTGAACAAAGTATTCAAACGAAGCAATATATGAAAGAATTGTAGAAAGAATAATAGAATAGCATAAGAATGAAAACAAAAATTAATAGCGAAAAGATGGAACTGACGAAAGAAGACACGAAGGAAAAATTACCGAAGTAAATGAAAACCAAAAATTAAACGTAAAAGGAGGAATAAATGAAATAACTACTGTAGAACTCCTGAAGTGGAACCTGCCAACATTCTCCCACCTTCGGATTGAAGCTCCTTCAAAGTGGCCATCTCAACAGGAAGAAGGACAGGTAAACTCAGGGGGATCACCATTGGGACCAATTTGCACGTCGTTTGTCTTGTGCTGTACACATTAGTCCAGCTCTTGATTGCGGAGTTAGCTGTATGTGTTCCAGCAGAATTCTGTTCTATCTCACATAACTCATGTAACCAGGGAGTGGTACCACCCATACCTGACCACCTAGTTTTTCCTATTTGAATATCAATGATTAATACGACGTAGGTATCGTTAGCAAGGAGACCAGTGACCTCACAATTCGAAATTAATGTTTAAGGCTGCTATTCTCAAGTCGTGTCTTGGCCTCCATCGAATTTATCCTTGAGAATGAATACTCTTTTAGTAAATAACATTTTATTAACTGGTTTTTGAGTCGAACATGTATGCAATTTTTTTTTTACTATATAATTTATTTATGCAATTTTATCCGTCTAGACCTGGTATCTCGGATTTGGTAACTTTCCCGCCACAGGAACGTAGAGGAGAAGGAAATCCTCTCATCCTTATTCATATGGCATCCTTCTGAAAGAGTCTTGTTTTGACTTTCCAAAACAGCACAGAGCGGGACACAGGGTTAGATATTGGGGATCTGGGGCAGCACTGCCGGACCGAACAATGTGGAAAGGGATTGTCAATGGATATTCGACTAACAATACGAAGGACGAAGGATGATGACGAGAAGAAAGAAAAGGATACTTTTGCCATTCTATAGATATGTTCGTGGTACTTCCTCCTTGCTATCTCGACTTTACAAAATCAGGCGCCGTACTTGATTGGCAGCTATGTCTCATCATTTTACATTTGAAATGGTCAAATCTAACCGTAAATTCTATGCTAACGGTTGTGCTTCTCGTTTGTGGAAGTCTCTTCAGGCTTCTTTGCTTCCCAGTCAAGTTTGATCTTCAAAAATTAAATGCAATGTCAACAATCAATCGTCAAACTTTCCATAGTTGTTTTGAGTCTTTCCACGAAAATAATTCTTTATATAAAAATAATTTATATATATTTATATACTTTTCATTGGTCATTTCAGCTCATGTAACAGCGTTTCCCCTTACCAGGGGTGGTTAATTAATTTAACCTTTTAAAACCTTTATTCTTCAATGTACATTCAACATCGTCACTTGATAAGACACCAGAGGTGATGAAACAAAATGGCTATTTTTGTAGTGATTTTATAACATATTTATGTTATAACTTTTAAATAGATAATTATATATATATATATATGTGTGTGTGTGTGTGTCTGTGCGTGTGTGTGTAAAATATATAGAAGATAGGAAAGAAATCATTATATATATATATATATATATATATATATATATGGAAGAAGAGGTTATAGTTATTCCAACGAGAGAAAATGTATAATTTAAAAAAGAGAAATGGCAAACATTTTCGGGTTGTAATGTGGATTTTAAAAAAAATTATATTATCTCATATTTTCTATAATTTTGCAAAACGCGTTTCGGGTCTCGCGGCCTTCTTCAGGTAAAGAGTGGATATTTCCACATAATTTTAATATGAAATAATTTTGCTTATGTTTTTCGATGTTAAACATTTTCTTTTTTGTGTGGTAGTGACACAAATGTCTTTCTTATGTTTAGCATCGAAGACCATAAGGAAAATTAATTCATTTTAATAATATGCGGAAATATCCACTCTTTGTCTGAAGAAGGCCGTGAGATCCGAAACAGGTATTGCAAAAATTATGGAAAAATAAAACATAATATATATTTTAAAAAACACATTACAACGAAAACGTTTATGGTTTCTCTTCTTTTAATACACACACACCCATATATATATATATATATATATATATATATATATATATATATATATATATATATATAATGATTGAAAGAGAGAACGAGAGAGAGAGAGAGGGTGGGGAGATACGTACAGATAGATTGAGTGAGATACGGAGGGAAACTTCGGGGTAAAGAAAGAACCTATGTTAATGTGCGAGAAAAAGTTATTCATTTATTCTGCTTTTATACAGCTGAATTTACGGATATGTATATTTCAATGGTCTGGATAGAAGGAAATGCGTATAACGTCAACATTCTTCTGCGAGGTCACGCACTGAGCAGGAAATAAACTAAAATAATTACTTCAGTTGAAACACAGCTCTGAAATGCCATCGTCAAATAAGAATCACTGAGTTACAAAATGCAACTTATCCAAGCAGTGGCCTAGATAATTTGAACGAAGTCAGTTAGCCTCTATGACAATATATATATATATATATATATATATATATATATATATATATATATATATATATATATATATATATATATATATATATATATATATATATATATATATATATATATATATATATATATATATATATATATATATATATATAT
Organism: Acanthosepion pharaonis; assembly: GCA_903632075.3. Lineage (NCBI taxonomy): Eukaryota > Metazoa > Mollusca > Cephalopoda > Sepiida > Sepiidae > Acanthosepion > Acanthosepion pharaonis. The sequence goes on along the minus strand of CAHIKZ030004770.1, from coordinate 2,241,768 downwards.
ATATATATATATATATATATATATATATATATATATATATATATATATATATATATATATATATAATCGATTCTCCCCATCGGGTTCGACGTATGAGGGTCAAGCAGATCAGTTTCAGGAAACTGACAGCCTGACACCAGCACATGAGATTTGATTATAGTGGTGAAGGTTTCGTGCAGGACCATCCACAATTTTGAAGGGCCGAATACAGAGACCTGGTGCACTCCGTGCCACAAGGTCCCCAAACAACCCCCCTCAGGTTTTGAATTCAGAGTTGTCCTTCTCCTAGACCAGTTGCCACCCAAGGCTATAGAACCCAGTCTATCCTGCTATTTAACCCATAGCTGGATGGAAAAGAAGAGCATTCACACCTTTCCCAAGGGTATTACCACGTAAGTGAATGTAATGGATTCAACCTGAATCGAACTCGGTTCTGCGATTCCATTAATCTAAGCCGATAAATAAAGGAATCGACTAATTTTTCATCCTACATATATATATATATATATATATATATATATATATATATATATATATATATATATATATATATATATATATATATATATATGTTAGTCGATTCCTATATCTATCTCAATCTATTCCTGTCTATCAGTCTCAGTTTGTTCATTCTATCTATCTATCTATCTATCTATCTATCCTTTACCTCCTCACTTTTCCATTGAGACTGCTATCCACCGAAAATAATGAAAAGGAGCCAGTCTTGACCATTTAAATGACAGTTTGCTCAGTGGATTGGTTGTTACTAACATCCAATCGGGCGTGTGGAAAACGTGGTCTATCTTCGTCTAATTCATTAAAAAGGGCCAGAGTATCTGCTAGCGTTTGACTGCGAGGGTTAATCAGGGATTGATCTTCACTGATTGGGCCGACTTGGCGATGGGGTGCATGATGTTGAAAGACCCAAAACTCCCTGATGAACCAAGTCAATTAAAATCACTGACGACTCCCTCGGGCGCCTACAATATTTGAATGAATGAATATATATACAAAATATGCATATCTGTTGAAATTGTATTTGAAATCCACCAGAATAATTATACAAGGAACAAGTAGGAATAAATTTGACATATTTAGCTATTTATTTATTTAACTTCATCAGGACTTTAGGAATTGGTATGGTGCGAGATAATGTTTCAATTTTTATATTCTATGCTTTTTTTTGTTCGTTGATCGTGTAGACAACTCGTGTTTACAATATGGCTATACGTTTTTTTATTGTGTGAAGTTTGGTTCTTTAGAATACTGGCGGCTCTGCAAAGTGTACTGGAGAAGAGCAAATCCCCAGTTCCTCATCTCTTTAATCAACTTGATGTGATATGCACTTAACTCTGTCCATGTTTTCTGCTCCCTGATTCGATTCCTACAAGGCTGCAGATTCGACGCCATCCATTTAATTGTCCTTAACAAATGTGCTCCTGAATCAGTTCCAGCTTCTTCAAAAATTTGCAATAATTTACCCGTGACTTCCTGCTTTACAACTTTTTTTTAACAACTCCACCTCTATAGCTACTGTCTGTAAGAACTCTGAGGAACCATCTGACTCTTCGAATAATCACTCTATTAGCCTCTTACAATTATCTAGTAAAGTATTTGAGTCCCTAATCAATGCCGAATTGGTAAAGCATTGGTGTGGATTCAGAGAATGAAATCCTGTACAAATAAATAAACAACGCCAGGAATTTGAGATAGAAAAATAAGTGTATTGAACAAAAGAATACAGACTTGAAGTAAAGATTAGTAGTCCAGGAATGCGGGTTAGTAGAAAGTATATGTACAAGTCTCTGTAAGTAAAGCCGTAATCATCTCTGTCTCTGGACTCTTGTATAACTCTCTGAGAACACCCTGTGTCTGTCTCCGTATCTCTCAGCCTGTCTCAACGTATCTCAACGTATCTCAACAGCAGGTATTGTCTCTCAGTATAAGTATATTTGGACGAGTCCATCTTATGTAAAAAGGAGAGAGCCCCACAACAAGCATCTTACTTCACACAACCCTATTTCGGATAAATGAGATGACATCCATTTCTCCAGGTCAGTCGCTGGTGTGTTAATTGCCATTTGTCTATCGAGCTTTAGATAAGTACAGTGAATCTCAGGCTGTATCCATCGACTGGATTTGGCATGCTGACTTATCCACAAGATTTGCCCTAATCCAACCCTTCCTAACAAATCGTGTAATGAGGGACGTGTTGAATGCAGAAGATTCTAGTCCATTCCATATTAATGCTGGGCTCCCCAAAGATCTAACCTTGGACCTACACTGTTTTTTGTTCTTCATCAACCACACTCCCGATGTCATCAGTTTTCTATGTATCTATACGAATGTCATATCTATTTACTCCTATTTTAGCAGTAAGTCCGTCAGATAAGATAACGTTAAATTACAACTGCTCTCGAAATATACCTCCAGTCAGTGGTTAACTGGAGCAAGGAATGGTTTGCAAAATATAACGCTATTTTCATTTAACGACCACAGAGAACCTTTTTGTTGTATATGAATAAAGTGTCGTCGCCTGCGCTGTAGTTTAAACACAGATCACCAGTGATCAAACACGGGCGATTACGTTGTTAATTACATAGATCACGTGATCGTAAAGGATACGTATAAATAGGAATTAGCGTGACGTCTAAGTGATCGCTACTCTCTATACTATCCACTATACTACTTCTCTATAACGATCATTATACGAATTACTATTTGAACAGTTACTGCGAATATTATCTGAAGACGTTACTACTACCAGTATATGCGTTTACAAAGTCTCGTCTACAACGAGAATTTCGGAAGTGATAACGAGCATTCGTTGACCTAACGAAAGTTACAACGAGTGAGCCTCTAACATCACAAAACTTTTCTCTTTACCATCAATATGGCTGATGCTAATCCCTAGGAGACCAACATACATTGGGCCTTTTTGGATTCGAGTTTTCCAAGGACATGAAGTTTAGTGTTTATAGTGAATCAATTCCTAGGTCTCCTGCTTGGAAAGTTGGTTTACTGTCTCGTGCTCGACAATTTCTTTCTCGCCAGATTCCCTCTTACATATTTATAAATCTACCACATATCCGTGCATTGAATACTGATGTCACATCAGGTCTGGGTCTCCTACTATATATCTCAAGATTCAGTATCTGTCTATATTTCTGAGATGAGGTATTATGTACACTATTTACATTGATCATCCTTATCTTTTTGCCATATTTATCACATTTCGGCCGTTGTACGCTCTGGCCTTCTTCAGGTGGTTGGATTGTCCTCAAGAACAGATGGCACAGAGGATAAAGACTTTGGTTAGATCCATTGACAGGACCCAAGGAGTGAGGGTTCAATACCTGATGAAGGTGGTGGAGAACTTAGAGAGGAGAATTAACAGGAGATAACTGATAACTGACTTTCATTAGATATGGCACGTGGAAATAGAACAGTCTACGCCACCGACTGAAGAAGACCGGAGCGTACAACTGCCGAAACGTTGTGATAGATATGGCAACAAAGATGAGAATGATAGTCCGAGCATTGTAAATATCGAGATTCGTTAAAACCAGGGTTTTAATGTGATCGATCTTGACCTGGCATCTCGGCTTCAGTTACTTTCTCACGAGTTTTTCGACAAATATTATTATGGCAACTGTTGGGACGATTTTGTTTTTCGTTGTGACTCGACTAACTTGATCTTAATGTGCTACTAGATTGGCAGCTAGGTCTCACTTTTTTAATGTTGAACGAGATAGATGCAGCCATCAGTTCTATTCTGATAGTCTCTTTTCTTGCACTTCTCGCCTGTGGAACACCCTTCCGAATTTTTGCTTCCACGCCACCAACAGTCAAAAAAAAAAAAAAATCATCTTCTGTCTTCCTAGATCCTATTCTGTTATTGTCCTTTTTTTTTCTCTCCTCTCCTCACTAAAGCTCATCTTCTTTCACTCCTTATAACTCCCTGTTTCCTAGCGGCATTATCAGCTTGCTTGTGGGTGTAACGACTATAATATTAAAGGGGGGGCATTATCTGCAAAAATGTAAGATCCAAACATTTGCATATGATGTAGCCTAGTATTTAATCACAAGGTTATAACTATAAACATTATAGTGGATACACGTGTTTAGGAAGTAGAATTAATGTCTACTTGCCTACACATAGACAGTCTTATTCGTGAAAATGTAACGGGCTGTATAGATCGAACCTGTATTCGTTCAGTCTGGTAAATCGTCTTTTATCAATGTGTGACTTTCGGTCACAGAATTGTCTGCAGCAAAACCAGGATTTTTTGATAATAATTTAATCTATTATTGCTTTCGAAGTAGTCGAAATAGATTTACTTAAGCAGAGATAATTTCTTTCCAATTTGTGTTGTGATACAATTTGTTGATTGTATAATATATTTTGTTTCTTCGATTTTGATTGAATGGGCCACTCTTTTATTTTGAAATATTTTACAAGACATTTGAGTATTTAGGCTATCGGCGAAGCTTAAAATATTTTCAATGTATTTCTCCCCTTCAAAACGTAATAATTACAATCTAAAACTTGAAAGCGGAATTTACTCTTTCATCTGTAACAATTGCCACAAGTAATACATAGGAGAAACTGCAATGAATTTAAATAAGAGATTATGTGATCACAAAAAGGAATGTTTAACGAAACAAGCACACTGCGTTAATTGCTTACTTTAAGGTTTACATAAAAACATTAAAGAGAAAAGAAATTAAATTTAAATATTAAAACTTCTTTTTTGCACACTGGTAGATATAACAATGTAAACATCACTTTATTCTGCTGATGTTCGAAAGGACGAAAAGTAAACTTTATTTAGTAAACTTTTATTTTTTATATAAACCTAGTAATATATTGTTTCTCGTGTAAAAACATGAGAAACAATATATTACTAGGTTTATATAAAAAAATAAAAGTTTACTAAACCAGTGAAATTAATTAGCTATTTTTGCCGTCATTGTATAAATTTTACTTAAATAATATTGAAATATAATTAAAAAAAAAGTTACCTAATAATATATATTCTTACACTAGATGTGAAAATGATCCTATTTAATGTAAGGGATTCTAATACATTTACTTGTTAATATAGTATATTAAAAATTAAAAGTGAAAATATTTTTCAAATCGTAGTTAAATAAAACGTATTCTAACCAAAACACCCCCAAAAATCTTTAAATATACAAATACAAAAAAAATGCCGTAAGAAATTTTCCCGTTAACAATAAATTTAAAAAAATAACCAGACGACATGCATTTAACGGATGTCAGCTTTCATTGAAAAATACATCGCTACCCCTACCAAAACGTAACTAATAATTGATACATTAAAATACAGCGATAATGAACACGCAAACACCTCTTGTCTGGTTGAATTGGATTTCTTTGTATCCTTGGAAACGTGGATTACGATTTTTTGCTGTGTCTTTAAAACCCAGTAATTTTAAAAGTTACTCCAAAATTCGCTTGTGGATAAAATGGAACTAATGTCTTTAATTTAATTACAGAATTAAATTCGGAGCTTTCTGCTTCGATTTTTGAAACATGGTTAGAACTGTGTAGCGAAAAAAAACATATTTTAAATCAATTAATTTATAATATATATATATATATATATATATATATATATATATATATATATATATATATATAGATGTACGCATGTTTCATTAAATAATATAGACAAGTTTTGTCTATTTATTTTATGCAAATTCCTTTCATATCGTCTGATAAGCTTAATACCATTATCATTGAAAGACGAAAGAAAATCATCATATTGATACATGATTTTAATCCAATCTAAACTTTCGGCTTACATAAGCCATCATCAAAGATGACAAAAACATTACAATATATTAAACAATACACGGACATGGCAAAAATAATAGTCTGTTTTTGTTTGCATGGAAGATTTCTAAGCAACGACAAACTCGTCCATACGAGACGCTGGAAGCGAAAATCGCACTGCGGATCATGACTTCACACATGATCAAGTGAGAGTGAAAACGAGAAGTATTAAGTATGGGAAGCCGTTGGTATAAACCAATGGCTTCTGTTATCAATTATAGGCATTTGAGTATATTTCTGGACTTTTCATAGTTTATTTTGTTCAGGTTAGGTTTCAACTGTTTTATGTATATAGCTTCAAGAATTTTTAGTTTTTGTTTATTGTTTTCATGTTTACGTATAGTTGTGTTTTCAACGAGGATTTTCCGGAATTGTGTACGCGGCCAGGTAAGTTGTTTTAAATGCCTAAATATGTAAGAGTTATTATTCAAATGTAGAGTCCTATATGTATGTATATATGTATAAGCTGATTGAAATTACCAATTCATCACCTCTAAGAACGCTTCCGATAACTGAACTGTGAGCAGCTGGTTTGATAGAAATATTACGAAATTAACTTCTGATGTAATAATTTAATCAGGTTTTAGTTTACATATATGACTAAATCACGAATAGGACAGCCCTTCTGAATTGTACATTGGTCAGAAATCTTTTAGGGAACGTGTTTTGAAACGGAAATAAAGTTTCGAAACATGTCAAATTATAATGTCTTTCATATTTGTTTCTTTATTAATCCTGACGGATTGTTCAGTTCACACTCCCTGATTTTTCATCCGATACTTTCCAAATTTGCCACGTAAATTACATATGACACACAAATTAACTTGCGTGAATGTTTGGTGTAGATTATTTCAGTTAAGTGGACTAAATTTGCAACAAACTAGGTCCAAAATCGAATTTTGTTATTAGCCAATAATTTCTTCTTATGATTCCATCCTAAATTGGCATTCCAACAAACTTTGGTGCAAAGATTGTTTGGGAAGGATTATTGAAGTGTTAAAAGGGAAAAAATCCCGAAGAACCTCTTATTAATTCCAGCTTTACAGTGAATATGCAAAGAAGGGGGGCGTTCACGCGTTTGCACTTTCACTTGAATCAAGCTCTGATGCTTCATCTCTGTTTTTGTGAACAATGCCGTACTATTTGAAAGTTATTACGGCCATAGGAAATCTATTGAATATCTAAAACATTGAAACAATTTAAGCCCGAGAATCGACCACACAAGTTTTATCGATGGAATTCCTTTATTAAGAACAATCAAACACTTTCGAAGTGTTACTGTAAAAAAAGGTCAGGGCTAGTAGTTTAGTATACCAACGGATGGTGCATGCAAGCGAGGACGCAGGCATGCATTTTAAGTGGATGCGGATATACAATTGCAGCGAAGTATACACTGGCAGCGAATGGGTACTTGGCTTGTATATATATATATATATATATATATATATATATATATATATATATATATATATATTTAATGAAAACAACCCTTAAAGTTGTCTGTTTTCATTAAATTAAATTAATCGTTCTGATTTAACATTGAGACCTCCGGATTTCATTCTTCTTGACATTATCCATAAGATATTACCAAGATTTTCATTACTTAATTATATATAATCATTTATTTAAAAATATGATTCCAACACGCTACATAAGAGTTCTCATGTTTCAAAACAAGAGCCGAAAACTTCAATATAATTATTTGAATTAAATTGAATTAAAGTGAGCTCTGTTCCATCTTCAAGCGAAATTTTTTGGGGGAATAACTTATTTCTGAAATTTACGTGTTTTAATAGCATATTCATTATTGAAATCAAAATTTCCATCGTAACGGCTAGAGCGGTTGTTTAAATAGAAAGGGTTCAGGGTGTTAATAATTTTTATCAGTATAGAGTTACATTCATAGATGTCAAGTCAGGGTAAGGTTGGGGTGTCTAAATTTAAAACGGAAGATGATTTCGCCTAGTCTGGTTTACGTTTCTAAGGAGATTTATTTATTTTTTTATTTTATTTTTTTCTGAAAGGGTTTTGTGTATATAAAAAAAAACAAATGGTACTGCAGTTTTTTATGTATACTATTTAGATTATTCGGACTATTTTCCTCATCTTTATCGCCATATTTATTACGAAGTTTCTGCCGTTGTACGCTCCGGCCTTCTTCAGGTGGTTGGAATGTCGAACTGAACTGCCGTAACATTTGTTTTTTGACGACTTCATATGAAGTCGTCAAAAAACAAATGTTACGGCTTTCTTAGTGTTTACACCTTTTACTCCCTTGGCAAACATAAATTATTGTGTTTTTCTTTTTTTCAATTTTAACTCCAAAAATATGATGTGCATTGTAAATATGAGATATCGCAAGTGTTGAAGCAATGGAACATTTAATCAGTAAGCTTCTGAAAAAAAAATGATTGGGAATGCATATCACTATGACAGACAACTCCCTGTAAAAGATTAAATCACCGTTGACGTCATACGGGTAGATATTTCTTATTCCAGTGTCCTTTGTAAGGTTATCTCCTGTCAGGTTTTTTTACTTAATATGTCTTTGTTGTGCCGCCAAAAATAAAACATGGCTGTCACTTTGACCTAGAAATTTAACTCCCGACCGATCATGTAACGAGAGACATGAGGTAATTTAGAAGCGTAACATAACTCGATACATATTATCTTCTGTAGACTACAGTCTTAGGACAATCATGTTGTAGAATTTGCGTTCCTTTACATAAAAAAAGTGTTTCTTTCTACATCATGATTGATTTTATGCAGCAAGTTTATTTTTTTTGCAATAAAATTGATCTAGTCCGCTCGTAAAAAAAGTCAAATTACTTTTTAAAATTATTTTTGTATATTAACATTCGTTATATCTTCTAACCACCACATTCATCAAAATCGATATTGAAATTTTTATCATTGTAGTAGAAAGATCTGTTCAGTATCAAATCGTTCTCTGATTTACACTATTTACATTATTCGGACTATTGTCCTCATATTTGTCGACATATTTATTATAACGTTTCAGCCGTTGTACGCTCCGCCGTTCTTCAGGTGGTTGGAATGTTGAACTGAACCCTTTATTTCGCTCACTGGAGTAGACTGTTCTAGTTCCACGTGCCATGTTTAATAGAAGCCAGTTGTCAGTTATCTCCTGTTAATTCCCCTTTCCAAATTCTCCACTGCCTTAAGCGGATATTGAACTGACACTATTTGGGTCCTGTCGCTGGATCTAACTAACGCCTTTATCCACTGTGCTATGTGTCCTTGAGGCACGTTGAACTAGAATAGTGAAATCTCCAATACTACAAAGAAAATATTTAAATCATTACTCACATGAAATGGTAAGAGAAACAGATAGCCACAGAGAGAAGCTCCAATACTACAAAGAAAATATTTAAATAACAAAGTATGTTGGTAACTAACAGATAGCCACAGAGAGAAGCTTTGCAAACTAGAAACTCTGTCGGATAGTAAGATGACAGCAAGTTTCGAGGTACGATGCATAGGAAGCTGTGATTGTCTGCATCTTGAACGAAAACAGATTACCCTCGTAGATTAAATAAAAGGGGTCAGTTGAAAATTTACTGTAGAATACATGAATCGAAAAACAACTGATGAAGGCAGGGTATGGGGGACTACGGTTGAAACGTTGTTATAACAACAACAAGTATGAGGATATTTGTTGGTGTGTAAACAGTGTAGATAACGATAGCTCGTCATCTCCGAAATTCAAATTGCACCGGGATTGCAAGGTTTATATGGCACTTAACTTAGTCATGCACAAGGCTGCAAGAACGAGTCGTTTAGTGAGGCTCAAATTCACGATAGTCATTACAGCGTCTTTCTCACTGCTTCCAAAAGAGAGAGGAGGACAAAGAGAGAGGAAGAGAGGGAGAGAGCGAGAGATGATGAGAGAGAAAGAATGAGAGTGTGAGATAGAAAGAGAAAGAGGCGAGAGAGCGAGAGAGAGAGAGAAAAAGGGAGAGAAAGAGAGGGGAGAGCGCGAGAGATGATGAGAGAGAGAAAGAGAGAGAGTAAGAGAAAGAGAGAGGGGGAGAGAAAGAGAGACGGGAGAGAGGAAGGGAGAGAAAGAGAGAGAGAAAGAGAGAGAGAGAGAGAAATATCTAAAATCAACAGGAAAGAAGGAGTACATTCTTCATTGTATTAACGTTTTAGACTACCAGTGGAAAAAAAAACAAAACAAAATTAATCACCCAATCCTCTTACGTCCATATTCAACAACCTCATTACGTAACAATTTACCTTTGGGATATCTTTGGCCTTGTATTAGGTGAACAATATATATATATATATATATATATATATATATATATATATATATTTAAATAGGGTTGAAACGGTACAAAAGCGTATTAAGGCATTAAAAACAAGAAATTTTATATTGTAGGCCATGATAAGTTTAAAACAAAACACACACACACCAGTCGACCGGTTTTGTCCCCTCTCGTCAGAACTGTTAACGGGGAACTAAAATTATGAGAAAAAGAAAAGAGAAAAAGTCACAATGTGCTAACCGTATTCGGAAATTAAAAACATCCCTACCACAGTATATATATATATATATATCACGTTTGATTGAATATCTGGGCATATGTCTGTTTATCTTCATTTTAATCCTATCAAATTCACGGCTCAATTCATTAGAGCTGTTGCAAAACTGATTAAGAAAGACGCCATAGTTTTAGTCAGTCCTTTTATTTAGCCAAGTACTTTCAATCTCATCCAAGATCATATTCAGGGATGAATTGTTAAGACAAAATTAATATAACTGATAGTTGTTGATTTTTTTTTTTTTTGTAAATGCGCCTGAAACAGTATTTCGTTGTTATCTAGTAATATGTGTATTATGCTGATAGTTAAATTTTAGTCATTCATAATGTGCTGGTCCATAAGTGATTCTAATACATTTACTTCTTTTAAAAAGAAATATAGTATATTAAAAATTAAAAGTGAAATAATTTTTTTTAAAACGTAGTCAAATAACCTAAACCTACCCACCCAAATCTTTAAGTATACAAATAGAAAAAAATGCCGTAAGAATTTTTGCCGTTAACAATAAATTTTAAAAAAAAATCCAGACGAGATGCATTTAACGGATGTCAGAATTCAATTAAAAATACATCCCCACCCCTACCAAAACGTAACTAATAACTGATACATCAAAATACAGCGATAATGAACTCGCAAACACCCCTTGTCTAGATGAATGGGTTTCTCTGTATCCTTGGAAACGTGGATTACGATTTTTTGCTGTGCCTTTAAAACCCAGTAATGAATAAGTTACTCCAAAATTCGCCTGAGGATGAAATGGAACTAATGTCTTTAATATAATTACAAAATTAAATTCGAAGCTTTTAGCTTCCATTTTTGAAACATGGTTAGAACTGTGTAGCGAAAGAGAACCATACTTTAAATCAATTAATTTAGGCGGGGAGAGAGAAGACATGAGTGAGTTAGCAGATATTGACACATTTAAACGGTTAACTTAACGGAAGTTATATATTGATATCGAAGGGGTAGAGAAGGAAGTTAAGAGAGAAGATGTGACTAATTTTCTTTGTAAAAAATGCTAGAAACAGACGCTGTTATTTTGTTTTACTTTGAAAGTGTTATTTTGGGGCCTCATAAAGATTATAATGTTTGATATAAATTTGAATGTCTCTAAACTGTCTACAAATAATTTAATTTGATGTTTGTTAGTGATTTAATTTTTTTTTAAATTTTGGGGATTTTCTATGAAATAGTCGATTAGAAAAATATTCATAGAAAGTACATTAAAAGAATAAAATTTTATTTTAAAATATAAGTTTACTTCTAGTAATCATTTTTTTAATCTCTTTAAAAAAATTATTATTGATTGTTAAGTTGACATCTCTATCCGTTTGAATTTTGTTCATGAATTTAACTTGTGACTTTTTCTAGATAGGTAATCTCTTTTACTTAAATTTTAGTTAATATTTGAAGGTAATATTAAAGATCTTGCTCTGTCATATACTGTATATACACCTATATATATATATTAGGAAAATCAGTGACGAAGTGGAAAAGTTTTTTCATTTTAAGCGTTTCGTCCTTTAGAAATTCATTGCTGTAAAGTGATGTCTACATTAATGTTATTATACATGTGCTTGATTGGGAGGAGGTGCTGGGATTTGTTTTGTCGTATATGTCTACCTGGTTCCATTTAGTATCATTTTTTGTTCGCTTAAGTTTGTATCTCTTTTTTTTTATTATTAAATATTCCCGTGGGTGTCCAAACTTTTTAGATCCAGCCTCTCTACTTCTCTCTCCTTTTCGCTTCCTCAAAGAAACAATATTACGACTACTATCTCTCCGATAAATCAAATAAAAAGAAACTTGAAGAAACGTATCGGTTGTTTATTCAGTCTTTGGTGCAGCGTTGCGACTTGAGGAATTGCCGACAGACGAGACGACTCAAGTACCCTCAAAGAACGCAACGACTGTGCGCCTAGCGCAAATATATTGCATAAAAATTCATATTTATATTTTCTTAAAATGACTGCCTGGACTTATTTTTATTTATTTTACCTGGCTCTGTTATGATAGCCTTCCAAATATATTGACGTGCAAAATATTTCTTATAGTTCTTTCTTTGTAATCTAGACTATTCAATTTTTTTCTGGTATACCGAAAATATTTACTCCACATAATTTATTTTCCTTTAACGCTGATAAATCTTGGAAGAAATATAAAGAAAATTTGTAAATATTCTATGAATTTCTTGGGCGAATATGTTGATATTCATTCTGTTTTGATCTTAAATATTGGCCGTTGTGTCTTTCGACTTTGCTGGCGTTAATATGAGGCCCTCTGATTTTATAATATGACAACTACATGGATCATTCAAAGATTATCATCGAATTAACAGACACCTACAGGTATATACAGTTACAATTGGCCTTAGGCTGATAGGACTGGCAAATTACTAGTCAGAACCCGAAATGAGTTGGGTGGCTTGAGTCCCGTGGTTGGGGTATGGAAAAATCGAAAAAAGAAACATGAAAAAAAAAATGGAAATTCGAAGTTACAAAATGAAAATAAAATAAAATAAATAAGAACAAAAAATGTGATGATTTTTTTTTAAATTTTAAATACTGGAAAGTGATGTATACTTCGAAAATAGAATTAATTGATGTGTTTTACGGTTTATCAACTCCTTGTGGGTTATTTACGGCCGAAACATATTTTTCATTGTGAAAATATTTCTTTATTACGATAGATCACTGTATTGATATTTATTGAGGATAACAGTAAATTTAGATACGAAATAAACTATTTAACCTATAGTTGGGGGAAAGACGGATTTATGATTTTTCCAAGAGTAATTGCACATAAGAGAATGTAACGAACCCGACTGGAATCCGAATACGTCTTACCAAATACTCATTCCAAGCCGCAATCCATTATTCCAATTTCTCATTTATAGGATGCGAAAAAAACTTATCTTAAAATTAATACAAGTATTATCCGTAGAAATGGTTGTAATACTTGTTCAATTGATAGTCGATGATGAAGAGAATTTTTAGAGGTGAAAGAAGAGAAATAGATGCTGTTTTGCTTTCTTTATGGTAAAACCAAAACAGATTTAAGGTTTTGAAGTATATGGATATGGCGTGACTTATTAAAAAGTATAATAAAAAAAAGATTTTGGCCTTTATTTTATTTCACTCTAAATAAAAATATAAAAAAAATTGAAGAGAACACGAAAGACTATCGTCAATCGAATTATTCTTCAAGTTGAAATTTAATGCGGCTTTTTTAAAGCCTCTCCAATGAAATCTTACTGAAATCAGTCTCGCACCATGTAACTTATTTAAAAAATCTGCTTCATTCGTTTCTCTCTGGGAGATAAAATCATAATAGATTAGCATAGCGAGATAAATATATAGCCATTAAGATAGATAGATAGACGGTTAGATAAATGGAGGCAGACGGGAATATATATTTATATATACTACAGGTAATAAATCAGTTGGTATATAGTCCAAGTGGATCCTAATAATACGAAATATTAAAACTGATTCACAAAAAGAGCTGAATGTATTTATTACAACAGGGCCTATAAATGACACCAAAAAATTCCAAATTACGTCATATGGGAAGGGGATAGATCTCTTTCAGCCCACGCAAAGCACGTCGGTCAACACCGGGGTTCAATAAGTCCGACGTTTTTAGCGTTGGTTGAAATATATCTGTCCCATTCCCATAAAATGTAATTTTCTATTTTGTTGTGTAGGGTCACAAACTCCCATCTATCCCACCAAATATGTTAGCTCTATCTCTGATATTGAGCGCTTCCTAATAAGTACCGCGCATATAATATATATATATATATATATATATATATATATATATATATATATAGATAGATAGATAGATAGATAGAGAGAGAGAGCGAGAGAAAGGAGAAAAAGAGATAGATACATAAGGGCAGATTGGGATAGATAGAGAGAGAGAGAGATAGAGAGAGAGAGAGAAAGGGAGGAAAAGAGATTGATAGATACATAAGGGCAGATTGGGATAGATAGAGAGAGAGAGGGGGAGAAAAAGAGATAGATAGATACATAAGGGCAGATTGGGATAGATAGATAGATAGATAGATAGAGAGAGAGAGAGAGAGAGAGAGAGAGAGACAGAAGGGCAGATTGGGATAGATAGATAGATAGATAGATAGATAGATAGATAGATAGATAGATACGGGCAGACGGGAATAGTTACGGGCACTCTAGAATAGATAGATAGATAGATAGATAGATAGATAGATAGATAGATAGATAGATAGATAGATACGGGCAGACGGGAATAGTTACGGGCACTCTAGAATAGATAGATAGATAGATAGATAGATAGATAGATAGATACGGACAGACTGGAATAGATAGATAGATGAGATAGATAGATAGATAGATAGATAGATAGATAGATAGATACGGACAGACGGGAATAGTTACGGGCACTCTAGAATAGATAGATAGATAGATAGATAGATAGATAGATAGATAGATAGATAGATAGATAGATATGGGCAGGCGGGAATATTTACGGGCGATCTGGAATAGGTATATATAGATCTATCTATATAGATAGATAGATAGATAGATAGATAGATAGATAGATAGATAGATAGATACGGACAGACTGGAATAGGTAGATAGATAGATAGATAGATAGATAGATAGATAGATAGATATGAGAGGAATTAAGAAGGGGGAGAAAAATCGAAAGGCTGAAAGGAAAGAAGGATCAAGAAGCAATAGATATTTAATCGATGAATCAACGAAGGAAAAGAAGAAAAACATGGATGGGTTAGCCGAGAAAAAAATAGAAAGGGGGAAAGAAGAAAAGGCAAAGTAAGGAAGACAAGAAAGAGAAAGAGATTTTGATGGTAGCAAATCCTTAAAAAAAAGAATTAAAGAAAGACGAATAAATGTGCATTAAAAAGATGAGTGAAAGAATAAGGGAAAGGCTGATTAAATTAAATGAAATCAACAAATAGAAATAAATATGAAAGAAAGAAAGAAAGAAAGTTACAGAAGCAAGAAAAGAAAAACAACTAATTAAAAGGCAAACTAATATAAGTTCGGATTCAATCGATGTAAAAAAAACTTGTCAAGTTCTGACGTCGTAATCTGTGAACATTATTTCTTCTCATGAGAGAAATGGCGCGAGAAAAAATGGCAAACATATAGTCACTTACGCTGTTTCATAATGTTTAGCTTTGTTATTAAAAGTATTATTCTGAAACATAGGAAGAGAATAAAAACTAATAATTATTCCATAATGCAAAAATATATAAAAAAAAAATATAATGGACAAATGCTCAGTAAACTAATGCCCACAACATTCAGAGACCATCCACAAAACATGGCGAATATCAGAGGTTAGGTTAGTAAATAGGTAACGAGTTTTTTAATCATTTCACCACAAGCAAGTCAATAAAAGCAAAAAAAAGCTTCAAGATGTAGAGACTAAAAGAAAAATCAGTCAGTTAAGTGCTGTACATGATACACGTTTTCGATTTATGAATGAATGAGATAGAACATTTTCACTTAGTAAGATGCTATTTTTTCTTCGTTAGGCTGGTTTTCAAGTCTGTCCTGACATTCAACCTATCAGTCAGTTATGTGCCATGCGTGATACAAGTTTACGTGATCATGTATCTTTCGATACATGACTGACGAGGCAGATTTTTTTTCACGCAGTAGGTTGCCATTTCTTTCTGCGGTAGAGCAGTTGCCATCCAAGGCTATAGAACCCAGTCTGTCCTGCTATTATACCCATAGCTGGGAGTAGAAGGAGTGGATTCATATTTTTCCCAAGGGTATTAGCACGTAAGTGAATGTAATGGATTCAACTGGAATTCGAACTCGGCTCTCCGATTCCACAATCCGAGCCGCTAACCATTACTCCCTAGATGGAGGAAGAATATACCTTATCCGAGGGTATAACTAACCCGACTAGAATTCGAATTTTTCATTCCGTGCCTATGTCTATTAAAACACAACATAAACGACAATAAAATGACAAGATTCTAGGTGAAAGATTGACATGGCATTCGATATTTTGATAAGCGTAATTCACAGGAAAGCTAAAACAGGAAGACAGTTGCATAAGCGAGAAGTTCGATGGAAGAAAATACTAGCATTAACTCATGGTTACAACTAACAATTTCAATAGTTACGAGGCCTAGCTGCCAATCTAGTACCGTGAAGTGAAGTCGAGGGTACCAATAATGAAAGTACCCCAGAACAAGTTATTTAATGAAGAAGCAAAGTGAAGCTACAATTTATAGAAGAGGCAAAAGGTATACATTTATTATAGATGTTGATTACTTGATTTGTCTGTTTAACCGTATATCAACTCCTTATGTGTCATTTAATGCTGAAAATTAATTTTCTTGTAAGATCTAAAGTACTAAAAGTATGATATTATTCTACTTTCACAAGTGAATACATGGTAGATGATACTCAGCTATTGTGCATATACCGGGTGTAACAACAAAATTGTC
Source organism: Acanthosepion pharaonis (assembly GCA_903632075.3). Taxonomy (NCBI): domain Eukaryota; kingdom Metazoa; phylum Mollusca; class Cephalopoda; order Sepiida; family Sepiidae; genus Acanthosepion; species Acanthosepion pharaonis. The sequence goes on along the minus strand of CAHIKZ030004770.1, from coordinate 2,224,858 downwards.
CTAATCGTGTAACAGCATGGGATAATTGTCCATCCAACAAAATGTTTAATATCTAAAAAAACACTAAATTTAGTTTCTTATTGCCAGCTTTTTAGATAAAACGTTTAGCTATCTGGACACCATTTATCGTAAGAATCAATGAAAAACCCTTTCAGTTATTCAGTTAGGAAAAAAAGAACAAGTTTAAATCGTTTTACGCAGCCTCACTGTCTTTCGAAATCAACAACGATGAGAGAAAAAAGATAATTCAGGCCTTCAGTAATGGTTCCAACATTCATACTCTGGCTTCCATCTTCAATGTCCGTTCAAGAAACATCAGGAGAACTCTGCATAAATTTAAAAAGAGGGAACAGTAGAGAGGAAAACTGAATCAAGATGTCAAAACAGGAAAGAGGGATCATTATTTCAACTTAACATTCATTTTTGTTTAAAGTAGACTCCAGTAGTCTTATGAGAACCTCGGAGAATTCCAGTAAGATATCTTTAATCATTTCTAAGATACAACGTTCAAATCTTAATCTAACAATTAGATAATTTTGCTTTTGCCTGATTTGGCCAATTTTGCTGTTACACCTAATACATGTTTGTGTGGACATACTAACTAGAGGCAGTGATATGTATGTTTTATGTTGTAGTTTTGTTGAAGTTATATATTGGAATAAAGTTTGACTTGTTTAATAAATTGTCGGATATTATATAGATTAATATCACGAAAAAGAGTTTTTTCATGTTGGTTGTTTTTTTCGTTGGCTTATTTTGTTTAACGGCATATTAATCACTAATAATATTTGTAATACCAAAATCTAACTATTTTGAACACAGTTGTACGGCTATAACTGAATACAAATATATATCAGATCATCCCATAAGTTCTGTCCGAATTTTGAATAAAGAAAACAAGTGACCAAATGTTACATTTAATTACAGATTTAATCAACAATGTATTTTCCCTGATTATCTATGACTTCCTTCCATCTATTAACAAGCTTACTAATTCCATTATTGTAAAATTCTTTTGGCTTTGATTCGAAGAACTCACAAATGTCAGTTTTAACCTCTTCCTGTGTTACAAAAGGTGTTTCTTCCAAATGATTCTGTAAGCTACGAAACAAATGGTAGTCTGAAGGAGCAATATCAGGAGAATAAGGTGGATGAGGAATTTTCTCCCAACCAAGTTCTTCGATCTTTTGTGACGTGATTCTTGCTGTGTGGGGTCGCGCATTGTTCTGATGAAACATCACCACTTTTCGATTCACTAGAGCAGGTCGTTTTTTTTTACTTAAAGCTTGGTTCAAACGCTCTAATTGTTAACAGTATCTTTGAGCATTAATTGTTGCATGAGGTGGTAAGAATTCAAACTGGATTATTCTTTGGCGATCCCACCAGATTGAAAGAAGAACCTTTTGCCCATGAAGTACACTTTTATTGTTAGCCTTGTGCCAAATCAACGTTTTGTAAATCAGGATACTTAGATAAGGTTTAATAGTTAGCAATCTTGACTTAAAAGATCAGTTACGGCTGAGTAGAGAGATCGATCAACACTGGGTACTCTTTTATTGTCAGCCTTGTGCCAAATCTACGTTTAGTAAATCAGGATACTTAGATAAGGTTTAATAGTTAGCAATCTTGACTTAAAAGATCAGTTAGGACTGATTAGTGAGATCGACCCTCACCTGGTGCTCCATAATTTATGTTTTGTGCCACATTTGTGCTACGCTAACAAGACACTTAGCCGTGATTTGATAGTTAGCGATCTTGATTTGCTTGATCATTTACGACTGAATAGTGAGTTCGACCCATGTTGCGTTCCCTATATTTTGGATTTTCTGCCACATCTAAGCTAAGCGTTGTAAATCAGCACATTTAGACGCGGTTTAATCGTCAGCAATCTTGTCTTGCTAGATCAGTTACGGCTGAGTAGAGAGATCGATTCTCACTGGGTGTTTTGTATTTTCTTCCTTGCGCCACATGTAAGCTGCGCTTCCCAAAGCGGTTTACTTAGTACGATGCTAATTTCTGCTGTTATTAATTTCATATTCTGAAAATTTATGATTAATTTAGTGAATGTGACATTCCCATTTCAGATCATATTTTCTGCTTTGCAAATGTTTAATACAATAGGTACTAATTCGTATACTAACGAACAATCCTGTGAACGTATCTATAAAAAAAATTGATCTAACTTTAGTTCATTACTAAGCGTGGCTTTCAACAAAAGCAATGCTGAGTAAGAATTAATCCACTTGTCTAAATTTAAATTGAAACTAATTAATTAAATACTCAATTAGTTAATGACCTGTTACTTCGTATTTATTTCTTATTCCTAGAGCGTAAACTTTTCAATTGCGCAAAAATTAGAAATTCACTTAGGTTATAAACTTTACGAACTCGTTGGCTAGAGTAGTGGAATTATGCTCGAGAGGAGAGAAGATAATTTGTCTTACATGATGTTGGGGCTTATTACTTGAAAACCAATGTCAGTTACAAGTTATTTTTTTTCAGTAAGGAGGATTTGCAGTTGAGGTTGGCGTTAAGAGGCGGTTAAAACGTATAAGAGGGGGAGATGACAGGTTTATATTGTAGTGATCTGGAAATCTTGGGTGTCTATTCCATAGAGCAATGGTTCGCGGTAAGAAGCTGCTCAAGTGGAGATGACTTCTCACCCGATTGAATACATTGAGAATGGGGGTCGTTTGCTACAATATAAATGACATGGTAGGTCCTCGACGTGAAGGGCAGATCTGTCGAGCACCTTGCATAGTAGTGGCGATAGAACAATAAGAGGGGCTTGATCCATCAAGTCTGTGTGTGTGTGTGTGTGTGTGTGTGTGTGAGAGAGAGAGAGAGAGAGAATAATCCGTCACCTAATAGAACTCGGAAACGATTTTGATATACAGTGTAACCCGGATATAAGAGACCCAGATATAAGAGAAACCCGGATATAAGAGAGATTTTCTCTGGTCCCAAATAAGAGCCTGTGTTAATGTATATAAAATAGACCAAACCCGGATATAAGAGAAACCCGGATATAAGAGACTTCTTCTCCGGTCCCGACAACTCTCTTATATCCGGGTTACACTGTATATCGAAACTGGAAAGTGGGGACTGACCAGCTCCCGCCTCAATATGATTTATTATCAGGTCCTTATTAAAAATGAACGCTATTCTTGCAAAGGTTTATTTGAAAACGCATATATATTTAAGATTACATATATATATATATATATATATATATATATATATAGTTAAAGAAAAACTAGGTAATCCGTATGGGTAAACCTAAGGAGGATAAAATCCAGAGAGCTCAATGTAAATCCAGAGCAAATAATTTAAATAAAAACAGACCACTTTAAGGTTCCATGTAAAAAATTATCTCACCACAGCCCTTTTAAAAGGATTGCGGATCATCAGACTTTACTTCCAAACAAAAAATTAAAAGAAAATTTACACATTTTTGACGGGCCGTATTAAACATATGTAAATTAACGAAGTGGGGAAGTGAGGTGGGGAGAGAGAAGACATGGGTCTAAATGCGTCAATATCTGCTAACTCACTCATTAAATACAAGAACCGACTTGTATAGTCACGTATTTAATTTTAGTCATTGTATTTAATACTAAACATTGATTAGTCAGGTAAAAGGCCATTAAACAGACTGAGCCTTCCCGCCAATAACCCGTCATTTTGGGGCCTTGTGATAGATTGCGGCTGATAAAATGAGGGAAACTGCTAAGGAAGCAGAGGAATGTTATTGAATTCTTATATGCTGAAACAATGGCAGCTATTGATATTCATCAATGTTTGCTGAACATTTACAGAAACCAAAAAGTGGATATGAGCACAGTTAGGCAGTGTCGACATCGATGCATATGACAACTTATGTGCCGGACAGCACTGTCTGACCGTCAAGCCACTCTTGCTCTTTGCTTATGAAAATGTTTACCCAGGGTGGTGACCGCGGAAAAAATAGGGCTATGTATCTGAAAAACTGTTGTCTACAAAGGATATTTTTTTTCTTTTGTGGAATCTGTGAATCAGTTTCAGTTTTCGTGGAAATAGAACTCATTCCTTCCAGATCTTCCCTTTTGTGTGTGTGGTTTAATGTTAATGTTTGTTGTGTGTGTGTGTGTGTGTGTGTGTGTGTGTGTGTGTGTGTGTGTGTACGTGAGTTTAAAACTGATATGGCATGTGTTTCCACTGAAACTGCCATTATGTTGTAGGCTATTAATTTCTACTGCACAAAATTATATGTTCGTATATTAATGCATTTATGTCAAAGAATTTTAAAACATGAAGGAATGTCAGATCATCTGAATTGTTTTCATCTTTTATATATTTGCGAATTGACTGTGTGCCATTTTTTCGCTCAAATATTATATCAGTAATTATTATTTAAATGTTAGTAGATAAGAGCAAATAGGGACGCATTCAAGATTAAAGTACACATGCAGGATGGCCAGTTAGGTGATGAGCGCGTTAAAATTATTCTGTTCGTTACAATATTAATGTCTGTTTCGAACAAAAAGATACTGTCGAAATGTAAACGTGAAAAAAAAAAAATCAATAGCAAAAAAAGACAAACAAAACTTTTCAATTTAAAAGCAGTCAAACTGAGATACTCGCCCCGGTGTAATTTATAACAGCGTCTATACCAAAGCTAAAATCCTTCACTTCGCCAGCGGAAGAGAAAAGATTTTTTTCCGGTATTCAATCTCCCCGGCACTGCGAATAAGGACAATAGGGCGACGTTTATATAAAATATTTTTATTTTCGTATTTCTTTTTACAACAATTTTTTTTCGTACCTTTTATGAGTGTTCTCACAGACCTTGTGTGTAGTTGGTTGGTAAGAGGTAAATAAATGAAATATATTCGCGTGTATTTGCAAAAAATGACAGGCAAGGGAGGAAAGTGTAAGTGTCACGTAGCTTGGAGAGAAAAACTTTAACTTTCACGTAGATTGGTGAGGAAGACTGGTGAATGAGTAAGGGAAAATCTATTAAACCGGGCGCGTTGTATGTTGGCTTTCCTTCTTACTGGTTTTGTTCTTTTAGTGACTTTGCTTAAAAACTCTTCAAAGAGATCACAAAGCATTCTTAATAAATTTAAATATTTACTTTCAGATGATTCATTTACAAACCGGAAGGATGGCCGAATCCTCCGACTCAGAAAAAATTCTTTTCTCATTTTATGATTGACTTTCTTGGTGCTTATTCCCGTCTTCTCTCCACATGTTCTATGAAAAGTATTTTCTATGGATGCTTGCATTTAAATATGAATGGGAATTAAAACCAGAAAGATAAAAGTTAAGACAGTCATCTAAGTGGATATTTTCGTGTATATATATATATATATATATATATATATATATATATATATAACCATCCACACTTTTTGAAGGGCCGAATACAGAGACCTGGTGCACTACGTGCCACAAGGTCCCCCAAACAATCCCCCTCAGGTTTTGAATTCAGAGTTGTCCTTCTCCTAGACCATTTGCCATCCAAGGCTATAGAACCCAGTCTGTTCTGCTATTTAACCCATAGCTGGAGGGAGAAGAAGAGGATTCACACCTTCCCAAGGGTATTAGCACGTAAGTGAAATGTAATGGATTCAATCTGGATTCGAACTCGGCTCTGCGATTCCACAATCCAAGCCGATATCCATTACCCCACCGTGCCTCCTAAAAAAAGGATCAGAAAGGGTGGATGGTCCTGCACGAAACCTTCACCACTATAATCGAATCTCATGTGCCGGTGTCGGGCTGTCAGTTTCCTGGAAACTGATCTGCTTGACCCTCATACGTCGAACCCGACGGGAGAATCGATTTACGATTTTATATATATATATATATATATATGGACGTATGGTCATTTTATTCAAACATTAAACACATCGAAGGGCTAACCGCCCTTCAAGAAGCACTTAATAAAAGAAGAAAACAAGACCCCCCACTGCAGAAGTTATCATAAAACGCATGGAGCATGTCCTTACATTGAATACTTTCAACTTCAATGGAGCACGATACCTTCAAGTAAGAGGCTGTGCCATGGGCACCATTGCAGCTCTATCATATGCTACAATATTCATAGGAAAATTTAGTACACCTATATTTATCCCCTCATTGGTAGCGACTGCGTATTCTATGCAAGATATATCAATGATATATTCTTTGTATACACGGGTAGTGATGACAAACATACCCAATTCCTTATGACCCTAAACACAGTGCACGACTCAATTAAGTTTGACTATGAAAAATCCACACCATCAGTGACATTTTTAGACACCCGCATTTACACAGATGAAAACAGGAAACTACAAACAACACTACACACTAAAATCACCGACACCCACAATTATCTACACTTTAAGTCTCCCACCCTAAACACCTCAAAGAAAACCTTCTCTATTCACAAGCAACTAGACTCTAAAGAATATGTTCCAACAATGAAGAATTAAATTGAAAATCTGGAGCATCAATTCACAACACGTAGCTATAAACAACACCTAATCAGGGAACAAATAAATAAAGCAATTTCCACACCTTGAGAAGAAAACCTAATGTACAAGATTAAAAATGTAGCAGCAATCCTCGAGTAATCACTTTCACCCTCACTCTGCCTCCAGTATCCTAAATAATCAAAAGTCACTGGGAAATACGACATCTCAAACCAGACCAAAAAAAACTGCTTAAGGAACCCGGCCTTCTTGCATATCGTAGACCTAAGAACCTAAAAGAAATCATAGGTAGTAACCACATTTCAGGGAACACGGTAATCCGTAATAAACTAAGAACAAAAACAACAGGGTTTTCCCAACCATGTAACAACAAAAAAAGGTTATACTGCAACCACATTAAACACACGAATTCATTCACTAGCTCAATCACTAAATCTACTTTCAAAATCTACCACGATTCTAACTGTAGAAGTCTTAACATAATTTACCTCCTAGAATGCACACTATGCCAGAAACAATATGTAGGAAAATCTGAATGGCTGTTTCATTCCAGAATTAATAATTATCGCAATCGAATTAAGTCGACTCCCGATGAAAAATTATTACCTGTAGAACAACATTTCCGCCTGGAAAAACACGATTTCAAAACCCATGCCAAATTCACTATAATTGAGAGAATAGAAAAGTTCAGAGCAGATAACATTAGAAAGATTTTAGAGTTCTATGAAAATAAGTGGATACAACGTTTAAAAACACACTATCCATCCAGGCTAAATCATAAATTTAACAATATAGATAGTACTAATATATAACCCTACAAATCAAAACCTACCTACATTTCTCACTCACACAAGACAGACATGCTTATAATTTATTACATTGGAATCGTAATCACGATCCAATTTATCAGACTTACAAATTCAAAAAGAAATCGGAAAATATAACTCTGGGTATAAAAGATAAAATTTTAGTGAGAGTGTATGTGTGGGAGTGGGAAATAAGTGTGAGAGTGAAATGTATGAAAGCTCTAGAGAGAGGGTGTAACATAAGAAAGAAGAACAGGAAGGCCTAAAAGTGAAGGTGGGGATTAAAATTTAACAGAGGGAAGTTTTAAAGAGAGGAGTTAAATAACGGTTTAAATGAGTGAGATACAGATATATATGAATTATTTTTCTATGTATAATTCGCTACTGAACCTCTGACCTACATTGAAATTAAAAAACAGACACCGGAAACGTGTGTATACATTTGTGGTGACACTACGCACAATAAAAAAAAGAAAAGATATGAACTAAACTTAAAATCCAGAAGATGAGAGAGAGATGAAATAAATAAATAAATAAATAAATGTTGGGTGGGGGCGCAAACTAGAAACGAAGGGTATTTATAAGAGAACAGATGTGTAAAAGAAATTTGACAAAGGAAGTAGTATCACCTATATGTTACAAATTTAACATAAACATATAAAATCTAATCTTTTATCTAGTAAGGACCTATTATTTATTTGCCCAAAACACGTACGTAGATACACACATACACAACGACATATCCATATCTACGCGCACATACATACATATACGTGTGCATATACATATTTTTTATTATATTATATTATATTATTACTTTGTCCTGGACATTGAGTTCTAACTGGATTTTATTCTCTTGGAAATTTATTCATATATATATATATATATATATATATATATATAATGGATTCTCCCGTCGGTTTGGACGTATAAGGATCTGACAGCTTATTGATTCAGTTATGAAAGTTTGTGCGATAATTTTATGTGGCATGTAAGACCCGCTAGTGATTTACAAAGGAGGCCACATATGGAGCAAGTGTGAGAAATGTGAGATGAGATCACTGTTAGATTGGCTGACTTTTAGATCTTGCTCTCGCTTCTTGAAGATGATTCAGACAAGCAGACCGAAAATTGTTGTATATATATATATATATATATATATATATATATATATATATATATATATATATATATATATATATATATATATCCCTCTGATGATTGCTTATGTGAGCCGAAAGCTTATATCAATGAACAGCACAACAAAAAAAAATTCATAATTTTGGACAGTTTTCTGTCTTTATTTTCTCCCGGAACTGAAGTCATTATTCAAAGTTCAAAACGGCTCATGATCAAAGATAATAGACATTCGTAGTCTTTTTTATTTAACAATATATGCTTGAATAATGATCTGCTGCTCAATACACTATATATATATATATTGTCACATGGCCCTTAATACTGCTTAATACTGAATGATAAATCAGGCGTACAATAAATTTATTAAGGGACACGCTGTCTTTGTGTTTCCTCTTTTTTTCTTCTTTTATTTCCTGTCTAGACGAAGACATGACTAAGAAATAGCGGGAAAGAATCTGTGTGACTTGATAACCAGACAGATTGACCTCATAAGGGAGTAAGTAAAAGTCGGTCACCCACGCCCACGTGACATGCGCTACCAAGTGGAATTTTTTAATTGTTATTTCAGCTTCCTCGGTAATCTCTGACCTCGACAAGTGGCGCGTAAATCGACCCTCATCGTGCGCTCATGAGAGATGCGCCTATGAACCTATTCTGTTATGTAAGGAATAAAGAGTTATTAATCCCTAAAGATTTATTCAATTACTCGATGTGTAGTGAATAAAAAATATATTATTCCCTAAGACCATGTATTTATTCGACTACTTGATGTCTAGAGAATAAAAGAATATTACACCAAGAAAGATCATCATAATTCCATCTTGGGTGTAATTCGATTAGCAGATGAGAAAAGAAATAGATGTACCATTTTAAAGTCATCTAGATTATATAGCGAAAAGAACATTTATTTTACTACAGACTTTTATTTGGACATTTTAAAGAGATTCTGTCTTTAACATTTAAACTTGCAAATTCATGAAACCCGAATGCTTGAATTGCCACCCAGTATAAGATAAGTGTCCTTTATTTATTTTACGTCTGTTAACCCATAGTCTTCCCATATTCTATTGATTTTGTTATATAAAATTAGTTACAAACGTTCATCTTGTGTTTGTTTGAATCCGGGCTTCATATCTCTATGTGTTGCAAATACGTAACAATATATATATATATATATATATATATATATCACTAGACTCGTTTCGAAAAACTCTCGAATTTTTTATTTGCTAATCAAATCAATCTCGAGGGAAAAAAAGCTTTTAAAAAAGAAAGAGCTAGAAACATGAAAGTCTGTCGAAAAAAATCGCACAGATGCAGGTCTGAAGCCCAAAGAAAAAAACCCGATACGAGTAAACAACTAACTAACAAAAGCGCTCAATACAACCGTAGAGCAGACCTAGATAAACAGAGTGAGCCAGACAAACCTAACTAGGTTTCACCTATACGGATCGACAGGGAAAGTAAGGCCTTAATTTCCCTGACGATCCGTTTAGGTGAAACCTAGATAGGTTTGTCTGGCTACTAGGTATATATATATATATATATATATATATATATATATATATATATATATACACCTAGTTAGACAAACCTACATATTTCACCTAAACGGATCGTCAGGGAAAGTCTCGTTAGCTTGACTTTCCCTGACGATCCGTTTCATAAACCTAGGTAGGTTTGTCTGGCTCACTAGGTGTATCTATCTATGTATATATATATATATATATATATATATATATATTTGCAACACATAGAGATATGAAGCCCGGATTCAAAACATTATTGGGATTTGTTGGAGGGTGGCCTAACCCCACAAATAAAGTGGAAAATAATCTCGAGAGCCAGAACTCCAAAAAACTTCAGAGACAGATGCGACTTATGCATGAAAGAGAAAATCTTCATAATCAAACAGAAAGACCAGACATATTACTAAATAGACACAATGAACTAGTTTTTAAATGCCGACACAAGAACAACCCAAACCTAAGTAAATACATTGAGAAATAATTATATAGGAAGGATAATATTGAATGACTTTTGTTCTTTTTGCTTTTGGAAATATTACTATGCACGCATGAACGCCAACACATGACTGTATGTATGTAACTATTGTATTGTACTTGAACACTGATACACTTTTTAATATGTACATGTATATGTTTTTATATGGAAAGAGAGGCATACAAGGATTTTTTTATGTGAGTGTGGATGTGTATAATTAGATGGGTACTTATATGTCTTGCCATAGATATGGAAGAGCAGGTAATATATGTGTACAGATATGTATAATTATACGATTTGGGTATTCATAATGTAATTAAATATTGATATAATCTTCGAATGCAGACATAAGTGGGTGTATGGGTGGACATGGGTATAGAGATATGTATGTGTGTATATGTGTACATGTATATGTATATATGTGGATATATTGTATATTATATATATGTAGATATGTGTGTGTGTATATATATATATGTGTGTGTATATGTGTATACATATATATGTGTGTGTGTATGTGTATATGTGTATATGTATATATGTGTTAGTGTATATGTGCATATGTATGGATGTACATATATGGGTATTTGTATGTGTATTGCATGGATGTATATGTATATAGATATACATATGACTTTATGTGTGTATATGTATATATGTAAGTATATGTGTATGTGTGGATATGTATGTAGATATGTGCGTATGTGTTTCTCTGCTGGTGTATATGTGTACGTATGGGAATATACATATAGTTTTCGTGTAGATGTGTGTGCATGTGTATATAAGAACTCATAGGTAGATAGTGAGATATAGGTATGTGGATTTCGATAGGTGTTCGGATATGTGTGGAAGTGTATATGAGTATGGATATATAAAAGATTGTAAAAGAAGGACCTAATTTTCTTCTAGTAATATTTCATCTAAATCCCTCCTCTAATATTCTCCAATTGGAAGTGAGTTTAAATAACACGGAGGTAATTTAATTTAAATTGAAATATACTACCCTTTAGCAATTAGTATTGACGATAAAGTTATTTAAATTGGAAGAACCTTTGATAATTATGTAGGTATCTTAAAAAAGTCACGAGTTTAATTTATGAACAAAACTCAAGCGAATAGATGTCAACTGAATAATCAACTAGAAAAAGGTATGTGTACAGATATATAGAACATTGTAAAAGAAGGACCTAAATCTCAGTTCGTAATCCTTTATCCAATTTTCTCCCCTAATATTCTCCAATTGAAAGTGAGTTTAAATAAATAATACGGAGGTAATCTTTAAATTGATAATTTAATTTAAATTGAAATATATTACCCTTTAATAATCATTATTGATGATAAAATTATTTAAATTGGAATAACCTTTGATAATTAGGTACCTAAAAACAATCACGAGTTTATTTAATTAATGAACAAAAATCAAACGAATAGATGTCAGCTTAAAAATCAATAAGAAAAAAGTTTAGGAAAATAAAAAAAAGATTACTAAATATAAAATGGATTACTTTTTCAATGTACTTTCTATGAGTTTTTCCAATTGACTATTTCATAGAAAATACCCAAAACTCCAACAAACTTCAAATTCTTCGTAGATTGTTTAGACATTTAGATTTATATCAAACCTTAACCTTCCAAATATACACTTTAAAGTAATGCGAATTAACAGCGTCTAAGGATTTGAGTAAAACCTGCCCTCGTGGAATTGATTTATTATGGTTTGTTGTAGCTTCTTCCTTTAATGTCGGTCTTCTTCCTCAACCCTTACCCATCTATATCTAGAGATAACACGCGTTAAGTTTAAGCGACGTCTAGCCTACACAGAGTGGGGTTAAGGTTAAAGAATTGAAATGGTACATCTAACTCACTCATGTCTTCTCTCCCACCTCACATCCTCACTTCGTTAATTTTACATATGCTTGATGCGGTCCGTCAAAAATGTGTGAATTTCCTTTCATTTTTCATTTCAACCTTTGGAAGTAAAGTCTGATATATATATATATATATATATATATATATATATATATATATATATATATTACAAAGAGTTAATCATACCTTGAATTAATTAGCAATATTAATGGAATTATTGGCGAAATCCCTTCGCTAGTAGACATAATTATAAGGATTATACTACTAATAATCCACTGAATTATGAGATCCGTATGTATAAAATGGATATGGCGTATTTTTTAATTCAGCTAGTACTTTCAAAGACCTCTGTCTCCATCATCAGGCTGTATTTTTTCCCTTTAGAATCAAAACTGGAAGACGAAATAAATGTGTTGCAGACCGAAAGATGTTTTTAAGAAGGAGCTATTTATTAACAGTTGGGTAATGTTGGAGCGTACAAGTCGTAACGCTAAAGTTCAAATATTTCAAGTGGGAAGTTTTATATGAATTTTGTAATTTGGTAAATCCACGAATTTTTTTTTATTATAAGTGTTTATCAGTTAACATGACATGAACTAAATATAGCGTTCAATTAACAGAGTGATATGTCTTAGTATTTTTTTTTCTCAGGAATTCTTTACTGCATATCAATTGTTTTTCATGAACATAATAAAATAGACAGCATATATTTTATATTACAAAGAGTTAATCATACCATATCCATTTTATACATCAGGATCTCATCACTCTGTGGATTATTAGTAGTATAATCCTTATAATTATGTCTACTAGCGAAGGGATTTCGCCAATAATTGCATTAATATTGCTAATTGATTCAAGGTATGATTAACTCTTTGTAATATAAAATATATGCTGCCTATTTTATTATGATAATAGATATATATATACATATATATACATATATATATATATATATATATATATATATATATATATATATATATATATATATATATGTATGTATGTGTATTCATGTAATAGGAAAGAACAGTCAGATTACTGATGCAATGTTCTTTAGTATTTATATTTTAAAAAACAATGCTCGTTAGGGCTTGAGTTTCAGTTTCGATACAGTAATTTCTGTGTCGCGATGGAATCATATTTTTTAAAAGATAATTATATATATATATATATATATATATATATATATAACTATCACACGTGTTTCAAATACACACACAATTATATCTTTATTTACATACGCAATCTATGTATCTTCGGAACTACTTAAATTGACGGGTCCGCTCGTAAAAAGTAGGAAAATATTTTTGGCGAACATTATTTATTTTTCTTTATTTCTTAAATGAGATATTGTAATTATTTACACTATTTACATTGTTCGAACTGTAGTCCACGTCTTCGTGGCCATATTCAAGACGTTTCCGCTAATGTACGCTCTAGCCTTCTTCAGGTGACTGGAATTTCGAACTGAGCCCTTTATTTCGTTCACTGGGGTTGGTTGTTCTAGTTCCACGTGTCATGGTTCTTCCGGATGCCCCGGTACCACTTACCCACCTTTAAATCAACTCTGTAAGTTTTCATTTTCCTCAGCTGTAGCCAGGTACTGCCCTCAAGACTCTTTGGGTCACTGGATTCAACCAACGATTTTATTCACTGGCCAGAGTTTTAAGAGACAAAATAATTCGTTAGAAACAAAGAAAAGAGTACAGAACTCTTACGTGATATCTATCCTCCTAAGTGAATGCTGGACAGTCTCCTCCAAGATGACGAAGAGACGTGAAGCAACATCAATGTGGTTCTACAGAAAGATTATGAGAATATTATGAACCGAACATATGAGAACGACAAGATTTTAGAGAAAATAAAAACAAAAAGATAACACTTAACACCAGGAAGAAGCAGTTGAAATCTCCGGGCAAGGTAATGAGGAAGGGGGGCTTGGAAAATCTGATACTCACAGGACAGATTGAGGGGAAAGAGAGACAAAAGAAAGCAGCGCGTAGCATACTTGATGCGACTAAGTAAATGGATAGTAGAACAGGGTTTTGGAGTAATATCAAAACGACATTACTTATTAAGAGCTACAAAGTACAGGGACATTTGGAGAGCCATGATCGCCAACGTCCTGAATGGACATGGCACATAAAAGAAGAAGACTAGATTGACAACTAGATCTCAGCGTTTTACAGTTGAACTAGCAAGATAAATGTCACTTCTAATTTAACAGTTTATTTTCTCGCAATTATCACCTGATTTCTTGCTTTCAAGATAAAGTCAATCGCTATCTCCCGTCTTCCTGAAACCTGTTTTTTTTTTTTTTTTTTAGCCTTTCCATTCAAGCAGTCAAAGGTAAACTAAGGCCCGCAGGCCACAGGCAGCCCGATTTGTATTCTGAATGGCACGCTTAATTTTATGAGAAAAATAACCTTACTAAAATGTTACTTGCTTCCTTTCGCTCTAACTTGTTCACTAACTCGCTCCCATACTTAACCACGAAGATAAACGATGATTAAGTACAATGTTTCTTGAATTTTGTAATTTTATGTTGAAGATAACGTCGTCAACATTTTAAACCGTTGGCGATTTTCACTAAGGAAGATCATAAGTATAAACACCTTTTGCTTCAGAAACGGAAGACGTTAATGTTAATCATTTTTCTCTGGAGAATAAATATACTTCATTTTAAAAATTGTTTTTGCATACTCAAATGAATAAGTTAGAAACAAAACACACAAAACAATGTGTGTAAATTAATGTCCTCAGTGATATTATACCAAGGCTTCATTTTTAAAAAAAATTTTATTATAGAAGGAAGCTTTTCTCCAAAGAAAAAAAAATCGACTTTTCTCCATTTCTAAAGCAGATGCTTATGCGCATGCGCTTTTGTTCGGAAAATGGCTGCGCTATCTTTAATGAAATACTACCTGGATTTTTTTTAGTAATGTGGCCCACTTTATGATGAACAGAGTCTCATGCGATCTAGTGTTCGAAAAATATTGTTTATGCCTGCACTAAATATTTCTCATTCTCTTTGACTACCTGTAATCCCCAATATTATATTGTCATTATCACCGTCCTTGGGTTGAAACGATTACATAAATGATACGAACAGACTTTAAAAAAAAAGTGTTGCATCCTTAAAGAGGTTACAAACAGACAAAGGTGGTACTCGAGTGAAGGAACAGCAACACGCGTAGATAAAATTAAGAAAGGTTTATTTTAAAAAGAGAATACACTACTGAAAGACAGGAAATCAAGCAGCAGGCTAGTAATTCTCGAAGCAAGGATATCTACCAACCACCCAACGCCGTCAGATGTGACACAAGGCCGAATTTAACGTGGATTATCCGAGCCCTTAGGCTCGGCCAAAAATTCCCCGTATAAAACGGGTCGGGTAGCTGTTTCCCGAGACGAGACCCTGCCCTTCGACATTGTCTTGTCTGAGGATCCTCTCTGCCCGGAGGCAGATAGATTGACCAGCACAGCTGGAGACGAATCTACAACTCTAATTCCCGAAGCAAGGATATTTACCAAACGCCCCACGCTGCCAGATATGGCCCAAGGCCGAATTTAACTAGGGGTATCCTAGCCTGTCGGCTCGGCCAAAACTTTCCCGTATAAAACGGGGTCGGGTAGCCTTTTCTCGAGACAAGACTGTCCTTTGACATAGCCTCGTCTGGGGACACCATACGCGCTGAGGCAGAGTGTTTTGCCATCACAGCTAGAGAAGATTCTCCAACTATTTCCCGAATCAAGGTTATTTAGTTTACCCCCAGTCTCGCGAGGCAGGATGTGGCACAGGGCCATTTTTCAATGCCAAGCAGAATCGAGCCCCTAGGCTCAGTCAAAAATTCCCCGTAGAGCCCGTATGCACTGGGCCGGCTAGCTGTCTACCAAATCAGACGAAACTCTCCCCTTCAGCATAGACATGTCTTGGTTCCTCTCTGCCCGAAGGCAGTGAGTTGGACCAGCACAATTGGAGAAGAATCTCCAACTAATGTCGAAGCAAGGATATTTACCAACCGAACCACGAGGTCAGATGTGGCAAATTTAATGTGGGGCATCCGACCGCGTAGGTTCGGCCAAAATTTCCTTCCCCGGAGATCCCGTATAAAACTGGGCCGGGTAGCTGTTTCCCGGGTCGAGACTCTGCCGTTCGCCATAGCCTCGTCTGGGGATCCTCTTTACCCGGAGGCACAGATTTCGACTAGCACAGCTGAAGGCGGATCTCCAACTAATTGCGAAAGCAAGGTTATTTACCTTATCTCCTTGCGAGGAAGGATGTGGCACAAGGCCGTTTTCTTTTGCGAGGCAGACGCGAGCCCGTATGCCCGGGCCAAAATTATCCGTAGACCCCGTAAAAATGTGCTCAAGTAGCTGTCTACCACCTCAGACGAGACTCTGTCTTTCAGCATAACCTCGTTTAGGTTCCTCTCTGCCCGGAGGCAGAGTTCGGCCAGCAGAGCCGGAGACGAATCTCCAACTAATTGCCGAAGCGAGTTTATTTATCTCACGTCCCTGTGAGGCAGGATGTGGCACAAGGCCGTTATTTAATGCAGTGAAAAACGTGCTAAACTTCCTCGTAGACCCCGTAAAAAAAACGGGGTCGGGTAACTGTGTACCACCCAAGACGAGACTGCCCTTCGAGATAGCCTCGTCAGGGTTCCTCTCTGCCTTCGGGCAGAGAGTTCGACCAGCACAGCTGGAGACGAATCTCCAATTGCCAAAGCAAGCCCCCAGGTATATCCTGTGTTCACTATATATATCTACTGATATATCAGCCCACATAGGCGATAGGGTGTGTGAGACATTTCATTAGTAAAAAAGTAAAAGTAAATTATAACGTCATATGTTTTCATATATAGGATACGGCAGAAATACTTCCCACGTATACCCCCTCGGAAATACCTCCTACATAATGGTCAGACAATATTTAGATAAAAAGACGGTAGAAGGTATCTGCGGGAGGTATTTCTGCCGCATCCTGTATTTAAAAGTAAACAATATGATGACGGTTGGCTTTACGGAAGATTGTGTTGCGGATTCTGTCAAACAGAGTTTGAATCGTATCTTGGAACCCAAGTGCCTGCTCTCTAGCACGAACATTAAACCAAGCATGCCCGTGCGTAGATAAATACATAAAAGATCAAATGGATTGGAGAGAAAGAAAGAGAGAGAGAGAGAGAGAGAGAGAGAGAGAGAGAGAGAGAGAGATAGAAAGGAAAAAATAGATAGGACTATATATTGTTTGCCAGTTAGGGAAGCGAAATGGCGCGAAAGAAGAAATGTATTGTCAAATCAATGATATTCCTGAGGCAAAAACTTCGTTGTTTATTTGCAGTTGCTAACTTTTCGTCCGCCAGTTTGTCCCCGATTACAGTTAAACGCACCGAAATATCTTTCGTTACCGCCAGGCCGACGAAAATTCGTAAGATTTAGAGGCGCTGGATGAATAAAAACGCCAAGTGGGCGGAAAGGCAAGAAAAACAAAGCAGGCTGTTAGAAACACCCGGATTATGGGCGCGGAGTTAACTTTCCGTAATCCTGCCTCAGTTGAATACACTTTGCCGCAAATACTTGAGTGTCTGACATTTATAGAAAGGATTAATTTGGGAAATTTTTACGGAAATTACATAGATGTGTATGTATGTTCATTATACTCAACAAAGTGATATATATATATATATATATATATATATATATATATATATATATATATATATATATTTTTATTTTTATTTTTATAGATGCAGTTTATTTAAGTAAATGATCTGTTTTTTTAATTAAACAGTTTAATTACATTTACCGGACTGAATCTTCGAAAAATTTCGTACAAAAGATGCGGCATGAATCGAACCTGCATTGCTATACGGAAACCATCATTTGTTATAGCATTTATATATATATATATATATATATATATATGAAGAAAAATATACGGAAAAAACAAACAAAAATCCTAATATGCAATTCTGCTGTTTTAATGTTAATATAATGTCAAGGTCGGACGTTTCGGTCTAATAGACCATCTAAAACAGCATAATTGCATATTAGGATTTTTGTTTGTTTTTTCCGTATATTTTTCTTCATACTGTCGGATCTATATCCATATATTTGCTTACACACATATATATATATATATATATATATATATATATATATATATGTATGTATGTATGTATGATTTAATACATATTAGAATAAATTCTATTTTACACCTAATTTTAAAGCATTTAATAGTTATTATAAACTTACTTCGTTGTCAAGTTTTTGAATTCTCCTATACTTGTATTCCGATTGGTCAGTTCAGCTCATGTGACAACGTTTCCCCTTGCGAGGAGTGGTTAATTAATTTGAACCTTTTGAAACCTTTATTCTACTATATACATTCAACATCATCAGTTGATGAGACACCAGAGGTGATGAAACAAAATGGCTATTTTTGTAGTGATTTTATAACATTTATGTTATAATTTTTAAAAGATAATTATATATATATATATTGAAATGCTATATCATTTAGCATGAAACAGACTGCGGCTTCTGGGTGATAGCTTCAATGTCATCTTATATATATATATATATATATATATATATATATAAAATATTATTTATTTAAAAATTATAACAAAAATTATGATACAAAATCACTGCAAAAATAACCATTTTGTTTCAACACTTCCGGTGTCTTATCAAGTGATGATGTTGAATGTAAAATACATGTAAAATAAATAGTAATTATTGGTTATTAGAATTTATTCCATATACACCAATCATATACTTGGTTACATATATATATATATATATATAGTTGTTTGGTTAGATATCCGATCGCTTCAGACCGGGACTGGAACCCGACCGATGTGATATCAGACCATCGACGCCGGCAGTGAGAGGGCGAATTTTTGAGTATTTATTTTTTCTTAAAAACACCAGACCCTCAGAGAACTCAATCGCTACGAGAGTCTTGCATTATCAGCAGTAATAGTGACTGCTTACAAATTCGTTCTACACTCCCCACTACGTATATATATATATATATATATATATATATATATATATATATATATATTGTGTATGCATGCATATACCTACACATGAATGAAAATATGTGAAGTTAATAGGTACACAAATTGTTAGTCTTAATGATGGCGACTCATAGTTGTTTTTTACTAAATGTAAAATGCTTCTGAAAGATTGCAAAAGGAATGACGGCAGTGATTGCAAGAATAAAAACGAAAAGCAGAAATGAAAGCAACACAAATTTAAAAAAATCCAAAAATGATAATGACATGGAGAGAATCAAAGATGTCGAGGGTGTGGTCGATTAATGGTAGGACATTGCAATTGAGAAAAAATGTGTGGAAGGTGGTAATGGTGGCGATTCAATCGTCATCAAGAAATAAGAGAAAAAAATATCGGCGAAACGCAAGCACACCAACCCACTTTTGCATTTTCACGTAATAAAAAATGATCGCTATTGCAAATACTTTTACATGGGTGGTTCGAAGATGTTACATGCGTTTTAGCCGAAATATTAAATCATTTCCTGAAGATTATACATTGCCTTCTGGGGGCTTGAAATTTAAATAACATGGTTGTTGTGGAAGTAATGGCTCCTATTTTATAATATTGAACGAAGAGGTGAGAAGCGGATACTGATAAAATTTCTCCTCATTAATCCATGAGTTTTTCATCCTATTCCAGATAGCTGAGCTGCAGTGTAACAAAATGGCTACCAAATTGAAAATCCATACAAATAATTAGTATGTCGACATTAGGAGGCACATTTGGGAAGACAAAATATGAAAGAACAAGAACCTTTTATTAGGAACAAAGAGAAGAACGCTAAACTGTTATCTAATGTCGGTTCTCCTATATGGAAGTGAACGCTGGACAACCTGTTCGCAGATGAAGAAGAGTCCTCAGGTATTAGAAATATCGTTCGACAGAACGATGCTGAAAATACCAGGAGAGCAATGACAAATTTTTGGAGAAAATGGAATAAAAAAAGTAAGTCTTATACTTAGAATAAGAAAGAGACAATTGTAAATTTGACATTTTGACGTTCAGAGAACATACGATGGACCAACGAAAGCAGCGAATGACCAACCTCAAGATCTTGTATTAGCAGAACGGGAACAAGGAGGGATAGGAAAAATATAAACCTTCCTTAGATCTACAATAACTTGCAAGCTATGAACGCTTACATCTTGAATTATAGAATAAAAAGAGGAAGAAGAAGAAGAAAAAGAGGAAGAAGAAGAAAAAGAAGAATTTCTCAATGCAAAAAAATTCATCTCTTAAAACATATAAAGGGTTCTGAAGTGAATATGTGTATATATATATGTATTCATGTGTATATATATATATACGTGAATATGTGTGTATATATATATATATATATATATATATATATATATATATATATATATATGCATGTGTGTATATATATATATATATATATATATATATAAGTGAACATTGAAGTCAAACTTAAAAGGCGACAGGCTGTTTCATGTTAGATGTAATCGTCAGGCCTGACGATTTTTACTAGCATGAAACAGCCTGTCGCATCTAAGTGCTGACTTCAATGTTCACCATTATATTTACACACGCTCTATCTCTGATATTGAGTACTTTATACCATCAATATAGCACACCTTAAGACTATATTTCTTCATATATATATATATATATATATATTAGCCTAGAGGCCGCCATTCGACCAGACTTTAGGCGAGCGAGCTCCTGCGGTGGAGTATTACCTTCAGGGTCTTATGTAGGTAAAATTTTGAGAATTTAGAAACAGTCAAATTATTTTATCTTTTTTCGACACTTTAATTAGGCATAATCTTTCTTCGTATACGCAACTCGTCTCCATAATTTGTTTACATTTATTTTTCGTGTGCTTTTTGTTATCTGTTAAAATCATCATTCTTTATGATGCCTTCACACTTAAAAGATATTAGGGAATCCGAACTATGTAATATTTGGAATACATCACAGTAAACGTGCTAGAACAAGAAAGAAAAAAAACATATGAGCAACGTACCGTGCCTTTCTTAAGTTTAAATTACATTTTTATTAGATGATATCAATTGCAATTGCGGCAAAAAGCGAAATTAAAGTTAAACCTTTAATAAACAATTGTCTTTTTCACTCCGTTCAATATTTAAAGTTAACTTTAAATGAGTTACTTATTTAATTTTTACTCACGTGCAGCTACAGTAGATGGTACCTATTATTTCAGGTTATTTATGATTCGCCATGATCAAAAAACGGATGGATGGACAAACGTACATTTCACCTTTGCTACATATATATATATATATATATATATATATATATATATATATATATATATATATATAGAGAGAGAGAGAGAGAGAGAAAAGAGAGGGAGGGAGAGAGAAAGAGAGAGAAACTGAGATATCTATTTATCTATCTCAGTCTATTCATGAAGGAATGACTTAGATGTTTGAACAGTGTGACACCTGAATATAAAATGAGATAGATATGACCAGACTGATATATATATATATATATATATATATATATATATATATATATATATATATATATATATATATATGTGTGTGTGTGTGTGTGTGTGTGTGTGTGTGTAAACTAGATGCAAAAATGCTGGGGCCATCTTGAATTTCTTTAAAATAACACATTAAAATGAAATATTTTCATATTTTTTTTTGAAGTAAAAAAAGACAATTTTATAAACGACAGTATTTTTCTATTTTTTTTCCCATTCTTTCTGCCGGATCATCTTACTAGCAAAATCTTCAGATTTGGATTAAGTCTGTCGACAATGCATTTTGCTAAGTTATGAATATTTTGTATGAGAAACCTTACATTTTGTTTTCACCATTATACCTTCAACAATCGTTAAGATTACCAAAATTTTCAACTAATTTCAATATTAATACAGGTTCTATATGTTAACTCAGTACTGACTAAACAAAACCTATGTTGCTACGAAAAACTAAGTAGTTGAATATTTGTAAACATGGGGTGAAATACTCGTTACAAAAGCAGTTAGAAACTGACCCAGTCATTGTGGGTAGGATAGCTAGAGTACCAAAAGTGAAAAAACGTCGCTGAATATAAACACTTAGATTATTGAGAGCAAAAGAAATAGAAGGAAAACTGCTCCAGAGTTGACAGATGAACTTACTTCCTCTTGACAATGACAAGTGTCGCTCTTAGTTGTGAGAAATCGACTTAGATCAGCGGGGATCGAAGGGTTCATAGCCATTAAGAATCCTCTCTGACGAAATGTGAATTAGCAGAAAAGACTCTTATGATGAAAAAAGCATAAGAATTGGTCATTGGAAGAGTGGCAAAATGTATTGTGGATAGATGAGTGTTATACCGGAACGTACCTATTTCTATTGTAAATAGACTCTCCCACAGATAATAAGTAGTAGTAGCAGCAGTCGCCAGTGAAGCTCAGTGAGTTGTGTGAGTCAGTCGATGTCGGACATTAAAATATGAGCCCCATAGCGAGATTGCTGCGTCATTAACTATTATTTCAAGTTCCTAACGTTTTGTACGTCGAACCTAATTTACGACCGACTCAGTAGAATACAAGACTCTATTGTGAAAACTACTCTACAACAACGAGTCCAAATTTGAAAATTTGGTAGTAAGAAAAGAGGCTATGTGAGAAAACAAAAACAAGAGAAAAACTGAAGGATAAATGTGTGGCTCTCACAGTTAAAGATGATGGTGGGTCTTTAATTTTGTAGGATATTTTTGCTGAAAAGCGAGCTGTAAATTTTACTCTTGACAAAAGAAATGAAAACTGACAAATTTTATACGCGTTTACAAAGATATGTTAAAAAATCTGGTTTTTCATAATTGAAAACAAAAACACGATCCAAAACACTCTACCAAATTATGTAGCTCGAGTAAAAAAAAAAAAGGAATAAAATTTTGGAAATTATGACTTCTGACTTCGCTTCCATTGATTTAGCATGGGATGAATTGGACACGAGAGTTCGAGGGAATACCCAAAGTCTGAGCATGAGCTTTTTCATTGCTTGACGAATGATTGCGAAGGTCTGGCATCTATTCTTTTTCAGTAAGCAGTAATTAAATTAGTTGGAGATTTTACAGGCAAAAAGAAAATATGTTGTATGATGATATTTTATAGTTATGTTGTATGATAGTATTTTATAGTTAGGTGTTTTTTTTTTTCAAAATAAAAACAAATACACTGTTGTTTCTGAAAATGTATCGTTTACTTATTATTACAAAAATATTTATTTAAGAAATGCAAGATGGCCCCAAAGTTTTGGTTATCTTTTCGAATATTGTCGTCCTATCATATGGTTCCTGTTGTGTTTCTCAATATAAGTAACAGAGACCCAAAGTATAAAATCGTTCGTATAGAAGGCAAAAGAAAGCAGTGCATATTCGAACTTAAGTAAATGGCTCGAAGAACAGGGATTACGAGAGTGAGACAGGGGCACCTTGACGTGTGGTAATTGTTAGAAACCTTGTCTTGCAAGATCAGTTACGAATGAGTAGTGAGTTTGATCCTCACTGGGTGCCCATGTGGAACCGCGCAGGGATTCCACCTGCTTTTACGTGCACGCGCGTATTGCACCCATTCCTTTCATTTTCGGCTAGATATAGTAGTAAGCAGCCGTCTGCTGCCGACGTGAGGAAGTTGCTGGCTGCTGATGATTCCAGCTAGAACGGAATTTGAAGTTTTCCCGCGCATTCTCTGACGTCACTAAGGAACGGTGTTTTTCAAATCAGTCGCTGCCTGGTCTCCGAGCAAAAACGTCGACTCATTTATTTCCCGCCCCTTACGCATACGCGGTCCGAAATATCTTAACTACAAAAAACTTCCTAGCAAACTCCTTGGCTCATCATGCCGAATCTCTTCATATGGTTGCAACTTTCTGCGGACAACTTGTTTGAACTTTCCTCCGTTCACTACCAGGGAACGTAGAGATTTTCGACACGGATGATTGATAAACTTCACATATATATTTTGAACTCTAACCTTACGAACCAGTTTAAAAAGAAAGAAAAAAAAATAACATTACACACACATGACAAAAATCTCGCAGTGAGTATTTTCCTTGTTGTGTAGGCATGTACCTTTTGCATAAGAAGACTCTGTTCCAGAATTTTCCTTCTGGGGGAACCTTTCCCGCCTTAGCCATTTTGATTTTCGTTTTGGCGCGGAACATTAACATTCTTTTACTGACTACTTGTCACTACTTTATACAACTTGCCTACTTGCTAAGAACTAGCTTTAATTTTCTGATAGTCTCCACTGTTTGAGACAAAATACGTTTTATTAAATAAAGTTTTATATTTGTTTTCCATCAGACTCGTTTTCGTTGTCCCTCCTGGCTACCTATTTTTTTTTACCTTTTTATGCATGTGTTGAATGACCCTTTTTCCTCACTAAGGAGACTGTAAAAATTCTACGGTTAAAAGATCACACATTTATTATTTTTACTTATTCTTTTTTTTTACTTTGCTAGTGAATTCGGTAGTCGTGAGTAGTATCTGGCACAAGGCCACCTTTTCGTAGGCCAGCACTGCATGCTACCGGGTCTGCTACACCCACACTTTCGGCCTTATGCGACGTCTAAGCCGGGATTAGAAAATCACTATTGGGCAACTCGGCGTGGTGTAAAGTTTAGCAAGCTTGTCTCGCTAAAACAGTTACAAACTGAAGAGTGAGTTCGATCCACAATGGGTACCGCATACTTTCAGCCTTGTGCCACATCTAAAGTACGCTCAGAAAATCAGTATAAGAGAGAGACAGACTTTAATAAGAGCTACAAAAGACATTTGTGGAGAGCCATGACAATTGTGGAGAGCCAGGAAAACTGTGCAGAGCAAGGAAAATTGTGGAGAGCAAGGAAAATTATGGAGAGCCATGATTGCACAGGTCTTGAAGAGACACGTAGCACTGAAGATTGATCATATTCCCCTTACAACGTTTTTCTCTGTTTACACCCTTGCGAAATGTTGCAAAATATATGATATTTGCACAACCATAGTGAAACAAATATCAGCGACGAATGCCAAATTGGAAGCTTTTATATGCTGACGGGGTTTTATTGCATCATAACGACTGCTTGGGCGTCTAATAAAAGAATTTTACAAAACGCCTGAAGTACTGGTCTCTGTCCTTGCAGGATAAGTGATAAATCAATATTTGATCCAATCAGTAATTGCTTCTATTCTTATAGATAACGACATTCGAGTGTATTTGCGCTATTTGCACAGTTAATCATAGATTATTATTTTTACATCTAACTCTTCGCAGAATTAGATTTGTACTTATATAACTCTTTGAATTGATTTAGCTGATTATTTGTTTTGGCGACCGAACTGGATAACTCCGCATCCAGGCAAAAATTTCATAGTTTTTTTTTTTTTTTTCAGCACGGACGGCATTATTCGCCGTAAAGCTATGATTTATAGGCCCGTTTTCAAAACTGCTGTTTTGGATTCTATGCATTCTGGATGACCAAGTCTTATGATAATTTAGCAAATGTCGAGAATCGACATCTCTTACCGATGCTATTTGTGTGGGAATAATTGTAATTATATTTAGAAAAACGTTATAACACTGTTTGGTGTATAAGCTCCCTGAAACGACCAACTATTGTCACAATCACGAGCACGATCGAGGTCACGATTCCATTAATCGTATATGCATATGTGGTATGTTGTGTCTTGGACAAGGTAGCCTGATGGAGCCCAACACTCACCAGGATGGTGTGAATTCTGATTCTACATTTTCCCAGCCAACAAAGGTTATAGCACCAAGTTTGTCATATTATTTACGTTTAGATAAGAAAAGAAGTGATGGATGATATCTTTACCAAGAATATTTGCGGGTAAGAGTATGTAATGAACTCGACTGAAGTTCGAACTAGGCTCTCAGATTTTTCAATCCGAGCCGTTGTCTATTACACCACCTCGCATCTTAACTAACTTACAAAGTGATATATATATATATATATATATATATATATATAAACCAAAAAAACTTAACAGGACAATATAAATATTTCCCTTATTCCAATAGCAACGACCCTGCAAGAGTAATGCTAGCCAAATTAATATAGTCTTTGATGGTTCTTTTCTTACATGTTAATAAATATAAACGTTTTACTGGTGTTCCAATAATTATTTAAATTGGTATTCTCACATTTCTTGACTGTGAAACGTCACGTTTGTTTTTAGGTTGGATAGTGCAGAAATTTCTTATTGCCTTCTCCACTGTGTTTTTGTTAAGGCACCATCTCGTGGTAGCCGACCGTTAAAGGGATCGTAAATGAAAAGGAATGCTGAGAGCAATAACAGAATAGAAGATGCGGAACAACCATCATCAGATTGTTTTACAAGGACATGTTACAAAGTAGAGGTGTCCTTAACTTTAATGTTGTCACTCAACGCTTTGTTTCATTCGTTCTTCAATATTATTTACGTGTATATTGCATCTTATAATCTTTGAACAACTATAAACTTGAAGAATGAAACGTTTACGAGTCGAAACATTAACGAAAAATGTACTACCTAGGGAAGTGGCGGTTTAGTCTACATCAAATCGCACCCTCCTTACAGCCTCACATATATCCCAGCGTACTTTGCGTATTTCAAGAGTTTTATCAAAGACTTCGTTTAGGTTCATTATCAAGAGCATGGCTAGTTTTCATTAATTTCGTCCGCGGCGTTTAATCGACGGTTTTAAATTTAAGAAAATCCATGCATCAGTTGATAGATATGGCAGACGTGGTCTTTTGATGAGCTCACTGCCTGTGACCTGATGAATGGACATGTTCAGTCATTTTGACTGGGACTGCTGCATAATACGCTGGCTCTCTTAAAAATAACTCTCTAGCGATTTGTTTAGCCGAAGGAATAATGTCTTTTCACGCATGAGAATTAAGGACGCTTTGTTTTACTTGAAAAGGTATAATTAGTGGGCAAACTAAATGATAACATGGGGCTTGAATCTTTTACTTAATGTCGGCCCCGAGCCATTGTTCGAGACATGGAGCTTACATTCTCCCTTTG
>CAHIKZ030004770.1:2182500-2192500 GCA_903632075.3 Acanthosepion pharaonis | reverse complement strand
GGCTTTTATTTACTTCGGAGGGCTCATAAACCAATTTATTAGTCTAATTCCGGGATCACTGATTGCGTCATTGTCCCGGCAATTGTTACTAACGTAAAGACGATCTGCTTGTCATGTATTACAAACCATCTTATTTGGTCTGTGCATGAGCCGAGATGAAAGACACACTTTCAAATTGTGGTGTAAATATTATTTTAGAACTACGTAATACAGTTAGATCATGTGAATATTATTTAAGGAATACATTATAAGGTTAGGCGGTACACATATTGCATTAATATGTAATAAATTTAGTTTAAATTTTGATACTTCTAGCCAAACATGTTTCATAGAACATCCGATTAATACACAAGTGACCGATTAGGCCAATGACAAGACATATTTTGGCTGGAGTACTATTTAATATTTGATAATACTGTAATAGGTAAAATGTGTATGTTTGGTAAATATTATTACGGCAATGCGTAATAAATTTACTGCTATAAATATTAATGCAGTTATACGTATTAACTTTTGGTAGTGTAAATATTATTACGAGAATTCAGAAGAAGTTAAGGTGGTATACATATTATTACAATAATATGTAATAGTTTAAGATGGTGTAAATATTATTACTGTAATACATATTATGTTTCACTTAGTTATGTACCATGCGTAATACAGACTTAGGCGATTATGTATCTTTCGATACATGACTGACGATGCAGATTTTTTTCCGGCAGTAGTTTGCCATTTCTTTCTGCGGTAGACAAGTTGCTATCGAAGGCTATAGAATCCAGTCTGTCCTCATATTTACCCATACCTGGCGGAAGAAGACGAGGATTCATACCTTTCTCAAGGGTATTAGTATATAAGTAAATGTAATGGATTTGACTGGAATATCGATCTCAGATCTCGGATTCCTCAATTCGATCCGTTATCCATAACTCCACGTTCACTACTATGAATGTTGTTTAGATGGAATATGTTAAGTTGGGACAAATATATTATTATTATTAATATATTATTAGGTTGGTGCAAAAATAATGACGTAAGAATGTCGTTTTTGACGTAGAAAAGTACGTCAAAAACGACATTATTACGTCATTATTTTTGCACCAACCTAATATTATTGTAATCTTACAAGAAACCATAATAATTGTAGGTCGTGTAAATATTATTACAGTTATATATAATATAGTTTCACGGTATAAGTATTATTACTGTAATACATAAGACGATCAAGTGGGGTAAATATTATAAGAAAAATACGTAATAAGTTTAGATGGTGTAAATGTTATTAAAGAAATATGTATGTTTTAGGTTGTGGTAATATTATTACTTAATTACGTAATATGTTTTGTGTAGTAAATATTATTATTGTAATACGTAATAGGTTTAAGTGGTGGAAATATTACACAATAAGTAATAGCGTTAGGTGGGTGTAAATATTTTTTTACACCAATACGTCATAAGATTAGACGGTATAAATATCACTGCGGTAATTTTATCAAATTAAAATTCATTGAAACAAAACAAGTACAGTTGACCACTGATGACAATTCCAGAACAACGTAACTGTCGAAACTTGACTAATGCATGGAATAATAATGCAACAAAAAATGTACTTAGAACAAAATGTATTGAAACAAGAAAGTGTACACAATATTTACATATAGTCTTTTGTATATTCCTGGTAAGACCGTTCCTGGAGAATGTGTTGACTGAGTCGCAGTCGGGCAGAGTCTCTGGTTGAATCTCTTGATTCCTGTATTTATCTATCCACCCACGAGGATAAAATGTGGCACAAGGCCGGTTTAAAGTGGGTATCTCCGAGCCCGTAGGCGCGGCCAAAAATATGGGCTTTCTGAACCCGTCTAGACGGGTTTAAGGCCTGTCTACCACCCCGGACGAAACCCTGCTTCTCGGCAAAGCCTCGTCCGGGTCCCTCACTGCAAAATGCAGAGAGTTCGACTGAGAATGAATCTCTTGATTCCTCCCTCTCTTCCCGGTACCAACCATATTTATATGGTCGGTACTCCACTATGCAAATTAGGTGGATCCTACCACAACAGTAACAATAAACAATTTTTTCTAACCTCTGCCAGCCGCAATGACGGAGAAAGCATTACCTCGAACCATCGCCAGTGAGCGGTAATACGTAATATATAGTGATTTTTTTTAAGCGTAGCCTAGATGTAGCGCAAGGTGGAAAGTACGGGGTACCCAGTGAGGATCGAAATCACTACTGAGTCATTATTATTCTAGCGAGACAAGTTTGCTAACTATTACACCGCCTCGAGGTGCCCCGGTATATATACAGGTCGAGTAAATATTACTGTGATATGCAATAAATTTTGCTGGTGTAAATTCTATTACAATAAGACGTAATAATTTCGTGGCGAAAATGTTTTTTTACAGTAATATACATTAATATGCAATAAGCTCATGTGGTGCAAATATTTTAAATAAGCCGTTGTTAGTGCCATCTTTTTAGGAATTCATTTTTCGTTGATAATTCATTATTCATCTCGGAGAAGAAAAAAGAAAGGCTTTTCAGTTGGCGTCGACTTCTGCCGATAAACGACGTGGCTTTCGCATAGTAAAGCAAATGCTGCCTGTGAGTCATCGATATGATATGAATGACGAAGAAGGTGGCAGTTTGATAGCCATTGAACCGAAAGACTCTTGCGTCTCACAACGACGATAATGTTGCTAGTAAGAAGGGACAAGAAGCATTGCAGACAGGAATTGTGACTGCAGATAGTGGAGGCTACAGGGGAAAAAAAAAGTCAAGCGGAAAATAGATAACATATTTGAGCAATATACAGCAGTAGTCGCAGAATTTAAGTGGCCGTAGGGCTCGATTTACATTTTGCTAAAGCAGATATCATATTATAAATATTCTTGGACAACCTACGGACCTGATTCATAGATTTTTGAAAACATTTTTGCAAAAGTTTCCAGCACGATCGGTCTGTTAATGTATTAGATTGAGCCTTAAATAATTTCCTCTTTTGTCTATCGGTTTTATTTTCGAAAAGTAAACAACAGGATGGCCCCACAGTGACCTACCAAAAATAATGAGAACAATAGAAAAATAAGTCCAGGGTGTCCCAGAATAAATGTAACCCGAGAATGTGAACGACATTTATTTTCTCTTTGCAAACAATATACAAACCATCAGTCAGTCAGTTATGTGCCACGCGTAGGAGATCATGTATCTTTCGATACACGACTGACAATGCAGATTTTTCACGTAGTAGGTTGCCATTTCTTTCTGCGGTAGACCAGTTGCCATCCAAGGCTATAGAACACGATCTGTCATGCTATTTACCCATAGCTGGGGGGAGAGGAGAAAAAGACCTTTCATACCTTTCCCAATGGTATTAGCACGTAAGTAAATATGATGGATCCGACAGGAATTCGACTCTTTGATCCCTCGATCCGAGCCGTTATCCATTACTCCACGCTACCTCCGTATATTTATGAAAACTAGAAAAGTTAGGAAATCTACTGCTACAAACAACATGTCACTAGCTCTACTGGCAAAGATCTTATCGTCATTTATAGAATATGGTCCAAAGGTGTTCGGTTCTGCTTAAGACATACTTGAATTCTACATAAGAAGTTGCAGATGACTGATACACTCTTCTTTTGGTATAGCTCTGATTTCTTAAGTGATTGTTGACGGTGTGGGGCTGTTCTTGTAGACTCGATTCTTCAGATACCCCCACATATAATAATATTGAGTGGGGCTTGAGGTCGGGTGAATGCGCAAACCACTCGCGTTTAAGGCTGATTCGCGTTTAAGGCTGATGAGTCGGTATGAGCAGTATGTGCTTCCCAAAAGAGAAATGATTTTAATGGCATGTTGCGTCAAATTTGTATATTTTCCACCTACACACTTTGAATAAAATGTCATCAAATCATTCTTGCTGTATGCTCTCCTCAAGTCCATATCTGACTGTAAATCAATTAGCTCCATTTGATAGCTGTTAGTACTGTTTCAGCTGCCGTTTCAAATGGTTGAGAAAACAGATTTTACTACTTTTCATATTTTCTGAAATCCTCAAACCTGTTGGGGAATTCTTTTCTCTGGTTTTGAATACTTGCAACTTTTGTACAAGTGAGGACACGGTATTAAAAGAAATTATATACCTATTTGTCTATCGTGGAATCTATGTTAACAAGCTAGTCTCGTGGATTAATTTTGCAGTACGTTTGATCCGCACTAAGTGTCCCTTATATTTGTGCTTCTTCCAGACTTGGGTAGACTTCGTAAACATCTATGCAATACTGGAGTAAAAGATATAATTTTTCTGACAAAGTTCTTGTGAAGAAAGAAATGAGTGAATCCACAGTTTTCCGACGTGCCCTTCATTTGCCCACGTGGTATAAATAACATAAACATAATAATAATAATAATAATAATAAGACCTTGAAATAGAAATCTCAAAAATGTGGCACAAGGGAACATCAATAATCCCTGTTGTAGTTGAAACCCTAGGACTGGTTGGAAAAGATTGCAGTAGACTAATTGAAGGGATTCCTGGAAGTCCATGCCTCAAGGAGATACAAAAATTGTTCTAACAAGAACAGCCCACATTTTACGAAGGACTTTATCTATGTAATTTTTTTTTTGTCAGTGGAAAGTGTCATGATGCCATTTCTAACCTTAGGTCCCTGGGCGGGACCCGGAAAGAAATGTGTAAACGCCAGAAGAAGAAAATAAAAATAATAATAATAATAAGAAGAATTATAACACAATCGGATTGAAATCATGTCTCACAAAAAGCAATGACCCTCACCTACAAACAGCAAAACACCAAATCCACTTCATTAACAAAGAAGGTGTACTCTTCAAGAAACAACTTAATATAACTGAAATTCTACCAACAAAATACGAAGTGAATTCTATCTACGATAAAGGAGAAAAACAGAAAGCAAAACAACTTGGCCAAATGAAATTACAAAAAAAACAAAACAAAAAAACAACAACAACAAAAAAAAAACAAACATTGGGCGGATAAGGCGTTGCATGGCAAATACCAAAAAAAACGTAAGAAGCAGATGTGGACTGACAGAAAACACATCAGTGACAGAAGAGCAAAGGGTTGAAAGCTTAGAGAGAAAGCCTAATTTTGGCAGCTCAGGGCCATAGCCTCGCAGACAAATCCTATTACTGTCACATAATCAAGGATGGAACTAAACCAAAATGCGGGATCTGCGGAAAATATGATGAAACTGTCGATCATATTATCTCAGGATATCCGGAACTAGCAGAAAATATATATATACACAGAGACATAAGGTAGCGACATATGTGCACTGGAAGATATGCAAGAAGCATAAAATCGAAACCACTGAGACATGCTATGGGCACCATCTAGACACAGTTACCCAAAATAACGATGTAACTAGCCGATTTAAACTGACAGGGAAATAAAAGCCAACAGACCTGATATTATCATAAAACACAAGAAATTCAGGAAGTGTATGTTTATTGACATAGCAGTACCATCTGAGAGAAACACCTCCATGAAAACTGTACATAAATTGTACAAAATTGGCATCGCGAGAAAAAGGAATGGACAGTTTTACTAACAGTGTCCCAGGTAAAATCAACATACAGGCTGCCCAGAAGATCACCCTACTAGGAACATTCCATATATTGCTATCAGTTAACTGACAATTCTTCTATAGAACCTAATGACCATAGTTTGGATCCGGGGTTACAGGATACGAAGCAGGAAACGTATACACAAATAATAATAATAATAATAATAATAAGCAACTTTTACGGAAATTGGTATGAAAACCACCCAGACCCCGTTACAGCGATAGGACCTGTAACAATTTTATGGGATTCTATAATACATACGGACAGAACAATCAAAGCTAATCGCCCTGACATCGTTATTAGAGACCGCAAAGACAAAATGGGCTTCCTTATTGACATGGCAGTCACTGCAGACTGCAATGTATCTTTGAAGATCTTTAAAAAAACTATCAAAATACAAGGACCTTGAAATCGAAATCTCAAAAATGTGGCGCATGAAGCCATTAACAATTCCAATTTTGGTTGAAGCCCTCTGATTGATTAGAAAAGATTCGAATAGACTCATTAAATGGATTCCTGGTAGCTTATACATTGAAGAAATACAAAAATGTTCTCACACGTACAGCCCACACCTTACTAATGGCTTTATCTATATAAAATATGAGTGATTTTTTTTTCAAACTGCTCAATGAAAAATATCATGATGTCATTTCTGACTTTAGGCCTCTGGCAGGGATCAGGAGTGAAATGAGTATAAACCAGGAATTAAAGGAAATAAAATAATATTAATAAAATAATACATTGCTATTAGAACATTTAAAATTCTCTAATGTACACAACATTTGACCCAAGGAAGGCAATGAAGCCATTTAGATACAGGGGGTTATTTAGTGTAAAAGAATAAGAGAAAAAGTAACACTATTAATAGTGTTAATTTTCTCTTATTCAATGGAAGAACAATAAAAGAAGAAAAAGTAAGACGACAGATGATAACGATTGACATTGCATTTAAATTTTTAAAGATCAAACTTGACTGGAAAGAATTATGCCAGAAGAGATTTTCACAAGAGATAAGTTCGAGAGAGAAAACTCTTCGAATAGAAATTACGGTTACATTTAGCTATTTCAACGGTAAGACGATAAGACGAGCCGCTAATCTAGTATTGCACTTAAATTCATAAAGTCGAGACGCTAAAGAGGAAAGCTTATTAGAACGATCACTATGAAGATATTTATATAAAAAAAATGTTCAGAGAAACTACGATACGACGGCGGTATAATGATCGAAAATCGGAATACTAGGTCAGGACCAATAACATTGCCGATTCCGTCTTTGTATTTTATGAAGAATCACGAAGTACATAGCAGAAGCACCAGGTCAGATGTTGAAGCAATATTCAATGCATGGACGAAACGTAGACTTATAAATGTGTAAGACAGATTCTGGCGACAAAAATTTTCGAGTACGAAAGAGTGAACCAAACTTTTAGCAGCAGACCTAGCAATTGATTCAATATGATCTTTCCACTTCCTGTCAGCGAAGAACGTTTGCCCGGGAAACGAAAATTAATTATTCTCTTGAAGGTTAGCATCGACTTAAACGTGAAGACATTGCGCACTGAAAACCTGCAGTAATAGATTTTACGTTAAATAAAGTCTACAAGCGCCTCTATATGCAAAACTATCGGAGTCCTCACGTAGACCAAAAATTAGTTACGATAAGGGTAATATTAACGTTTTCTTTATAAGGAATTATTTATTATTCTTCGACCGATCAGCTTGTACTAATGTCAGTTAAATTATACAATGCTTCTATTATTAAAAAAAATCAGAAAGATAGCTTCCTCAAGTTCACTAAATGTTATCGCTCTTTCTAGTATTGATGAAGACTGCCTTCCTAACCTTTCGTTTGAAGTCGCGTGGAAAATCAAAATCTTGATTATATTATTATTTTCTCTTCTGATTACATTTGCAGGTGATTTTAATTCTTGCTGTTGATAGAATTCTTTTAGTGATGACATTTCAGTTCTTTGGTAGAGTACTTTTTTCTTCAGGAATCCGGAGCGCAAGGAATAGATATATAGAATGAAAAATAGATGAATTTATTGACGTCATGAATTCATACGCTGATTTTCTCGGTACTCGTTCTTAGTCGTTTTATCGGTTAGACTGGCGTCACGAAATTTTCCCCGCTTCTTCGATCTCCATCTTAGCAGGTAAAAGCAGGTACGAATCAATCTTAGCAGGTAAAAGCAGGTAAGAATCATACCGAAGTTTTGAAACACCATCTCTCCATAACCGCTATGGCGGTCTGTACATTGCTGTGCTTCCAAAATCTTCAGTATACCCATTATATGTACTCATCTAAGTGTTAAAAGATACAACTCAATGATAACACTTAGATGAGTACATATAATGGGTGTGATGAAGATTTTGCAAGTACAGCAATGTACAGATCGCCATAGTGGTTATGGAGAGATGGTGTTTCAAAACTTCGGTTTTTATTAATACCTGCTTTTAAACTTATTATTACTTTTTGAAAAAAAAAAGTTAGTTTGAAACCAGAAAATAAGCATCGCGTATTAACGTACAATTCAACTTAGGCTACATGGAGTCGGTGAAGAGACAGATTAAAGATAAAGAGATATTGTGGGTATGTGTTTCATGTGTGCGCATGTATGTGTTAGTGAAAGAGAACGAGCGAGGGATATGAAATGAGCATATGCACTTAGACTATAGTCAGCCGACACCAAATTACCCAAGCATTAAAACATGGTTGTTGACTGACACAAATGACGATCATATTCATCTTCTCATTAAAGCAGACGACCGCACTAGGAAAGAGATAACGTCCTCAGAGAACGAACAAGCCAATGAACGGACGCATCAAATGATGGAACGAAAGATTGACTGAAAAACTGAATGGGAAAATAACTTATATAAAGCAAAGAAAAGCTGAATGAAGAAAAAGCAAACGCCCCTCCCTGCACCAATACTTATAAAAGGAGATCGAAAGAGGATGATTATGTTCTTTTATCAATCCTTAATGGATTTCGTTCGTCCGCCCATCTCCTTATTGCTATGGTTACTGAAAATGGCGTTTTCAGATCTTGAGACCCCCAGAAATAATCGTTGCCGCTGCCTGAAGAGAGGTAATCATTTTTTCGTTTCTTTTCAAGAGGACTGTGCGAACACCACTTAGTATTAACCTTGATGAATTTCCGAAAGACTGTGTCAAAAAGGTTAGAACTACCCACATTGAATGGGGCTGATCATAACTGTCTACGCACTGAGAAAACTGCCTTTGAGTTACTAGTAAAACTGGTTGGCCTGCCTACATATTAAGGTGCACTGTCTAAATTTGACTAAAATTAAACTTTAAAGAATCTCTCGGCACTTTAAGAAAACTCATGCTATTATTAACAATCTTAAATGGGAATCAGTTTTATTTATCTATATTTCTAATATGTATAATTGAATTATTACTAAGCCTATCGCCATGTTCACACTCCTCACTATTCTTTTGAAAAGATGTAAAGGTTTATCACTTGTTTCGTGTTTAGAACTAGACTTCCGGTTCCATCTAAAGTCTACTTCAACTTTAATGTTTCAGCCTGACCTCTGAAATGTTATTTATTAATTATTTATATTTTATTTTATTTTCTCCCTGTTAATAATTGGGTTTCTGTTTCCTTCCGAAGATTTTTGTCATTTTTTTCTTCTCCAATTGAACTTTGTGTCTTAGGACTGCCGATCATAATCCCGAATCTTAAAATCCGGAATGTCGAAATCCTAAAATTTAAAATGCCAAAATTTGAAATCCCGAATTTATAAAATTGTAAGTTTCAAAAACGTTTCTTGAACCATTCCTATATCTTCAGACATTTACCCATTAGTAACTCAGTATAACGTAGGTCATGTTACATTCATGTAAGGCTTCTGACAAACTGAAGATTATTAGAATAGTGATCTATTCTACTGTCTCCGCAGTTATGTGACTTTATTCCACTTGAGACTTGTATTGAACTTTCTTTTTAAAGCATATCACCCCAAGCAAGGCGATAGTCATACTTGCTCGCAAGGGGTTACAGAGAGTGACAGTAAGAATAAAGAGGGGTGTTTGAGGAAGGAATATAGGGAAAGACGAGGATCAGGATCAGGGCATCAGATGTAGATTAGCATTATATTTGAATATTTAAAGATTATAGCTAATAGGGAAGCAAATAAGAGGAAGGGAGTTCCACTGACGGGAAGTGCAATACAAGAAGCTGCTGGAGTAGAAGAGTCGGCTACATGTAACCTTTTCGACAGTGAAAGGGTGGGACGGAGGTGCCGACCTAGTAGCACGCTTAAATTCATGCAGTTTGGGAACCAGCTGGTCAGAGCAATTTCTTTGAAAATACTTGTAGAAAAGACAGAGGGAAGCAACAGCACGTCTGTGAGAGAGTGGCTGCGGAC
>CAHIKZ030004770.1:2122500-2177500 GCA_903632075.3 Acanthosepion pharaonis | reverse complement strand
AATCTGGGCAAACCCATGTATATATTTTAGACATTTTGACGGTCGTCTTCGAGTATAGAATCCAGAGGTTAGCAGTGAATATTTCGGAGACAATAGGAAAGCGTAGTTCAGGTTAGCAGTGGATATCGCAGCAAAGTAGCAGAGCGTAGTACTTCCTTCTGTCATCTTCGCCTGACAAGTTGGCACTGGTCATTCGGGTAGGTTAAACAAAAATGGCCGCCGTTATACACGACGGATACAACGTTCTGCAGCTTCTGATTGGTTAACCTTCTATTGGCGGACTATAAAGGGAGTTAAGTCACTTTGACTGGCTCATTAGTTATATAACATATACACAAAAAACTGTAACATACTACAATTATATTATTGTATATTACTACAATGGACACTACTGTTATCAATGTCCATACATCGTCCTGGGTATTACGGTAAACTAAATCCGACAGCAAGGCCTCTGATCGTGAAATTGTAGTTTCTGAAAAGCGTGAAACCACTTTTAAATTGCTGTTGTTCCTAGGTCTACTTGTTAGGGTTCCAGCTATGGGAAAACAGTGTACTCCTAACAAAAATCGATCTGAAAGAGAAAAAAATATACATATAAAAAATATTTCTAGTTGAAACTACCTACAAAATATTAAGATTTCAGCATTAAATATCCGGTAGATAACAAATTCAACCAACAATAACTATTTATAGTATAATTACCAACAATACATATTTAAATTATAATGACCAACAATACATTTTGTCTGTAGTTGAAAGCATACAATGGCCTTCAAAATATATTTAACTTCAGCCATGAAGTTGTGTTTAAAATATTTAGATTTCGGCATTAAATAACCCGTAAGGAGTTGATATTGTTATAGACAAGCGTATGGTTGCAAGAAAGAAATACGACAACAGCAGAAATAGATTTACGTGGTTTATTTCAACAGGAACGTGTGGGTTTGGGACAGCTACCTTGTGGTAAAGTTCATAAGCCGGCTTCGGATCTAGGTCGATCTCTCATAGTAGTTCACACATGACGGTAGTTGATGCTCTCCTCCTGTCAGCTGCTGACCGCTCGGCCTGGCCACCTGTTGACTGCCCGTTGAACTTCCGTGTGAACATTTTTATAGCGTTTTTTATGGCTTAACAGGCTCGAAAACGAAGCGAGTATAATTAGAAGGGAAGCATTTTTATTGGACGAAAAATAGAACACTTTAAATATTATTTTATTTTTCGACCGGAACACGTGTGTCGGGAATATTTGTGAATGAAGATAATGGTCATTTTGTGACGGGGTTCTGTCCCGTTCACATCCGGCTCTCGCTCTTGAGTATTTGCCTGTAAATCAGCTGAGATATGTCTTATTTTACTTTATAACAATATGACACGAAACGAAATCAACCAAACAGCCAACATGAAAAAAATCTTTCATCACATTAATCCATATCATGTCTATCAGGTCATCCCATAAGTTGTGTCCGAATTTTGAATAAAGAAAACAAGTGACCAAATGTTACATTTACTTACAGATTCAATCAACAATCTATTTTCCCTGATTATCTATGATTTCATTCTATCTATTAACAAGCTTACTAATTCCATTACTGTAAAATTCTTTTGGCTTTAATTCGAAGAACTCACAAATGTCAGTTTTAACCTCTTCCTGTGTTACAAAACTGCTTCTTCCAAATGATTCTGTAAGCTACGAAACAAATGGTAGTCTGAAGGAGCAAGATCGGGCGAATAAGGTGGATGATAAATTTTCTCCCAACCAAGTTCTTCGATCTTTTGTGACGTGATTCTTGCTGTGTGGGGTCGCGCATTGTCCTGATGAAACATCACCTCTTTCGATTCACTAGAGCAGGTCTTTTTTTTCCCTCAAAGCTTGGTTCAAACGCTCTAATTGCTGACAGTATATTTGAGCATTAATTATTGCATTAGGTGGTAAGAATTCAAAGTGGATTATTCCTTGGCGATCCCACCAGATTGAAAGAAGAACCTTTTGCCCATGAAGTTCTCTTCTCGGTTGTGGCTGGGGTCCTTCCCTTTTACCAAGCCACTGTCTACGACGCTTAACATTTCGATAAAAGATCCATTTTTCGTAGCCAGTCACAAATCTATCCAAAAAAGGTGAAACAAGTTGGCGAGAATGGAGTGAAGAGCAGATTTCAACTCAGGATTTGAAGTTGTTTCAGACAATTCATGAGGCACCCATTTTCCAAGTTTAGGAACTTTTCCAAGTTGTTGAAGATGACGATGAACAGTTGTATGGTTTGAACTGAGAACCACTGCCAATTCCTCAACTGATAAAGCAGGATTTTCTTCAAGGGCTGCTTCAAGAAGCTTTTCATCAAACTCAACTGGATGTCCGGTTCGATCTTCATCTTCAAGGGTGAAATCTCCACCTCTGAATTTTGCAAACCATCTTCTGCAAGTTCTTTCATTCACACATTCCTCTCCATAAACTGAGTGAATGTTTCTATCCGCTTCATCTGCAGAGTTTCCTTTCTTGAACTCATAAAGCATTATGTGCCTCAAATGATTTTTGGGTACTTCCATTATAGCAGGGTTTTAGTCAAACAAAGTTTAAT
Organism: Acanthosepion pharaonis; assembly: GCA_903632075.3. Classification (NCBI taxonomy): domain Eukaryota; kingdom Metazoa; phylum Mollusca; class Cephalopoda; order Sepiida; family Sepiidae; genus Acanthosepion; species Acanthosepion pharaonis. The sequence goes on along the minus strand of CAHIKZ030004770.1, from coordinate 2,174,921 downwards.
TTTATTGTTTTCTGAAATAAAATTTGATTAGTTTAAATGCATCTAAATATAAAAATAATGTTCAACTCCATTAGTCATTATAAAATACTCTTTAAATTTCGTTCATTTTAACAAAAAGTTAAAATTCGGACAGAACTTATGGGATGAACTGATATAAAAGGTAGGATGTGTGTGTGTGTAACGAATGCACGGTCGTAATTTTCGACGGATTTGCACCAAAATTTAAATGCACCTTGGGTCAAATAGTAGGGCAGGGGTGGGTAGAAGATATGAATTTATACCTTTCCCTTGGGTATTTGACCGGAAATAAATAAAACTAACCCAACAAATAAAAATAGCAAAAAAAAAAAAACACATTGCTTGAAGACTTCTCACTAAAACAACTAAAATGTATGGCACATGTGACTAGAAAATTATTGTCTTTTCAGCCTACCTTAAACAATTTGCGAAAGAAACGCCGAAATTCACCAGAAATAGAAACAACGAATCGTTTACTTGATAGCGCTATTTTCCTAAAAGTAAAAGAAATAATTTATAAATTTCAGTCGACAATAACGCTAACAGTGATGTCAATGGATGGCGAATGTTTCCTTATAAGGAAAAGGCTATTCTCACTGTTACTATTAACATATATCTGTTTCGGTGGTATCCGTCATAATCTAGAGACGAATGCAGTTTATTTTTTCTTTAAGTTCGAGATTTTAGTCCAGTTTTTGTTTCAGCAATCGAGCCGCTAAACACTACTTTCCGTGTTTAGTCGTCACGGTGATACGTCGCTTGAATGTCCTCTCAATCCTTCAGGATGAAAAAAAAATATATACGCAAAACAATTCCACCCACCACACCAATTATATTATGCCAGAGAAGGACAGGGGTCGACCGGTGATTGGCGACAGTGTTGTCACAGGAATTTCAAGAACGACATCCAAGTTGAAACTGCCTTTGGGACTTAAGCTTCAGATTTCGTCCTCAGAGTTTATTCTCGAAGACTTGCCATTAATTAGTTATTGCCAAAAGGCAACGAAGGTTAGAGATAAGTTTTTATTCTCTTTGATAATCCTACCCTCTGAGACTGACGACTTCCATTTACACATTACACGTAATTGAAAAAGTAAAAAAAAATAAAAATAAAAATAAAAAAAAACATAAAGAAAACGAATTGAAATTTATGAGAAAGATCAAGAGTGGCAAAATGTATATTCATAAAATGAGAAAGAAAAAAAATCCTGCCACGGAGAATATAAAAAAAAAATTTAATTATTTATGACATTGTTCTGCAAATGTATCACCCAAATTAGGTGAGGATACTGTGTTCTATTTTTGTCAATGACGATCTTCGACATCTTTCATGCATTTTCCCGTCCAAGCAGACGACAAGCTGAAGTTAAAACAGAATGAAAAAATAGGTATATACATCTAGAGATTATTCAAGGAACAGAAACCAATTATGAAATATTAAGATGGCGAGAGGTAAAGAATTTGGATCAGTCCCAACGAACATGTAAAAATCTGGAAGAATTTGAGATTCGATAAAGACCCGAAACTAAAAAATAAAGATATGAAAATCCAGTTCTGTGCCATTGACTGATTGATTAATTTGTTTTCTACGGCTTATCAGTCCATTGCAGATTACTAAAATCTACAAATATGTTAGATTGTATGAATTTTCATGAGATAGTAATGATTTAGTGATATTTACTATTTAACATAGAGCTGGGGATACTTTAGTGATACTTACTATTTAACACATAGCTGGGGAGAAGATTTGGTTTCATACCTTTCTAAAGGGTATTGACGCGTAAGTGAATAATGAACAATTCCGAGCCATATATACCAATCGCTTATTCAAGCGTACAACACCTAGTATTCACAAGTGGTTATCAATCTAGGTACTGACCAGGCTCGACGTTGCTTAACTTCGGTGATCGTACGGGAATTGGTGTTTCAACGTGATCTGGTCGTAAGCCTCAGTGTCATTGGGAAGCGATGCTGACACCTGACCTCCAGAATGTACAGTGGGCGTACACGTGGAACATTTGGTATTTTCCGAAAAAAATGTTTCTCTATTTAGTCTCTATCTAGACAATGTCAGGATTTCAGTTCTGGCATAACTTTGTCCTAATCCCAAGAATTTGTCAAGTTATGATCGTTGAAATGAATAACGAATACACAGCCACCCAGCTTGAACTTCTTAAACATATCACACTATTTACATTATTCGGACTATTGTCCTCATATTTGTTGCCATATTTATCACAAAATTTCGGCCGTTGTACGCTCCGACATTCTTCAGGTGGTTGGAGTGTCGAACTGAACCCTTTATTTCACTCGCTGGGATAGGCTGTTCTAGTTCCACGTGCCATGTCTAACGTATGTCAGTTATCTCCTGTTAATTCTTCTTTCTATGTTCTGCACCGCCTTAACCAGGTATTGAACTCACATTCTTTGGGTCCTGTCACTAGATTTAACTAACGTCTTTATCCACTGTGCCAAGTGTTATTGAGGACATATGTGTATAAATTTCTGATATGGCAACTAAGATGAGGACAATAGTCCAAATAATGTAAATAGTGTACATTTTCGAGCCCTACAACAGAAAATTCAGTCAAATTGACAAATGTTTTTCCAGCTTTATGATTCAAACTCGAATAACTCGAAAAAATATACAGGACAAATCAAGTCACTTTTGTTAATGTACGTTCCAAAATAAAAAAAATATAATTAAGTCTGCCAAATGCAAGATATTTGTACACTAGATCATATGTAAAACGTACAGTTTCTTTCATACATTAAATTAACCATTTCTAGCGTTTGGCACATTATGCTGCGCTCCAAAAAATACCATTCCTTGTAATCATCAGAAAATCATGATATGGACACCGATTCGCGTAAATTGGTGTGCAGAAACCTTTCTAGGTAATGAAAATCCTCCCTCAAAAGAAGTCTGAGTGAGATTAACTGTAAAATGTAAACAAAGTCTAATGTTTTAATTAAAACAGGGCCGTTTTGATTTATTATACGTCTAAATTAAAAACAACATGAATACAGTTTCATAATTGTTTTGAAAATAAATCGTGGTTCTTAAATGCCACAAATGTCGGCCTGGACCTATTGTCTGACCCCACTGTGGAAGAAATACACAAGTTACGAACGATATGAAAATCAATTTGCTGTATTCATATAAAAGCATTTCATATAAGTAAATAAGTGTTTTGACAAAAATTTAAAAGTTTTAAATGAAGATACGATCGGTAAAAAAAATCAGCGGTAACCGGACGACATCAGCAGATGCAGTGAAAGCACTTTAAATGTCGACAGTTCTTTCTTTTGATTTGATTGCCGCTTTCAACTTTAAAGCTTAATTCCGTTTCATTCGTCTTTCGTTGTTTCGTGTTGTTTAATCAAAGTTAGTTTCGCGCCTTTCCCCAATTTTAACACCAGCCTGTATCGACTTTGAATGAACGCTTTGTCATCCTCATGAGTTCAGGTTAGAAAAAAATAACTTGAAATTTTTCATTTCAACCTTTGGAAGTAAAGTCTGATGATCCAGAGCCCTGTTAAAGGGGTTGTGGTGATATAACTTATTACATGGAACCTTAAAGTGGTCTGTTTTATTCAAACATATATATATATATATATATATATATATATATATATATATATATATATATATATATATATATATATATATATATATTAGCAGCATGGCCCGGCGTTACCGTGCTTGATTAAAAATCGTACGACTCACACAGCAGTCGCTATCACTTGACTTGAAATGTTTTTGCCCTTTGCCGTGCTGATGTTGCTACATGCCTTACTTCTTGCCTATCTCACACTGCGAATTGTTTTTCTAAGCTCTATTCTAAACATTAAATCTGTTACGAAAAAAGAACTAAACAAAATGTACACAAAACGATCAGCTTTAAGAAAGGACTCGTAACTGGAAAAAACCGAATGAAAAAAGAATGTTAACAACAAATACTTTTTCACACCCAAACCAGTTCTGCGGAATCAGAATCAACGTTGAGTTTAAGCAAGCGAGTGAGCCAATTGGAGTAAAGTGCCATGCAGATTTAAATTTTTCCCACTTGTGACGAATGCAGATATCGATTTTTTTGTATGCCAGCTGTCAGTCAGCTGTTGGCTCTCACGCTGACCAATAGAATCTTCCTGCCTATTCGTGGCAGCCAGCTATAGGCCCTCCCTGTGGCCAGTAGAAAATGGCCGCAAACTACATGAACACTGCCGCAGAAACATGAAAAAATCGATTATTTCCACTATCGATGGGAGTTGGGAAATACAAAGTCGGTCTTGGCCTTCCTGCTAACTTGGATCATGTGCATGTAAATTTTGGTGCAAATCCGTCGAAAATTGCGGCCGTGCATTCGTTACACACACACACACATCCTGCGTTTTATAGATAGAGAATACTTAAACATTATTTTCATGTATACCCATATTTATAGTAAATTCCCTGCTTATTTATTAAACAGCATATATATATATATATATATATATATATATATATATATATATATACACACACACACACATACATATATATATATATGTGTGTGTGTGCATGAAGATATATAGAAAATAGGAAAGACCTCCTTAAGTAAATAATCGCAACTCTTTAGTATTTTTGTTAATATTTTTCAAAAAACAGTGCTCGATATAAAAAGTAGAACCTAAATATAATTATTTATTTAAAAATATGCATAGGAATCATATTTTGAGATATATATATATATATATATATATATATATATATATATATATATATATATATATATATATACCGGTGAAATAGCAAAATTGTCCAATTGATAGAATTGATAGATTAAGCTCTGTGCCGTTGTATCGTAGAAATGATTAAAGATATCCTACTGGAATTCACCGAGGTTTTTATAACACATTCAACAATAAGAATGTATAATTATTCTCCAAGCTTAACATAAGAATCCTGATGAAAGTGATCATACACGAAAATGACCTTGTTCATCCTTAATTAATAGAGAGCATCAGAATCTCATGAAGTATCGAAATAAAGTTCAAATATATATATATATTCTGGTATCATTGTCCAACTTATTCAAGGTTATCGTCGCCCTCTCTAAACTTCTAACTTTCTTTTCCGGAGTAACAAGGTGCCACAAAAGTTTCAAGTACGGTATCATTTTCACTGATCTTTGGACTGTCATAGCTGAAGCTCCTATCTCACGTGCCAACCGCTTTATGAATTGAGTTGAATGTTTTCTAATTGATCTCTTTAGCTCTAAGTTGAAATAATGATCCATTTTGCGGTTGTGAACTCCAGATTCAGTTTTCATCTCTACTACTTTCATCTCATTTTTAAACTTATTCACCCTTCACTTGATTATCCTTGTACAAACTTTGAAGATGGGAGCCAGTGTATGAATGTTCGTACCATTACCTGAATTATCATTTTCCTCTCACCATTGCTCAGTTGAGAGTACTGTGTTTCTGACCCAAACAATCTTATCCTTTTTAGCTGAATAACTCAAAAGGTAAGTTTTCCTGGATACTTACTGGCTAGAATTTAACTTATTGTTATAATTTGTACGAAAAAAAAAATGATGCATTTCAATATTACTCAATGATCTTGCCGATGTGACCTCCATTTTCTGGCTTTCTCCTTCTATATTTTAGATAGGAGTCTTTCCCTGGTTCAAAGTTAATTTCATTCAAAGTGAAAAAATTCTGTGGGGGTTTGTGTCCTCCAGGATTGAACAAAGGGGGTTCAAAATGAAATATACTTATCTAAGTACCCAGGGTAATGTATTTTCAGAATATAGGACTTTAGTAACAGAGAGAGAGAGAGAGAGAGAGAGAGAGAGATGCTACAACTTAATATATATATATATATATATATATATATATATATATAAGGTACAAATATCTGTTAAAAAGACCGGGGGCGAATAGGAGTGTAAATCGGACGATAGGTGAACCTATCATCTTCTAGTGAGGAAAAATAAATAAATTGTAAATAACGTTTCAGAGTTTTGGTGGTGGCGTTAGAAGTAATAGAATTGAAGTTTACTTTAGAAGCATCCAAAAATCCAATCCTCAACTGGAAACAAGGGAAGAATTTTAAAAATAAAAAGGTGGGGGAAGAATGTGAACCCGACATTAGTCGAACTTATCTTCTCCTGTTGAACTGTAAATAAAAATAAATCTTATTTGTTATGTCTATTAGAAATATGTTTTTAAAGTATTTAAAATAGAATGCCCTTACAAATAATTTAAAAAAAAATAATAATCGCTCTCTCTCTCTCCCTCTCTCGCTTTATACAGAATGCGATAGATAAATTGTCATTTACTAAATTACGCAAAAATGAAACTAACTCTGACATCTCATTTTAATACAGATATTTACCAAAATTACACAAAAGTATCTTTAAGTAGTATAGAGTATATTTATTTAATAAAATCGCTAGAGGCTTCAACCACGGCCTCCAGACGACTTCGGAATCTCCTGCAACTCTCCTTGTTTAATATGAAGAAATCTGACTATCTCTGCCTTCATCTTTGGTGTTACAAGGAGTTTTGTTGGTTTCTTGCTCAACAGCGCTCCACACATAGTAATCAAGAAAGTTGCATCCTGGGGAGTTAGATGACCAGATTTAAAGAGCGACCTGGTCGGAGAAATTGTTTGACAGCCATGGCTGGTTTCTCCTGCTTATGTGGCGTGGTGAAGAGTCCTGTTTCCAGACATAGGGTCGCCCAACTGTCTTCCTGTTGTCCCAAAGGCAATACTACCTCCTTGATGTAGGCCCACGTGTTGACTCTGAGGCCCTGTGCGAAGATGAATGGAGGCATAGCATTGCCATCGCCAGTGACCGGTCCAAACACCATGATCTTGACTGGATATATTATCCAACTCTACACTGTCTTCAGCCATCCAAACACACTGTAATGTTTGTATTGGAGCTTCTGACGCAAATCCCAATCAGTACACCATGCCGTTTCCAAATTTCTGGCAGAGAGAATTGCATCATTGTGCTCTTTTTCTCCCAGACGGTTCCTAGCTAACCCTACTATACTGCGCAATTGAAAAATAAAAAAGAAACAACACACTTGCGTGAATTTAAAAATATAAAATGGCAATAATTCACCTATCGCGACATGTATATATTGCTTATTATAAAACCCAGGTTGTGTGTGTGTGTGTGTGTGTATTGGATCGGATTTTTTACATTTTTCAACCGATTTCAACAAAACTTCACAGGACTACGTAAAATTATCTTGCGGTGGTTCTGACAGTGCCCAAAATTGGAAAAACACAATTGTTTTTGCACAAAATCAATTTAAAAACACGATTAAGAGGCATTAATAAAAGGGGGACAACTCATATCGAGTTATACTTAGTAATATCGAGTTATCGAGTTATACTTATTATAAAACCCAGGTTGGTTGGTTGGTTGTTTGTTTGTGTGTGTGTGTGTGTGTGTGTGTGTGTGTGTGTGTGTGTGTGTGTGTTCATTTATATATGGGATCGGATTTCCTACATTTTTCAACCGATTTCAACAAAACTTCACTTTTTTTTGGTAGGTAGTGTTACTTATTGTCTTGCACACTTTTTTCTTTATTTTTACATTCAGAATGCTTTAAAAATTCCATTTACAAGACAATTGTTTATAATAAAATTCTATTCAATCGGTCGACTCATAATGATTGAAAACAATGTTTTTGTTTGAGTTTGACCAATTCGTGAAAAAAAAAAAAATAATAATCAAGACATGCGTGTCCGTCAACCTTAAACAATAATCTTTGTCAATTTTATTTTTCAGTCTTTATGATGGTCGATACTTGATCTATCTCTTACTGTTACATCCCCGGGCAACGCCGGGCTCTACTGCTAGTATATAATAATCGACTCTCCCGTCGAGATTCGACGTATGAGGGTCAAGCAGATCAGTTTCCAGGAAACCGACAGCCCGACACCGGCACATGAGATTTGATTATAGTGGTGAAGGCCTCGTGCAGGGCCATCCACACTTTTTGAAGGGACGAATACAGAGAGCTGGTGCACCGAATGCCACGAGGTTCCCAAACAACCATCCGTAGTATATATATATATATATATATATATATATATATATATATATATATATATATTGATATTCAATATATATATGTGTGTGTGTGGGGGGAGAGAGAGCATATGCACGTGCATGTATGTGATTTTATTGTATATTTTATTTCCAGTATATTTAAAATGTATTGTGTTTTGACCCCAATGAAATCTATCTATTCATGCATTAAAAAATGTTTATTTTTGCTTACAATGTTTATTATTATCATAACTACTACTACTACTACTACTACTACTACTAATAATAATAATAATAATGCACTATTCCTCTTTATTGATTACTGGTTGGTTGTTTTTATTTAGCGGCATATCAAATTTTATCTGTTATTTAATGCGAAGCCTGCATTCTTAGTGCGCATTAATGATTTAGTGATACAACGCTTACTATTTAACCCATAGCTTGGGTGTTTCCGATTAACAATACCGAGTCATTCATTAGCCCTTACAACACACGCAAATTTAAACTTACAACACCTGGTATGTCCGAGCTTTCCTCCATCTAGGTACTAACGTGACTTGACGTGATTGTACGGGAACTGGTGTCGCAACGTGATGTGGTCGTAAGACATTCGTTATTGAATACTGTAATTACAAAAATTGTACCTGTTAAAGAGCACAATTCTGGGCGAAATCTTAGCGATGTTTATATCCAAGTTAAAATTATAAGTCTTTAATGAAAGAGCGCATGTGAACTGATATTAGAGAGCGAAAGCTATGAATAAATTGAGATTGATATCAAGAGAGCCAGAAAGAAACATACGTTCTTACTTTTCTGTCTCCCTGGGATAACTCACTGCTCGCTTCAAATAAACGCTGTTGATGTATAAGATGGCTGGTGGTGGAAGAGCCATTTTATTTTGCATATGCTTATAATTATAGCTCTATATCTTTAAGGTGATTACGAAAGTGTGGTGGAATTTTTTTCGGTTCCACTTGGAAGACCTTCCAAACAGAAACAAATAAGTTAAAAGTAAATAAATATAGAGAAAATAAAAGTATGACGACAGGTCATTTGATCTTATTTTGAGTAGAGGTTGTGAGCAAGATCTTTTAAAAGCCACATAATGCTTACGACCTATCTTTTCAGATAGATAGATAGATAGATAGATACATAAATTCTGTCAAATGCAAAGAATAGCTGACATATGTCATATGAATCTATGATATTTACAGGTTTACAAGTCTCACCTATAATGCTAACATTTTTGTTTTAGAAGTTTCATTCGACCTAGTTCTTACGGCCGTATCACGTCAAAACACCGGTTTTCGTCCGATCACCGAATTTAAGCAACGTCGACTCTTGTCTGTACCTAGATGACGATTGATTGGGACTACCGGGAGATGCGTGTGGATAACGGCTCTGAATGAGAATTCGGGGAACCGAGTTTGAATTCTAGGTGGATTCGTTATGTTCGCTGGCGCAAATACTCGTTGGCGACGATGAATCGAATGCAGACACGGCCGTCCAAACATATTACATAGGCCCCCTACCAACACGCTTTGCGACAGCGCGGTATAGTAATGGGACATCTGGGGAAGATCTTCGTCCAACAAAGGACATTTACAACCAGAGAAAAAGAAGATGATTTGACTTAGCCGTCTCTTTATTTATTTCTCTCATCATTTTGTCATGCCAGTGTATAAGTTGTCAGTGAACGCGGGGATATGTTGATTGATTTTGTTTAGCGGCATATCAACATCTATCGGTTATTTAATTCTGAAATCTAAATATTTTGAACTCAGTTTGATGGCTTTGACTACAGATTAAAATTCATTGTTGGTCATTTCGCTATAAGATATATTGCTAGTAATTTTACTATAAAATGTATCGTTGGTATTTTTACTATAAAAAATGTATGTTTTATACTTTCAGGGTGTTTTTTTTAAATTTAGAAGCTCATTATTTGTCCCTAGCTGGGACCCGAACAGGTTCTACCCCCCCCCCCAGGATCAGGGTAGATTTGGAAGCAAGAGAAAGAAAGAGGGGGTACGGCGTTCTTCAAAACCTCCCGGTCATCGGACTTACTGCCAGTTGAACAGGGTGGTCCGAAAGTCTTGTCACCCCATACCAAAAAGTAATGAAAACAACAGAAGACTAAGTAATACAGTAATACAAAGCACATGTATTGGATTCAGTTTATTCGCCTTCATTGAAGTCGTCACACATCGAGAAGGTCGGTATGAACACCACCATTTTCACTGGCGATGTTCTGTCCCGTGTGATATTTTACGAAGCTCTGCTTTATTGATTGTTCCAAAGACTCTCCGAACGTCACCCTTCAAATGATGGGTATTCTGTTATCGTGCATGTGAAACCCTCTCCTTGAGAATACCACCACGATGCGATAAAATAGAAAATTATATTATCTAGAGGTGGTAAGAATTTCGAACCACCCTCTATTTTATCGACTTACCTAGGACTAGTGAACGTTGAGAAGTATATTAATACCTTTTTTCAATCGAAATGGACCTTAACAGTCTCAGGCGGAATTTGAACTTTGTACATTATGTCTATATACCTTTCAGATAACCTATGTTTCATGTCTTTTCCAGGATGCGGGAGATTATGGCTGCCTCAACTTTCTATCTCTTGTGGCTATTAGCAGCGTTTCTCCCTTTGTCAATGTCCCGCCCAAAATCGTTCCGACACACATTCATACAAGCTGGCCAGGACGGCCATTCACTGCCTTTACCTATCTCTATTTCCTTTGGTATACTTGGAAGTTTTCTAGGCATTCCATCATCATTACAATTTCCAAGATATGTCACCTGAGAATAAATGTTCTTCTTTGTTGCTTAATTGATCTGCCTGTAGAATTCTCAGTATCCTTCTGTAGGACCACATTTCTTTTGCCTCTCGTTTTCTCTTTATCTATGCGGGAGGGGAAGGGTTGTCAGGCATGAACTCCCAAGAAGAGGATTCACATAGAAATTCAGCACTCGTTTCTTTGTGTCTAACAAAAATCTTTTGTTTCTTAGTACTTTTCTTAGCTTTTGGAAGGCATCTTTAGCTAATGCACTATACTATGCGTTTAGATTTCGGTGTCGTAATTTGCATCCATTGTTTAATCCCTTCCCAGAAATCTAAAATTTACAACACTGAAAATAAAATCGTCGCTGTTGAATCCATTTGCAGTTTGCCTTCAAAAACTAAGACATAGAATAGTCATAGAAACGATAGAGTTTTATTAGAATAATACCCTGTCATAGAGTGTTAATTTTTCACTATTGTTTCCACAATACAAGGTAGATTGGTACTGAATGAAATTTTCGTAACGGAGGCGGAAGAGGTGCACGTTATAAAGATGACGAGGAGAAATAACGGTTAATCCTACACTTGAAGAGGTCAAATTGTATCGATCTGGGAAGCAACCTCTCGGGAGTCTCTTCTACAGATTGACTTTTCTATGCTACTAGTTTAATAGATTTACACTTTCAGCGGATAATTTTCATTGTGGAAGAAACGAAGAATTAAGTGGAATATTTTCCGATAAGGAAAAGTAATGAAAAAAAAAAACAACAAAAAACAAAAAAAAAACAACAAAAAAAAAAAAACGAAAAAGAATGCAAAAAACATACTTACTTATCTCAGAAGAAAAACATACTGGGAAGAAACGTGGCGAAGGAAAATAAGTTTACTGATGGGAAGGACGTAAGATAGAAAGGAATGGTAAAATCTAATGGAGTGAACAAACTGTTTTCATAAACATCTGAGCACAGAAACGATTTGAGGTCTGAAGAAAAGTAAGGAAGGGAAGCGAAATAAAGTCGAACGAATTCAGAAGAAATAATAAAAAAAAAAAACTGGCGTGAAGAAAGAAAGATGTTTATTTAATTATGTCAAATGAATTCCAAGAGCACTTTAACGATTTATTTCTGTTTATTCTTTGTGTGCCAAATTTTCTTCTTTTATTTTCTCGGTTCTTCACTCGACAATTTTTTTTTTTCTTAAATCGCTTACATTTGAAATCTTTCTCTAATTGCAAAAGCTTTAATCAAGAATCCGGGTCAAATGTTTATACTTCCATCTTAGCGCATGCGCTAACTATAATGTTAATGCAAATATCGTATCTCCAGATTTCTTCATGTTACCATTAGTACTTGGATTACATTAATATAAACTGAAAAGTCTCTAAATATACATATGACCTCATGAAAACATTAGTATTTTTTTTAATGTATTAACGCGTTTAGAAAGGCTTCCTGGGCGAAATCTAGATCCGGTCTACATTTCGATGCATGTGGATATTCAGATGTGGAATTGACGATTTGAGTTCAAGTTCCAGTTTGTTGCGTTCATATTTACAGTTGGATGTTTAACTCTTGCTTTGGTAATGTTGGCAGCAGATTTTGAAGTATTATAATCGTGTTCAAGCTGCGAGATAAATGGTGTTTTAAGTTAAATTCAGAAAGAACTTCATGTAAAATAAATGAAGACAACACTTCAGTCATTACGAATGAATAATATATTTTTGTACCAAGATTACAATAATATATTTGATGAGAATTAAATGTTTATTCTAAAACCAAATATGATTTTCCGAACAACTTCATAGTAAAACAAAATAAGTTAATGTCGTCCCAGTATATATATATATATATATATATATATATATACAGACACACATTTTAGATTAAATACCGACTGATTTACATTCCTTCGCCTTGCACAAAATGACTTTGGGAATGAAGAAATACTTTTCCTCCATCTATGGATTAAATAGCAAATCAGCCTAAACTCTTTTTCTTCAGTTGGCAGTCAGACGATGAGAAGGAAAACTGAGAATTCATACTTAAGGAATTATGTTGGAACAATGAACATAATTTAGCAGTTTACATTTTTCTGGAAAGTGTAGATGGATCTACGTAAATTTGCACTAGTATGCTAGATAAATATATTAAAAAAATACTACATGCCCTTCTCATATTTTCGGTTACATACATGTCTCTCTTTAACCATTTTAACGTCTATTATTACTTAAAGAGTTACCCGGCGTTCTTCTTTTGAACTTTAAGCTCGGTTTTTTTTTTCTTTTTTTACAATAGACCGCTACCTACACAGTATTTTCTGTAGTTACGCTCCAACATGATAACTAGCTTATTTTAAACATGAGCTGTGAATCTGCGTTTAATTTAGCGTTTCTCCAATGTGACCCACTACATATATTAAAAAAAAATCGAAAGTAATAATTCGTACCTGATGAATTGCTAGAACAACGAAACTTATATATATATGTATATTTATTAATATGTAATTCTTAGCTATGTCTAACCACATTGGGAACTGTTATGTTTACACCTTAAAGTAAATTAAATATATATATATATATATATATATATATATATATATATATATATATAAATAATTTGTTCGAAAATTATAAACCAAATATGCTATATAATCACTACAATTTAGTTATTTCTGTTTCAACACTTAATTGTCTTATCAAGTGATGGGGTTGAATGTAGATAAAGAGTTTTCTACATTCAACAGCATCACTTGATAAGACGCCAGATGTGTTGAAACTGGTAGACATTTTCATGACGGCCGTCTTCGAGTATAGAATCCAGAGGTTGGCAGTGTATATTTCGGAAACAGTAGGAAAGCTTAGTTCGGGTTCGCAGTGGATATCACAGCAGAGTGTAGTTCTTCCTTCTGTCGTGTTCGCCTGACAAGTTGGCTCTCGTCCTTCCGGTAGGAAAAACAAAGATGGCCGCCTTTATACACGACGCATACAGTGTTCTGCGGCTCCTGATTGGTTAATCTTCTATTGGTAGACTATAAAGGAAAATAAGTCATTTTGACTCGCTCACTAGTCATATATAGTATATACCCAAAACAAAACCGTAACAGAGACAACATACCTATTTTTGTAGTGTTTTATAACATATAACTCTTTTAAGAATAGTAGTTTTTGGTTATTGGAAATGTATTCCGTATATACTAGTCTTATACTTGGGTATATATATATATATATATATATATATATATATATAACTATGAACGAATGTATCGATACTTTGCTGAAATAAATCATTTTATTTCTGGAGAAAATATTCATTTTAATTATATATATATATATATATATATATATATATATATATATAATACAAATATTCATTTTTAATAACATATATACAATTTAGTTCTGATTCGAAGGAAAAATAATTTTTACTGCTTGTGTCTTTTTGTAAAATTTAAATTACTTCAATTTATAAAGAATTAACTTTTATTGTCACTTTTCACGGCTATATATTTACTGATGCATTTTTGAGTTCTTTTCTAAAACTGTTGTGGCTATAATTATCATTTCATATCTATCTATATATCAATTGATACAGCTTTATTCTCTTCCGTCTTTTATATATATATATATATATATATATATATCATAAGGAATCATGGCCGAGTTTTAGAATGTTTGCTTTCCAACCATCTATCTATCTATCTATCTATCTGATTCTGTTTATATCAATATAACTATAACGTTATCTATCTATCTATCTATCTATCTATCTATCTATCTGATTCTGTTTATATCTATCTATCTATCTATCGATCTATCGATCTATCTGGTTTTTATATCTATCTATCTATCTATCTATCTATCTGATTCTGTTTATATCAATATAACTATAACGTTATCTATCTATCTATCTATCTATCTATCTATCTATCTATCTGATTCTGTTTATATCTATATATCTATCTATCTATGTATCTGGTTTTTATATCTATCTATCTATCTATCTATCTATCTATCTATCTGATTCTGTTTATATCAATATAACTATAACGTTATCTATCTATCTATCTATCTATCTATCTATCTATCTATCTGATTCTGTTTATATCTATCTATCTATCTATCTATCTATCTATCTGGTTTTTATATCTATCTATCTATCTATCTATCTATCTATCTATCTATCTATCTAAGCAAACAAACATATAAGTTCAGTCATAATTCTATATTCAAATTTATTTTGTATTTGTTATAATAGATTTAGAATTCTAATTCAGGTACGATATTGCCTCACTAATTGCTGCTATTGAAATTGCCATAACAAATTTTCTAAAATTATAACTTTAAGTATACAGTGTATCACACAATTTGAAAACGAAAATAGTGAATGATGTTTTTCTTGCATGGAATAAATTCATCACCGTTTCTGTTTTTTTTTTTTGTTTTTATTTTGGTTTTCGTCGCCTGCCATTTGTTAAATTCTGTTTAACAAGAGAGAGGTTTGAGTAGTGATCTTATGTAATCTGAAGCTGTAATATCGTCGCTGAAGATCCATTTGAATAATTGCGATCAATTGTAGAACAATCTAGAATTGTCAATCTCCGAATCCTCGAGTTACCACATTTTGACTGATGAAAAAATAATGGGTATATGTAGCGTAACCGGTGTAATTTAAATTCTTTCTCTCTCACATAAAACTTCCCCCAGATCAACATACGGGCATCCTTCAACCATAGATAGAAATATCTACTAGCACAAACCAAAACACATTATGATCCGAATCACGCGTTGATAAACTACAATTCTGATACACATAAATTATAGGGACGAACGTTGCTTTATAGGGCAGATGTACGTATGGTCTGCTTAATGAATGAAAAACAAACATCACTGAAAAAATATGACAATTTTCTTTTCAGCTTTATATTTCATTTTCCGATGAAGCTAACTCATATTTGGTCAATATTTAATCACAATTATACTATATATATATATATATATATATATATATATATATATATATATATATATATATAGTCATATTAAGAAGTCGGAGACTTTAATTATCCATCTTGTATATAATTTTTTATTTGTTTTAATCTTATCATTATAATGCTCCGTATTCTACATTGAACTATCCTTGGATTTATATCCTCTTCGGAATTATCCCTTTCAGTCACAAATAGGTAAAACGTATATATATATATATATATATATATATATATATATATATATGATAAGTAAATAATATCACTTGATAATTAGTAGGGATAATTCCAAGGAGAATATAAATCCAAACAGTGCTTAATGTAAGAAGAGAGCAAATGTATTCATGAATACAGAATCCTTAAAAATCCATTCCGGTGATAATTTATCTCGTTGACTCAGAAGTTCGTCTCTTCAGACCAAATAAATGGAGTTCAATTTATTCAGACACACGGAAAAGAAAAAAAAGAATAAAGGAAGAAAGAATATAAAAAAAAAAGTTTTACTATTAAAAGGGGGATGAAAAAGGAGAAAGACATTCATTTTAAAATGATACATTGAAGTTGTCTAGTTATTTCAAAATGACTAGACAATTTCAGTGTATCTGTTTTGAAATATTATCACTCCCTTCCCCCACCCTATTTTTTTTAACTTGTCAAGTCCTGGGAATAAAATATATTCTGAGTCACCATGAAGACTGGCTTAAATTCTTTTCTTTCTTCTCTTCATGTCTATCCCTCTCTCTCTTCCCCTTAACAAATCTCATATTGAAAATTGTCTTTCTCACTCATTTTTTAATTTTCCCTTTTAATATAAAACTTTTTTCTTTTTCCATTTTCTTCCTTTCTTTTTCTTGTGTCTGAATAAACTGAACTCCATTTATTTGTAAAATTTAGTCTGAAGAGATGGGCTTCTGTGTCCGAGAAATAAATTAGCAGCTGAATGGATTTTTAATGATTCTGTATTCATTTTATATATATATATATATATATATATATATATATATGTATGTATATGACCAAACTTTAAAAAAATGAAAACATGCTGCCTAAATATACATATTTTAAACTACAAGATCTAGCGGCTCATCATGGAACCAACGGTTGGCAATTCAAACATAATCTTGTGGGAAAGCAAATTGAGACAGGCCCCTTGAAATTAGTTAGTAGACTTGGAAGGATTAAAAAAGTAAAAATAAAGAGACATAATACATCTAAATTCTCTAAGCAAATGTTCCTGAATGAAAATATGGTGCATATATATATATATATATATATATATATATATATATATATATATATATATATATATATATATCCAAGAAGAGAATTGGTGTATACGGAATAAATACAAATAACCAACAAATACTATTCTTAAAAGAGTTCTCAATACAGAGTAGAAATAAATATAGTTATTTATTCGAAAATTATAATATAAAAATGTTAGAAAATCACTACAAAAATAGCACTTTTGTTTCAGCACTGCTGTTGTCTTATCAAGTGATGGAGTTGAATGTAGAATATATATATAGAAAAAGAATAGAAAAAATAAGAAAAAAAGAATAAAAAGAAAAGAAAAAACACAACAACGGGGGGGGTTCTACGGTTGTATTGAGCTCTTTTTAGTTAGTTGTTTACTCGTGTCGGGTTTTTTTCTTTGGGCTTTAAACCTGTATCTGTGCGATCTTTTTCGACAGACTTTCATGTTTCTAGCTCTTTCTTTTTTAAAAATCTTTTTTTCCTTCGAGATTGATTTGATTTTTTAGGCAAATCAAAAATCAAAGGTTTTTCGAAACGAGTATAGTTACCTATATATATATATATATATATATATATATATATATATATATATATATATATATATAGAGAGAGAGAGAGAGAGAGATAGATAGATAGATAAACTAGTGAGCCAGACAAACCTACCCCGGTTTCACCTAAGCAGATCGTCAGGGAAAGCTGGCTAAAGAGGCAAGAGAAACGGCAGATTTATAGGTGGATAATCAAAATTATACACGTGACCAAAGAAAAAGAATGGAAAAATAAGAAAAAAAAGAAGAAAAAGAAAAGAAAAACAACGGGGGGTCTTCTACGGTTGTATTGAGCTCTTTTTAGTTAGTTGTTTACACGTGTCGGGGTTTTTTCTTTGGGCTTTGAACCTTTATCTGTGCGATTTTTTTCGACAGACTTTCATGTTTCTATCCCTTTCTTTTTTTTAAAACCTTTTTTTCCTTCGTGATTGATTTGATTATTGGCAAGGTTTTTCGAAACGGATATAGTTACCTATATATATATATATATATATATATATATATATATATATATATATATATATATATATATATATAATGAAATCTGTTTGATGTTTTGGCGTGGAGAAGGGATATGATATTTTTAGCCGAGGATCATTTGGGGTTTCGGTTCATACTCCTTCTTGTAGGCGACCCAGTCCATACTAATCGGTTATCGATTTGTGTGTCATCTGTCAGGTACAGCTCTTTTCATGCTGCAAGGCTTTGCTCACCCAAAATTCACTCTTCAGGTCATTATAGTCTAATCAAGAGCAACTTCACCACCTTGTTCACTATTCCATAAAACGATAGCAAACGCAGTGACCGTTTGCTTACCAAATATGTCGACACTTTCGACTTGATATGTTTTTCACCGCTATTTTCTCCACATCATATTTATATTACGTTACGTCTGGTGATGGACTTTATCAAGACAAATATAAGGATTTTATTTTTCAATAAATGTTTACAAACAAAAGTAAGAATATTAGTTTTTTTTTAAAAATGTTTTACATTTAAGACACGCTCACAAATATTCATGAAGTTAACTGAAATATCAACGCAAACAATGGGAGTTACTAAGTGACGTAATTTAATGTTTAAGTAACGGAAGTCACTGAATGGTGTTGTTGAATTTGTTTTTATATTAAACTATTTTAGTATGCGATAAATTTATGTATTTTATATAATACATAATTATATTTTGAATAACAGGAGGTTATGAATTTAACCGTTTGTTTTTTTATTTCTTTAAACATATTTAACCGTTTATTTTTGGTTGGGAAAAAATAAAAATTCTCTGGGGAATTGAGATCTTTGAAAAAATCCAGAGCGCAGATTTATATTTTGTGTGGTTTTTTATGCGTATGTATATAAGGATATGCAGATCTCTCTCTCTCTCTCTCTCTCTCTCTCTCTCTCACACACACACACACACACACACACACACACACACACACATATATATATATATATATATATATATATATAGATAAGTGAACATTGAAGTCAACACTCATGGATGCAAGCGTCAGGACAATTGCATCCAGCATAAAACAGCCTGTCGCCTCTGAGTGTTGACTTCAATGTTCACTTTTATGTTTATATTTACATACATTCTATCGCTGATATCCAGCACTTTATCCCATAAATATAGCACGCCTTAAAACTATGTTTCTTCATATATATATATATATATAAAATTTAAAAAAAAAATTATTTTCATTTCAATGTTTTTCGATGTTTCTTCATATTTTTTCGATACTATTTAAGATTTTTTAGGTTGTTTCATATTGAAATTTTAAATATTAAATTATGAATTTAAAATTTAAAATTTGAAATTTTATATGTTAATCATATTATTTTTACTCCTTAGTTGTTATTAATAATATTAATATTATTAAAAGTTTTGTTTATCTTATATTCACATTATAATATTTTTTTTCCTATTTTATTGTATTGATAATTTTTAAATTAGGGTCAAACATTAACTGCAAAATATATCAATCTGTGTTTTTGGGAAATTAATGTCTATATATATTAATTTATTTTTCCTTTTCTTCTTTCCCCTCTTTTTCCTTCCTCTCCTGCTTCAACATTTGCTTTCTTATATCTTTTCTTCTTTTTTCTATTTCTCTCGTTTTCTGTGAGATGACTTATTAAATATGTTAATGTCTGGTCCTAACCCTAAAAGCTGCTACCAACCCGGGTCAGGGTGGACCTGGGAACACCAGCAATTAAGAGGTGGTTCCACTCTCCTCAAAGCCTCCTGATCAGAGGCCTTGCTGTTCGATATAATTTATCCTCTTACCAGGGACGTGAATGTAGTTTATCGTCATACCCAGGAGAGTGCAAACTGTTGTGCAAACTATAGAAGGGAAAGACAAGTCCACTTATTATATATTTTGATTAAGTTTTTTTTATTCTTTTTTACTCTCGGCTTCGAAACCACTGTACTCAATATATTATAACATATTTGTCAAAATCAAATATAATCAAAATGTTTTTCAGATTATTTTCCGACAACATTATTAATATCGCAATCGACATCTCATTATCTTATCCGCCCAATATAATGTTTGTAATTATTGTTGGGAAAGAAACGCCATAATTTTCCACGCTAATTACAGACTTTAAATTTTAGTCTATTTTCTAATATGAAATTTCATAGAGTCAAAAATAATTTCCAATTTGTTTATTAAATGCATTCTTCAAAGAATGAAGTACAATTCAATTTTATTCTGTCATGCATTATTTGCTATTATTTGCGGTGTCGTGTTGCCAATTATCAGGCAGCTTCTTCGGCGATCAATAAATCTAATAATCGCTTGGTGCAAGGTCAGGGGAATATGTGCTTTCGGCTAGTACATACCAACCGTTCTCTGTGTTATTCATCAAACGTGTAACGTTGCGATGTCAGGGATGATAAATTTTATCTTGAAACGAACGCATGGCGTTTTTTGACCAAAATTTTATGGCCACGTTGCAGTTGCTGGACGCATAAATCTGCATTTAGTCTTTCCTTGCGTGTCAAGAAATCAAAATGAAATTTACCCGACGATCCCATAAAACGCACAAAATTACCTTCCTCCCCTGCATCTCAGACTTTGGATTAGGTTGCCGTGGCAGTTCTTCTATAAAATAAAATGACGCTTAAGCTTTACGGACCCTAATAACAGAGCGGCCATAGAAGCACCTTTCTTATGTGAATTTTTCAACAAAATCGTTGTCTTTTTTAAGTAGTTGCTATTAAAATAAGATTTGTTTTGTTTTGTTTTACGGCATATGAACTTCAATGGGTCATTTAATGACGACGACTTTTTTTCTGGTAATATTTTTGTTTTATCAAAAATCTATTTCTGTTAATATTTTTTCCCTCAAAAATGTATAGCTGGTAATATTTTTTCAAAAACGTATAGCTGGTAATATTATTTTTCAAAAACGTTTAACTGTTAATATTTTTTCAAAAACGTATAGCCGGGAACACTATTCTTTCAAAAACATATAGCTGGTAATATTATTTTTCCAAAAACGTACAGATGGCAACATTATTTTTTCGAAAGCGTATTATCAGAGGCCTTGCTGTTGGACGTAGTTTATCGTCATACACAGGACACGGATATAGTTTATCCTCATACCCAGGATGCGAATGTAATCTGGGTGTTAACTATTTGCCCATAGCTGGGAACCTAACAGGTTCTACCACCCCGGGTCAAGGTGGACCTGGGAAATCTGTTGGAATTTTTGGATAACCTGGTGTACTAGTGAGCTAGCCAAAATGAGCTGACTCATTTTATAGTTCACCAATAGAAGGGTTAACCAATCAGAAGACTCAAAATATTCAATGCAACGTGTATAAAGGCGGCCATGTTTTTCCCGAATATTCACTGCCAGCCTTTGATATCGAAGACTGAAGAATTACGGAACAGCTGCTGGTGGTATTGGCGATATAGTCAGATTCAGTAGAGTGTCTGACTCGTGAGTGTTAAACTTTAACGTTGTTTTATTGAACAGATTACGTACTGCGCTGTATTCTATATTCATAGACTATGGTGAATATGGTCAACAAACACCAGCAATTAAGAGGTGGTTCCACGCTCCTCAATACCTCAGAGGCGTTAACGCCATACCCAGGACGCATATATAGTTTATCGTCATACCCAGGATGCTAAAATAAAGTCATGTCAGTGATAGAATCATATGCCAATTGTTTGAAATAGCTACTTTTGGCCTTACAATATGTTCTAATACTTATTAACGATGGCCTCAAAATTTGCTTGTAATCGGTCAAATTTCAAAATTTGCAGCGAATCCTAGCTTTGTTGGGCTCGCCCAAATCTATTCATCTATTCATAGTCTAAATTTTGGCATTTGGATCCTCGAATCTATTGTTACTGGATACGAAATGGTTCCCTATATGTACCATAGCCCACAAAATTTAGGACCGCCACTAGTCGGTTGAAGTAACATATGCTTGGAACTCGACAAAACTTTGTGTTGAACATTGTCGTATCTAACATGTTATCATCAGACCCTTATCGAAGGAATTATTTTTCCACCGTGAAAGAAGATATATCTCTATGGACAAACTATCCACTGTGTTCTTTTGGGTAAGAGAATGTGGAACACAAACACACAGCATGCTGACTTACCTTGTCTTTTCTAAGTCTCGGTATATGTTACATTGTGATGTGTTTAACATTTTTGGTAATTCCCGGGTAGTTCGCAATGGATTGCTTTGAGGTAATGATCTCAAGATATATGGCAGGGATATTCTAAGTATAGACGAGGGGTAAACTAATAGATAATTAACATAGTTTCAGGAGCGAAAAATTTCCCAGCACGACAGAGTGAGCCAACTTTCTTAGCAACAGACGTAGCGATAGCTTTAATATAGTATTTCCACTTTATGGCCGCCGAGGAATTTAGCCTGAATCACTCTCCTTGGGGTTAGCATCAGCCATGCCGATGACAAACAGAAACGGGGTCTCTCAGATGATTAATATTAATTATTACTAAAATATTTAATTTTGAACGTGTTAAAATTAGAAAGCCATCACTTGTTTTAGTTAACAGATTGAGCGTCTTTTTTGGCATGAGCCGCCAATTTGACCTTATTGAACCGATCTGACTTAATCTCAAAACAAGAGTAAATGGTGGTACCGTTGGCATTCCATATTGAAAGCTAACGTCATCGGTAAGGCCGTTAATGAAAAGTAGGAAAAAAAGTAATACAAGGAGAAAGACCTGGGGACAACTGCATTAGTGGAAATGAATCAAGAAGAGTGGTCGTTTAGGATAACTTTCATTTTACGATTTCATAAAAAAAAAAGACCATGTCAGTTAAAAAGAAAAAGAAAATTACCGGAGACGCCTTAACTTTTCAATTTGTGAAGAAGACATGCATGCCGAAGTGTGTAAAAAACTTTCGAAATGTCCAAAACAATACTATGACACCAATAATAATAATAATAATAATAATAATAATAATAACAATATTTTTAAGCATTTCACCCTAAGCAAAGCGGGAATTCAACCAGTGCACATGGGGTTACATTGAGTGAAGCTAAGTGAAAAAACTGGGTATAAGGACGATTGAGGAAAGGATAAAAAGATCGGGGAACAAGTCAGCAGAAGATGACAATTGACGTTACATTTCAATTTTTGAAGATAGTAGTTATTGGGGAAGTAAGTAAGAGGAAGGGAGTACCACTGTCGGGAAGTGCGAAGAAGCTGTTGGAGTAGAAGAGGCTGTTACATGAACAGTTTCAGCAGTAAAAGGGTGGGACCTAGATGCCAACTTAGTAGGACGCTTAAATTCCTGCAGTCATGACACCAGGGAAATTAGCTCTCCAGAGCAGTTGCCATGAAATTATTTGTATAACAGACAGAGGGAAGCCATATCACGTCTGTGAGAAAGCGACTGGAACCGAGGTGCTAAGTCAGGACCAATCACATTGCAGATCCGTCTTTGGATTTTGTCGATAAACAGCAGGAGCGCCAGACCATATATGGCAGCAGTATTCCATACTAATTAAAATAGAATAAAACCACTAATAAAATAATAATATTAGAGAAAAATTTTCATCTCGAATACAACAATAATTAGATGTAGTAAAACTAGTAATGAAATAATAATAGTGAACAGATTTATCGAAAATGTAGCAATAACAAGATGGTTTAACTCTCGTAAGAAAATAATATAGAAATTACTAAAATTCTATCAAACAGTCCATCGCTTTTCTCTTTTTCTTCTGGGAAATATTTCCTGGATGAATCTTGACAGCCTTTTAACTGAATTCCCTCTTACTACACTCGAATCGATTGGGCAAAATGTTTGAAAAACGTTTTTCAATCTTTTGCTTTTTTTCTTTATTTTTCCCCAACTGATGCATCAGCGCGGCCATTTTAATTTGAAGGCATTTGTTTTAATCATTGTCAAGAATGTCGTCATTAACACTGTTATTAATGGTAGAATTGCTACTTTTAAAGCTGCAAGTTTGGTAGTCATCCTAGTGTTTTACTGTTTTTCCAAACAGGTGCAGCTGACATATATTTTAAAAGATTAACATTACTTTATTTGAATGTCTGGAAAAGAAGTCGCACTGGTCGTTGTATTTGAACAGGACGACGGGATAGCTGCATGGACCAGCTGTTAGCGGCCATATTAGTGTTGCAGTAAGATTTTGAAGAGATTAAGGTTAGAAGATTGTTTGAGGTCATTGTTCAAGAAATGAGATTGAGTCAAAGGTTTGGATGTTGCATATAGTTAAAAAGCGTGGGTTTCTAATGGAAGAATTAACGTGTATGAAAGAGAGGGAGAGAGAGATAGAAAGAGAGAACCAAAGCGCTATATAGAAAGAGGGAACAAAAAAGATAGAAAGAGGGGACAAAAAAGATAGATAGAAAGAGGGAACAAAACAGAGAGATAGAAAGAGAAAGAAAGAGAGAGAGAAAGAAGAAGAGAACAAACGAGAGAGATAGAGAAGGAAATAAAAGAGAGATAGAATGAGAGAACAAAAAAGAAATAGAAAGGCAGCGCAAAAGCGATAGCTAGGAATAGGGAAGAAAAGACAGCGATAGAAAGAGGGAACAAAAGAGGGATAGAACAAAAGAATGATATAGAAAGACAGAACGAAAGAGAGGGTAGAAAGAGAGAACAATAGCGATAGAAATGAAAGGGAACAAAAGAGAGAGAAAGAGAGACAACAAAGGAGAGAGATAGAAAGAGAGTGAACAAAAGAGAAAGACAGAAAGAGAAAGGGCAAAAGAGAGGGATGGAAAGAGAGAGCAAAAGAGAGGGATGGAAAGAGAGAACAAAAGAGAGAGAAAAATTAACAAGAGAGAGATCGAAAAAGACAACAAAAGAAAGAGATAGAAAAGAGAGAGATAGAAAAAGCGAACAAAAGAAAGAAAGAACAAAGCGTTAAATGGAAAGAGGGAAGAAGAGAAATAGAGAGAGATAGAACAAGAGAAAGTCGTGGGAAGAGAGAACAAAAGACAGTGATAGAAAGAGAGAACGAAAGACAGCAAGAGAGAAAAAAGTGTTAGGTTGAAAGGGAAAATAAAAGAGATAGTAAAAGAGAACAAAAGAGAGATAGAAAGAGAGTACAAAAGAGAGAGATAGTAAAAGATAACAAAAGAGAGAAAGACAGAAAGAGAGAACAAAAGTAATAGAAAGAGAGTACAAAAGAGAGAGAAAGTAAAAGAGAACAAAAGAGAGAAAGACAGAAAGAGAGCACAAAAGAAATAGAAAGAGGGTGCAAAAGAGAGAGAGAGTAAAAGAGAACAAAAGAGAGAAAGACAGAAAGAGAGAAAAAAAGAAATAGAAAGAGGGTGCAAAAGAGAGAGACAGTAAAAGAGAACAAAAGAGAGATAGACAGAAAGAGAGAACAAAAAAGAAATAAAAAAGAGATAGAGAACAAAAGAGAGAAAGACAGAAAGAGAGAACAAAATAAATAGAAAGAGGGTGCAAAAGAGAGAGAGAGAGAACAAAAGAGAAAAAGACAAAAGAGAGAACAAAAGAAATAGAAAAGAGTACAAAAGAGAGAGAGAGAAAAGAGAACAAAAAGAGATAGACAGAAAGAGAGAACAAAAAGAAATAGAAAGAGGGTAAAAAAGAGAGAGAGTAAAAAGAGAACAAAAGAGAGAAAGACAGAAGAGAACAAAAGAAATAGAAAGAGAGTACAAAAGAGAGAGATAGTAAAAGAGAACAAAAGAGAGAAAGACAGAAAGAAAGAGAACAAAAGAAATGAAAGAAAAACAAAAGAGAGATAGAAAAGAGAACAAAAGAAAGAAAACAGAAAGAGAGCAAAAAAGAGAGTAAAAAAAGAGAGAGAGGTAAAAGAGAAAAAAGAGAGATAGACAGAAAGAGAGAACAAAAGAAATAGAAATAGAAAAAGAGAGAGAGAGTAAAAAAACAAAGAGAGATAACAAAAGAGAGAACAAAAGAAATAAGAGAGTACAAAAGAGAGAGACAGAAAAGAGAAAAAAAGAGAACAAAAGAAAAAGAAAGAAAGAGAGTACAAAAAGAGAGAGATAGTAAAAGAGAACAAAAGAGAGAAAGACAGAAAGAGAGAACAAAAGAAATAGAAAGAGAGTGCAAAAAAGAGAGATAGTAAAAAGAGAACAAAAGAGAGAAAGACAGAAAGAGAACAAAAAGAAATAGAAAGAGAGTACAAAAGAGAGATAGTAAAAAGAGAACAAAATAAAGAAAGACAGAAAGAGAGAGACAAAAAAAAAATAGAAAGAGAGTACAAAAGAGAGAGAGAGAGAGTAAAAGAGAACAAAAGAGAGATAGACAGAAAGAGAGAACAAAAAGAAATAGAAAGAGAAAAAGAGAGAGAAAAAGAGAACAAAAAAGAGAGATAGACAGAAAAAGAGAACAAAAGAAATAGAAAGATAGACAAAAAGAGAGAGAAAAAAAGAAAAAGAGATAGACAGAAAGAGAGAAAAAAAAGAGAAAGAGGGTGCAAAAGAGAGAGAGAGTAAAAGAGAACAAAAGAGAGATAGACAGAAAGAGAGAAAAAAAGAAATAGAAAGAGGGTGCAAAAGAGAGAGAGAGTAAAAGAGAACAAAAGAGAGATAGACAGAAAGAGAGAAAAAAAGAAATAGAAAGAGAGTACAAAAGAGAGAGATAGTAAAAGAGAACAAAAGAGAGAAAGACAGAAAGAGAGAACAAAAGAAATAGAAAGAGAGTACAAAAGAGAGATAAAAAGAACAAAAAGAGAGAACAGAAAGAGAACAAAAGAAATAGAAAGAGGGTGCAAAAGAGAGAGAGACTAAAAAAGAGAACAAAAGAGAGAAGACAGAAAGAGAGAACAAAAAAAGAAATAGAAAGAGGGTAAAAGAGAGAGAGAGAGAATAAAAGAGAACAAAAGAGAGATAGACAGAAAAGAGAGAACAAAAAGAAATAGAAAGAGAGTACAAAAGAGAGAGAGAGTAAAAGAGAACAAAAGAGAGATAGACAGAAAGAAGAAACAAAGAAATAGAAAGAACAAAAGAAATAAAAGAAAGAAAAAGAGAGATAGACAAAAGAGAGAACAAAAAAAATAGAAAGAACAAAGAGAGAGTAAAATAACAAAGAGAACAGAAAGAGAAACAAAAGAAATAGAAAGAGAGTACAAAAGAGAGAGAGAGTAAAAGAGAACAAAAAGAGATAGACAGAAAAGAGAAACAAAAGAAATAGAAAGAGGTGCAAAAGAGAGAGAGAGAGTAAAAAGAACAAAAGAGATAGACAGAAAGAGAGAACAAAAGAAATAGAATGGGTGCAAAAGAGAGAGAAAAGAGAACAAAAAAAAAAGAGAACAAAAGAAATAGAAAGACAGAAAGAGAGAGAAATAAAAAGAAATGAAAGAGGGTGAAAGAGAAAACAGAAAAAAAATAGAAAGAGAGTGCAAAAAAAGAGAGAAAAGAGAACAAAAGAGATAGACAAAAAGAGAGAACAAAAAAAAAAATAGAAAGAGAGTGCAAAAGAGAGAGAGTGTAAAAGAGAACAAAAAGAGAGATAGACAGAAAGAGAGAACAAAAGAAATAGAAAGAGAGTACAAAAGAGAGAGAGAGTAAAAAGAGAACAAAAGAGAGATAGACAGAAAAGAAACAAAAAAGAAATAGAATGAGGGTGCAAAAGAGAGAGAGAGAGAGAAAAAAAAGAACAAAAGAGAGATAGACAGAAAGAGAGAAAAAGAAATAGAATGAAATGTGAAAAAAAAGAAGAGAATAAAAAAGAGAAAAAAAGAGAGATAGACAGAAAGATAGAACAAAAGAAATAGAAAGAGGTACAAAAGAGAGAGAGAGTAAAAGAGAACAAAAGAGATACAGAAAGAAAGAAAAAAAAGAAATAGAAAAAAAAGGGTGCAAAAAGAGAGAGAAAAAGAGAACAAAAGAGAGATAGACAGAAATAGAGAACAAAAGAAATAGAAAGAGGTACAAAAGAGAGAGAGAGAGAGAGAACAAAAAAGAGAGATAGACAGAAAGAGAGAACAAAAGAAATAGAATGAGGGGTGCAAAAGAGAGAGAGAATAAAAGAGAACAAAAGAGAATAGACAGAAAGAGAGAACAAAAAAATAGAAAGAGAGTACAAAAGAGAATAGTAAAAGAGAAAAAAAGAAAAAAGAGAAGAAAAGAAATAAAAAGAGAACAAAAAGAGAGAGAGACAGAAAAAAGAGAACAAAAAGAAAACAAAGAAAATAGAATGAGGGTGCAAAAGAGAGAGAGAGAGTAAAAGAGAACAAAAAGAGAGATAGACAAAAGAGAGAAACCAAAGAAATAGAATGAGGGTGCAAAAAAGAGAGAGAGAGTAAAAGAGAACAAAAGAGAGATAGACAGAAAGAGAGAACAAAAGAAATAGAATGAGGGTGCAAAAGAGAGAGAGAGAATAAAAGAGAACAAAAGAGAGATAGACAGAAAGAGAGAACAAAAGAAATAGAAAGAGGGTGCAAAAGAGAGAGAGAGAGTAAAAGAGAACAAAGAGAGATAGACAGAAAGAGAGAAACAAAAGAAATAGAAAAAGGGTGCAAAAAGAGAGAGAGTAAAGAGAACAAAAGAGAGATAGACAGAAAGAGAGAACAAAAGAAATAGAAAGAGAGTACAAAAGAGAGAGAGAGTAAAAGAGAACAAAAGAGAGATAGACAGAAAGAGAGAACAAAAGAAATAGAAAGAGAGTACAAAAGAGAGAGAGAGTAAAAGAGAACAAAAGAGAGATAGACAGAAAGAGAGAACAAAAGAAATAGAATGAGAGGGTACAAAAAGAGAGAGAGAGTAAAAGAGAACAAAAGAGAGATAGACAGAAAGAGAGAACAAAAGAAATAGAAAGAGGGTGCAAAAGAGAGAGAGACTAAAAGAGAACAAAAGAGAGAAAGACAGAAAGAGAGAACAAAAGAAATAGAAAAGAGGCTACAAAAAGAGAGAGAGAAAAAAGAGAACAAAAGAGAGACAACAGAAAGAGAAAACAAAAGAAATGAAAGAGAGAACAAAAGAAATAGAAAAAGAGAGATAGACAGAAAGAGAACAAAGATATAGAAAGAGAACAAAAGAGAGAGAGAGAAAAGAGAACAAAGAGATAGACAGAAAGAGAGAACAAAGAAATAGAGAGAGAAGTAAAAAGAGAGAGAGAGTAAAAGAGAACAAAAGAGAGAAAGACAGAAAGAGAGAACAAAAGAAATAGAAAGAGGGTGCAAAAGAGAGAGAGAGTAAAAGAGAACAAAAGAGAGAAAGACAGAAAGAGAGAACAAAAGAAATAGAAAGAGAGTACAAAAGAGAGAGAGAGAGTAAAAGAGAACAAAAGAGAGATAGACAGAAAGAGAGAACAAAAGAAATAGAAAGAGAGTACAAAAGAGAGAGAGAGTAAAAGAGAACAAAAGAGAGAAAGACAGAAAGAGAGAAAAAAGAAAAAAGACAGAGAAAGAGAGAGAAAAAGAGACCAAAAGAGAGACAGACAAAAGAGAGAAAATAACAAAAGAAATAGAATGAGGGTTACAAAGAGAGAAGTAAAAAGAGAACAAAAGAGAGATAGACAGAAAGAGAGAACAAAAGAAATAGAAAGAGAGTGCAAAAGAGAGAGAGACTAAAAGAGAACAAAAGAGAGATAGACAGAAAGAGAGAACAAAAGAAATAGAAAGAGAGTACAAAAGAGAGAGAGAGTAAAAGAGAAAAAAAGAAAATAAAGAAAAGAGAGAACAAAAGAAATAAAGGAGAGTACAAAAGAGAGAGAACAAAAGAGAACAAAAGAGAAAGACAGAGAACATATAAAAGAGAGTACAAAAAAGAGAGAGTAAAAAGAGAACAAAAGAGAGATAGACAGAAAAGAGAGAACAAAAGAAATAGAAAGAGGTACAAAAAGAGAGTGATAGTAAAAAGAACAAAAAGAGATATAGACAGAAAGAGAGAACAAAAGAAATAGAATGAGGGGTGCAAAAAGAGAGAGAGAGAAAAAAAGAACAAAAGAGAGATAGACAGAAAGAGAGAACAAAAAAGAAATAGAATGAGGGTGCAAAAGAGAGAGAGAGAATAAAAAGAGAACAAAAGAGATAGACAGAAAGAGAAACAAAAGAAATAGAAAGAGGGTGCAAAAGAGAGAGTGCAAAAGAGAGATAGACAGAAAGAGAACAAAAGAAATAGAAAGAGGGTGCAAAAGAGAGAAGTAAAAGAAACAAAAGAGAGATAGACAAAATAGAGAACAAAAGAAATAGAAAGAGAGTACAAAAGAGAGAGAGAGTAAAAGAGAACAAAAGAGAGATAGACAGAAAGAGAGAACAAAAGAAATAGAATGAGGGTGCAAAAGAGAGAGAGAATAAAAGAGAACAAAAGAGAGATAGACAGAAAGAGAGAACAAAAGAAATAGAAAGAGAGTACAAAAGAGAGTGATAGTAAAAGAGAACAAAAGAGAGAAAGAGAGAACAAAAGAAATAGAAAGAGAGTACAAAAGAGAGAGAGAGTAAAAGAGAACAAAAGAGAGATAGACAGAAATAGAGAACAAAAGAAATAGAATGAGGGTGCAAAAGAGAGAGAGAGTAAAAGAGAACAAAAGAGAGATAGACAAAAAGAGAGAACCAAAGAAATAGAATGAGGGTGCAAAAGAGAGAGAGAGAGAGAGTAAAAGAGAACAAAAGAGAGATAGACAGAAAGAGAGAACAAAAGAAATAGAATGAGGGTGCAAATGAGAGAGAGAGTAAAAGAGAACAAAATAGAGATAGACAGAAAGAGAGAACAAAAGAAATAGAAAGAGGGTGCAAAAGAGAGAGAGAGTAAAAGAGAACAAAAGAGAGATAGACAGAAAGAGAGAACAAAAGAAATAGAAAGAGGGTGCAAAAGAGAGAGAGAGTAAAAGAGAACAAAAGAGAGATAGACAGAAAGAGAGCACAAAAGAAATAGAAAGAGAGTACAAAAGAGAGAGAGAGTAAAAGAGAACAAAAGAGAGATAGACAGAAAGAGAGAACAAAAGAAATAGAAAGAGAGTGCAAAAGAGAGAGAGAGTAAAAGAGACCAAAAGAGAGATAGACAGAAAGAGAGAACAAAAGAAATAGAATGAGGGTGCAAAAGAGAGAGAGAGTAAAAGAGAACAAAGAGAGATAGACAGAAAGAGAGAACAAAAGAAATAGAAAGAGAGTACAAAAGAGAGTGAGAGTAAAAGAGAACAAAAGAGAGATAGACAGAAAGAAAGAACAAAAGAAATAGAAAGAGAGTACAAAAGAGAGAGAGAGTAAAAGAGAACAAAAGAGAGATAGACAGAAAGAGAGAACAAAAGAAATAGAAAGAGGGTTAAAAAGAGAGAGACTAAAAAAGGAACAAAGAGAGAAAGACAGAAAGAGAGAACAAAAGAAATAGAAAGAGAGTACAAGAGAGAGAGAGAATAAAAGAGAACAAAAGAGAGATAGACTGAAAGAGAGAACAAAAGAAATAGAAAGAGAGTGCAAAAGAGAGAGAGAGTAAAAGAGAACAAAAGAGAGATAGACAGAAAGAGAGAACAAAAGAAATAGAAAGAGGGTGCAAAAGAGAGAGAGACTAAAAGAGAACAAAAGAGAGAAAGACAGAAAGAGAGAACAAAAGAAATAGAAAGAGAGTACAAGAGAGAGAGAGAAAAAAGAACAAAAGAGATAGACAGAAAGAGAGAACAAAAGAAATAGAAAGAGAGTACAAAAGAGAGAGAGAGTAAAAGAGAACAAAAGAGAGATAGACAGAAAGAGAGAACAAAAGAAATAGAAAGAGAGTACAAAAGAGAGAGAGAGTAAAAGAGAACAAAAGAGAGATAGACAGAAAGAGAGAACAAAAGAAATAGAAAGAGAGTACAAAAGAGAGTGATAGTAAAAGAGAACAAAAGAGAGATAGACAGAAAGAGAGAACAAAAGAAATAGAAAGAGGGTGCAAAAGAGAGAGAGAGTAAAAGCGAACAAAAGAGAGATAGACAGAAAGAGAGAACAAAAGAAATAGAAAGAGAGTACAAAAGAGAGTGATAGTAAAAGAGAACAAAAGAGAGATAGACAGAAAGAGAGAACAAAAGAAATAGAAAGAGGGTGCAAAAGAGAGAGAGAGTAAAAGAGAACAAAAGAGAGATAGACAGAAAGAGAGCACAAAAGAAATAGAGAGAGAGTACAAAAGAGAGTGAGAGTCAAAGAGAACAAAGAGAGATAGACAGAAAGAGAGAACAAAAGAAATAGAAAGAGAGTACAAAAGAGAGAGACAGTAAAAGAGAACAAAAGAGAGATAGACAGAAAGAGAGAACAAAAAACAGAGATAGTAATTGAGAACAAAAAAAAAGATTGAATGAATAAAACAAAAGATAGAGAGAGAGAGAGAGAGAAAGAGCGAAAAGAGTGATGGAAAAATGAGACAAAGAGATAAAAAGAAAGAAAAGGAAGACAAACGTTGATTAACATCTTAAAAGTTTTGGTAGGAGTTTAATCTGAAAAAATAAAATTATGATTAATAGAAATGTTGAAGGAATCTAAAGGAAGTCAGATATACAAGCGATATTGAATCTCATAAGGTAATAAAAGAAATAAAAAAACGGAAGAGAGGAACATATTATGGGGCTAGCCTCTTGTACACAAGATGGACGGAGAGATAGCGTTACAAAAACATCGAGACAGGGTGTTCACTCAGAGTTATACGAGAGTCCAAAAAGAGAGATAATTACGGCTTCACTTACAGAGACTTGTAAATATACTTTTCTACTAACCCGCATTCCTGGACTACTAATCTTCATTTTAAGTTTGTATTCTTACGTTTCATACACATATTTTTCTATCTCAATTACTGGCGTTGTTTATTTATTTGTGCAGGATTCCATCCCCGGAATCCACAACAGAAAATAAAATAAAAAGAAGAAAATATCTGCAAGTTTTCCGTAGTTTCCATTACACTCAGGCAACTAATTATAGTTTTTACATAATAATGCCTTCATAAGTTCAGTCTTCCAGGTGTTGGAAACTCATAAACTCCAAAGAAAAGCACTCAAAAAAAAACACACACACACACACAGACACACACACACACACACACACACATATATATATATATATATATTATAAATTAATTGATTTAAAATATGTTTTTTTTTTCGTTACACAGTTCCAACCATGTTTCAAAAATATATTAATGCTTTGTAAATTTACATTGAGCACTATTTTGTAAAAAATAAAATATCTATAAGAACACCGGATTTTATATCTTACTGTTCTTTTTTTTTTTATTTTATATATATATATATATATATATATATATATATATATATATATATATATATATATATATATATATATTTTTTAAAATCATTTCACCCCAAGCAAAGTGGCATTGCTACTAAGCCGCAAAATCTTACTGGGAGAGAAAGAAAATGAGAAAACTTTAGAAGAAACCAGAAACTCAGTCCTAAACAGGAAACACGTGATAACCTCTACTCCTGTTCAAAAGACGATGGAGGGGTGGGAACCGGGCGATAGGCGAACCTATTAAAACAGAAGGTGAATGTTCTCGACATTCTGGTTGTGCGGGTGGTGTAATGGATAGCGACCCGGAATGAGTAATCAGAGAAGTGTGTTCGAATTGCTGTCGGGTTTATATATTGACTTAGGGACAGAACCACTGGGGAACGGTTGAATCCATCTCCCCACTCCAAGCTAAATAGTATGGCTTCTAATTGGAAATCGATTGTTATTCATAAAAAGTTAAGAAAAATAAAATATTCGACCGCCAAAGAGAAGAAAGAATTATTATTACAACCAAAAAAGGGTTGATAAACCGTAAAAGACCAGTCCTTCAATCCCGACGCTGTATAATCATCTTCCAGAGATATCTGAAAAGAACATATCTTGAATCCGTCAAAACTTTTACTATGATGTCCTGTAATGTGACTATCATACTATAACATACAACGTATATATTCATGTTCATTTTATGAGGAAAACTTTATCGTTAGAATATCTATCTATCTATCTATCTATCTATCTATCTATCTATATATATATATAGAGAGAGAGAGAGAGAGCGAGAGAGAGAGAGAAAGAGAGAGAGAGAGGAGAGAGAAAGAGAGCGTGAGGGTGTCCCAAAAATTTGAATATAAATTCTAAACATGAATTTAATTTTATATAATATTTAATTAAACTGTTAATCTTCATCGTAAATCAATAAACATAAATATTTCTTAATTTTAACCACTAATCCTGTATGCAAATCAATAAATACTGCAGTTATTTTCAGTTAAAGGTTGATTACGTTTTTCGGACATTCTATGTATATGTGTTTTTTGTGCGTATATTTTGTATATATACATACATGTATATGAATATATGATATCGCAGAATGATAAAATAGTTCTCGTTTTTAATAAGAGTGGTATTTAGTAGTTTTTCTATTATTACTTATGACTAACAATAATGATTTTTTTTACTTAATACCGTGCATATCACTTAAGCATACACCTTAACGTGCTCTTTCTCTGTCTGTCTGTCTGTCTCTCTCTCTGACACACACACACACACACAAACGGACACACAAACACAAATGCACCAATAGAAAAACTCAAAATGAATAACTGGTACATTATATCTTTTCCATCCTTTAAATCGGGTCTGTATAATTCCAGTTTCTGTAAACGGAAATAAAAGAAATATTCTTGAAAAATGAACAAAACAATAAGATAAACAGAACTTTGGACAATTTATCAGAACTTTCGGACAATTTATCCTTAAATTTTGAGCACAAGAGATAACACCCTATTGGAAAAATATAATTAAGCAGACAGACCTTGTAAGTTCTTTTTATCATATTTGTTTCGATGAGCACTTGCTGCATATATATGCCATATTCATATACGTACACACATACATATATACATTTCGCGTATGAAATTAAGCAGATAGGCCTTTCGTGCAAATCTGAACGAGTTAATGTGTTTTAAAGGCAATTAGAACTTGGTTTGACAGTAAATAAATAATAACAAGTAAAATAAATTGACCTAAATTCATCCAAATAAATAAATAAACTAACAAAATGATCCCGATAAACTAACCGTTAGAAAAAACAAATAAAGATAATCAATCCAAATAAATACACGAAGTAATAAACAAATTAAAAACTGTTCTCGCCAAAATAATAGTTAGAATAAACTACAACAATCAACCCCAAAATTGAATAAATAGCTTTATCTTCCCAAACCAAAACAAAACTATTAAATAAGCGATATAAACAAATTTTTACTACGTTAATAAAAACACCAGATTAAATATATATATATATATATATATATATATATATATATATATATATAAGATAAGAAATAAAAAAAAATAAAAATAAAAATAAATAAAAACAAGCAAAATAATTTAAACCAAATAAATAAATAAACAAATAAACGACTTCCGGTAAAATAACCGCCAAAATAGCCTATCCATAATACACCACTGACCACTATTTTATATAAATAGCCGAGAAAAATAACAGCACTCGTGGCCTGACGATTGCATCTAGATGAAACAGACTGTCGCCTCTAAGTGTTGACTTCTATGTTCATTATATATATATATATATATATATATATATATATATATATATATATATATATATATATATACATAGATAGATAGATAGATGTGTATGTGTGTCTTCCAGCATGAAACAGACTATTGCTCGTGTTGGCTCCAGTGTTCACATTTATATTTGCAAAAAAATCTCTGATATTGACAAACCCAAACCATGTATATAGCATAACTTAAAATATATGTTTATCATATATATATATATATATATATATATATATATATATATATATATATATATATATTATATATATATATTATCATATATATATATATATATTATATATATATATATATATATATATTATATATATATATATATATATATATATATATATATATATATATATATATATATATATTATATATATATATATATGTGTGTATATTATCATATATATATATATATATATATATATATATATATATATATATATATATATATATATATATATATATACCCTTTCTCATGGTAAGAAAGGCATTGAAATAAAACTGAATGGTGAAATTTCAATCATTAAAATTAAGGTTGAAAATGCTAATCATCATAAATATTGATTTATTCGTTGATACTGTTCCCTCGCTCCAGAAATATAACAAAATTATATATATATATATATATATATATATATATATATATATATATATATATATATATGGTTTCGGTATTATCTTATATATCTGGTCGTCCTGCAACATATTCCCATGTAGATAATAGAGGTGAGGATATTGCATCGGTCAACCTTTTATGGCCTTTTCTCATGAATCATTTAGACGAGTATACTTACCTTTTTCAAGATGAGAGTGTTAGTCCGCATAAATAATCGACTAATGAGAGTATTTTATCACAAAACTCTTGGCAATACAAAGAAAGCAAAAAGTAGATCACCCTAAAAATATTGTAACATAAACAAGAATGATGTCGATAATACGATGAAGGAAATCGTTTACATCGTTTATCAGATTTTTATTTGAACGATGTACACTGATCCAAAAACGTAGATGGCAATGGTAATATTAGACATGTACTTATAAGGAAATATTCGCCATTAATTAACCGAGAAGAACGTGCTACTCGAGTTTTGCTTTTCTCCCCTCGCTGGGCTGAGATCAAATTGTAGTAACTGTTTTCTAATCTCTAATGATAATATTAGCCGTTTCCTTATAAGGAAGCATTTGGCATATATTAACCGAGGATCAAGTGCTGCTTGTATTTCGCTTTTCTTCCGTCGCCGGCCATTGGGCTGAGATCAAAATGTAGTATCTGTTTTCTAATCTCTAATCATAATAATCTATTCCTTATAAGGTAACGTTCATCAAATAGCTATTAGAGATTTGCTTTTCATCCCTGAGATCAAAGTGTATTAACTGTACTCCTAATCCCTAATGTCAACGGTAATATTAGCTGTTTCATTATGAGGAAAATCTTCATTTATTAACCGAAGGAGTTTGTATTTTTTGTCTTAGTACAGAACATTTATTCGTTGTATTCTGCTCTAATAGAAAAAAAACACATGCCTGATCCCGAGGTTTTGAGCCCTGAGACAGTAACACTCTCAATGCACCAAACACTGAAGTGCGATGAAATATCAACGCCAGCATCGTTGATTGCAGGCACCAAGCAAGTTTTTACCATGTTCACACATATAGACTACATACATTGAAATCTCTCGATTGGGTTTATGTCATCGAATAGAAGAAAACAAATAAATGAGGGATGCCTAGTGACAGGTGATTTCAACCCTGTGGCTGTACCTCCTTTATTTAGCGCTTACGGTCAAATCACGCTGAAACACCGGTTCTCGTTCGATCACCGAAGTTAAGCATCGTAGAGCCAGGTCAGTACTTAGATGGGGGCCGCTTGGGAACACCTGGTACCGTAAGCCCCCAAAGTCCAACCCTTATCTCACAGTCGGTGGGGGTGTAAACGGTAGTGTCAGAGCTATGCCGCCCGGAACTTCGTTCCTGGTAGGGCCACCCAAGGCGGACAGGTCTGACACACACGCTGGCTAACAAGGGCTCTGGTGAAAATCCAAGGAGCGTCTGCATCGGTAACCGGCGGCTTCTGGTGAAAATCCAAGGAGCGTCTGCATCGGTAACCGGCGGCTTCTGGTCGTTCCTGTCTCTGCGTCTGTGGGAATCCCGCGGCAAGCAAGAACGTTATCCGAGTAGGCCTGGGTACCCTACTTCTGTAATTTATCCCAAGAATCTTCTTCTCACAACAGGAAGAAGCCGGCTCAATCCGCCCAGGGTGAATACCGCATTAGGACAGGAGGAGGACCTCCTTTATTGCTCCAAAAAGGCGAGTCGGTAGAATAATGGCACCAACGCGACGTTGGTTGCGGGAATGGACAATTTGGGGCCTTAGACCATGTGCAAACGCTTGGGCTTCCCACTTTAAACCGGCCTTATATCATATGCAGTCACCGTAGAGGATTATTAAATTCCAAGTGAAGTATCTATTCTCATTCTAATAGTAATATTAGCCGTGTTCTTATAAGGAAAACATAAGACATTCATTACCCGAACAGCAAGTGCTATTTGAGTTACACTTTTCTTTACTCACTGGAAATCGGACTTGGATTAAAGTCTAGTAATTATTCTCTTAAACTTCTAATAGTAATGGTAATATTAGCTCTTTTCTTATAGGGAAACTTTTGACGTGTATTTGGCCGAACAGCCAATGCTGCTATCGGTTGAAATTTATAAAATCTTTTTATTAAAAAAAAAAACAAAAATCAGGTAAATAGTTCCGTCATTTCTAGTGAATGTTATCATTCTTTCCAGTTTTGATGGGGGACTTTTTTTTTAAGTATGTTGTGGTATGTCAACGTCTTGATTCTCGACAAGTTACACGATAATCAAAAAAGGGTCAAAAAGATGAAACAGCAACAATCATGCAAGCAAACAAACAATATATTTAAAGCAAATCAAAACTTATAAGAATGCAAAAGAATTCGCAAACTAGTAGTTGGCGTTTGTACGCAAAAGTAAGGTCGACCAAGCGAACACAGCATGTCTAATTGTTAAGGCAGATCTTGACTGACTCATGTCAAAACGCAAGCTGTCCCATTTTATTGACCAAGAAAAATATCCCAGTATGCATTGTGTCCTTCTGACTATAAAAAGGAGAGGAGGAAACATTTGCAACCATTCCCTCCCTCGTTGGAAAATCAACACATATCATTTTATGATTCATATAGAAAGTGAGAACCATATTCCGATTTCCTTCCAAATAATGTGTGAATCGAAAACATAAATAAACTGTAAGACAATCGAACATCAAATGACAAAAGAAATAGTTTGGAAATAAATAACATATTTTAAGCAATGGGTCTCATTCACGCCGACGTTAAAATTATGCTTCGTGATCCCTTTGAAGAGTATTTAAGCAAAGTTTCTAAATCAGATAAGCAAGTAAGGAGGAGAGTCAGACGGCAGCAGGTTAAGATGCGCAAAGCTCCAAATAGATTCCCTTACTCATTCACCTGTCTTTCTCATCAAGCTAAGTGACATTTACTATCTTCCTCAACAAGCTACGTGATACCTACACTTTCCTTCCCAAGGTAAGTGACGCTTAACATCTTCCTAACCATCTACATGACATTCAACACTCTTCCACACCAAGCTATGTGACACATTCAGTCGTCTTTACCAAGCTACGCGACACTTACACATTCCTTCTCACATTCTCCCTTGTCTCCAGTTTCCCCACATACACGTAGAGAAATCCTATTTCGTTTCATCTAAAAAAACAAAAACAAAAACAACTACAAACAAGGAACTTTAACATAAAAACTTTAATATTCGTACACGTTGGGAAAAATTTAGTTGTAAAATCAGGAAAATAAAAATGTTTTATATTTGTATATTTAAAAACATTTCTCGTTATTTCTTTGTTGTGGGACGATCCAAAATCCACAACAAAAGCATGCTAAACAAATATCCTAACAATTTATCAAAGATAAGGCGCTTTTATTTTACGAAGATGCAACGGATTAGTGAAAGATGCATTCTAAAAGCGAACTCAGTATTGCAAAACAGGAAAATTTTGTTAGTGTTGTGGTGTCCTCACTCTAATGAAGCTATTGTGGACTCTTCCACTTACTATAAAGTAGTAGGAAAGTAAGCCTCGAGGAAGAAAAGTTATATTGACTGAACTCTGGTCAACCGACACACACTTCCACTCGTGTAATACACTCCTGTTGTAATTACTGTTCAATACACGATTTATCTGCAACCTCTTGTTTTGTTATTTCTTAACTATATACTTGGTCACAACAGTTAGAAACAGAGGAAAGTGTGTTGAACTGTTATGAAATATCGGTCTTCCTATATGGCACTAAATGCTGGATAATCTCTTCTGAGATTAGACAGAGGCATGACGCTACAGAAATGTAATTCTGCAGAAGGATACTGAGAATACAATGGATTGAACATATGATTAACTATACTTAGTTTCCTAATGTGAGAGTTAAAATATCATAATGAGTAAAGGAGCTTGGAGAATTTGACACTCTCAGGACATATTGAGGGCAAGGGGGATAAGGGAGTGCAGTGCATGACCTAGGAAATGAGCTTGTGTAAATGGATGACAGAACAGGGAGTAGGATGTATAGTGGAAACGAAAGGAAAGGATGTTATGGAAAGCCATGATCGTCCATACCCTAAAAAGAAATGTCGCGTAGAAGCAAGTAATTCACCCAATATATGACCAAAGACAAGAGGTGAATTTATCTATCTCTGTTTCATTCTTTCTATCTATCTCATTCTATCTATCTATCTATCTATCTATCTATCTATCTATCTATCTATCTATCTATCTGATTCTGTTCCTATCTATCCTTCTGTCTAGCTAGCTAGTTATCGATTTACGTCTTTTTATTATCTATTTCCGTCTTTTCTTTATCTATCTATCTATCTATCTATCTATCTATCTATCTAGCTAGCTAGCTAGCTAGCTAGCTAGCTCAGTTTCTTTCTATCTGTTAATCTCAATCTGTTCCTATCTATCTATCTATCTTATACTGTTTCTATCTATCCTTTTGTCTATCTAGCTAGTTATCGATTTAAATCTTTTTATTATCTATTTTCGTCTTTTCCTTATCTATTTATCTATCTATCTAGCTAGCTAGCTAGCTCTGTTTCTTTCTATCTGTTAATCTCATTCTGTTCCTATCTATCTATCTATCTAACTTATTCTGTTTCTATCTATCCTTTTATCTATCTAGCTAGTTATCGATTTACACCTTTTTTTTAATCTATTTTCGTCTTTTCTTTATCTATCTATCTATCTATCTATCTATCTATCTATCTATCTATCTATCTATCTCTGTTTCTTTCTTTCTTTCTTTCTTTCTATCTATGTTATATAGGTATAAAGAATCGAAATGTATATCTGAAGAGGTCCTATATTAAAAGGCATTATCAGACGCCCACAGAAAAAAGGATAGGATGAAGAATGCATAAAAATACATCTATAAAGAAATGGTAAGTCCAAGTCAAAACTGAGAAAATAAATAGACTCCACTGAAAAATAAAATCATGATTAGATTAGGAGGCTAAAACGCGAAACGTAGAAGCCATCTTTTCAGTTTCTTTATCCATCTCTTTATATATCTATCTATCTGTAGCTAGCGAGCTAGATGAGCAGATATCCATCTATGTTATATGAATATAATAAATAAAAATCGATGAATGAAGATGTCGTATATAAACTTGACTTTTAAGTCAATTTCAAGCGACTGCATCAACAACGTGCCAAGAATGACGAAATATAATGACGGAAAAAAAGAATGCTGTAAAAAATAACTGGAAAGAGACTGTGAGTTCCACACAGTGTGCACATATTTTATGGAGGATATTTAAAATATTGTTCAGTGACTTTCTTCAAACAGAGTATGTGGCCGGGTATATATGGAAATGCTTTAAATGCGGTTGAGCATTTTCATTGCAGGCTTTACGTCCTCTTAAAAGACAGTCATCGAATAATCAATAGGCTGCTACATGTAAATGAACCATGCCAATTTTACTTCGGAGAAGCAATTTTTTTTTTGTGGGGATGTATGCGAATGCATTTTATATCAACATTTATTTTTGAGAGACTAAATGAACGCCCGTTTGCCGTACACGTGAAATGAATATTTTAACGTATTTAATTTGTTTCAGTCATACAGTCATACGTTTTGATCACTTGTTTGTTTTTAGAGAACTAAAAGGAATAACATAAGGAGAAAAAAAAGAAGCGGAAACTAATGAATTCGGAGGTCAAGAAATTGTCGCTGAAATCGCGCGCAATGTTGTATATTAAAATTTCAAAACGGCCATTTACATCTGGTTTGTATGATTATCATATCAGCATGTGTACTTTCCTGTTGCATATAAGAAAGGTAATGAAGCGAATAGCGGGGATTACGAAAACAATTATGATTGGGAAGAGAAAAAAATAAAACGATAAAATGGCCGCAAAGGAACACAGAGAATGAGTCATTTAAAAAAAAAATCTCAAAAATCAATATATCTAAGGATTTAATAGATCTTCAGTGTAGCATACTATTCTTTTTTAATTAAATTCCTTTCAGGACCTTGGCGATAATAGCTTTGCACAATTTTCTTACATTTGTAGAACTTTCGTCTTTGCGCAATCTCACCTAAACCTTTTCCGCCATCTATTTATTCGTTAGGTAGATTACGTGTTGTTTCACTTAGTGACTTAATCCGGCAATCAGTCTATCGTGTAAGTGTCAAACTATCTAAGCTCTTTTTCCTCATCATGTTCCCTAGAAATTTCCACTGTCTCTTCCCGATGTTAAGCATAAGCTTTTTTTTTGTTTCCATTTTCTCTAAAACTTCACAAATACATGTCCTTTGTAGCTGCTAGAAAAAAAAAGTCTTTTTGTTATCTTTTCATATATGAGCAGCCATGCTTGATTTCATAGTTTCCCTTCTCAGTACGGCTTTTTTATATGATGGTTGTCTCATCTTTATATTCTCTGACACAGCTGCAAGGAATAGAGTACACTGTGTACTTGATTACGCGAGTAGTACAGTGTGTACTTGCGCACAAAGAAACGGGCGAGCATTAACGATATCCTAGTCATGAGTAATGGAACGAGAACAGTTTGCCACGGTAGATTAAATAAAATCTAATAAACTAAAAGATAGCTTGAGATAAATCTGGTTTGCAAAGATAGACATAGTTGCATTTTACACAGAAGTCAGAAAGGTCGACACGGGTCCGATTTAAAGGAGAATCAAAAAGTTAAGCCTAGATCGAACTGAAACTAGAGATAAAAATGCAGGCATCGGTCTGTAATAATTTAGAGTAAAATAAGTCTGATTTCAACTATATTCAAAATAGTAGGTGTAGATCAGATTTAAACCGTACTAAAAAACGTAGACATTAGTCCGATTTGAAGGATAGTCGACAAAGTAGAGAGATACAATTTAAACTAGATAGACATAGGTCTGATTTCGATTATATTCAAAATGATAACCATACGTCAGATTTAAAAGAGAGTCGAATAGATAAACATAACTCTGATCTAAACCATAATCAAAAAGGTAGGCATAGGTCTGATTTCGATCATATTCAAAATGGAAAAATATAGGTCAGATTTAAAAGAGAGTCGAATAGATAACCAGTGTCAAAAAGGTAGACATAGGTCCGATTAAATGAGAATCAACTAAGGAGACATAGGTCCGGTTTGAGTCACAAAATTAGTCATATATCAAAAAAATATATCGGAAAAGTCTAAAAGGGAAATTTAATACTGTTTTGCACTAAAGTCATCCAGTGTATGCTAGCGTCAAAAAGTAGAAAGAAGTCCGATTTGAATTAATCAAAAAGGTAGATATAGGTTCGATTTACAGTCAGAACCTAGAAATATTTCTTGTTTAACATTTGAGTTGAAAAGTTTGATTAAGTCATTTTTTTATACCTGAATATACAGATGCAGGCATTGATAGCACTTATACTCGAGTTTGCAAATATAAGGGTGTCATATCCGTCTGCACTCAGATACAGTCTGCGTATTTTAAGCACCAAGGATAGGGCCAGATTAACGTTTGACGTCATAGTGATAGGCAAAAAATATTTCCAAAGAGAAAAGCAGGCACTATATTATGTGATAATAAGAAGTTAGCGAACTAATCTAGTACAGTTTCAGGCAACATCCGTTCCAATCTTATTGTAGACTTGTGTTAAATTAAGCTACGCTGAGGAAATCTAATATTATCGCCATTTAAACCATTGAAAACGGTGACAGAATCTTTCAAGCGTTTATTTCCATCCCAACTTCGGCAGTGTGTGTATGTGCGGAAACGAACAGGGATTTTATATTCTCGAGGGCAATGCAAGTAAAAAACCGTCGTTTCGCTTCTCTGGGATCTGCATCTATATATCATTCTCAATGGCGGATCTACTATGAAACTAATAAAGCATAAGCTTCAGGACCCCTAATTCTACAGGTGGCTCTAAAACAACTTTTTTTTTAACGAGTGAATATTTCAACAAAATCTGTGTTTCTTAAGTGTTTCTAACGTTGTGTTATCTCAGAGGGGAAATGTTATCTACAGACGAGCGCATGGCGCTTTATGACCAAACTTTTATGGCCATCTTGCAGCTGCTGGACTTGTTTTTTTAGTATTTCATTGGGTGTCAAAAAATGTAAATGAACCTTACCTAATGATCTCACCAAAAGTACATTACCTTTTTTCAATGGAGCTCAGATTTTAGAGTCGGTTGCAATAGCGGTTCAACTACGAAACAAATGAAGCCTAAGCTTCATGGATTCTAACCCAAGAGCGGCTACTGAAGCAACCTTTTTAGATTAATTTTT
This sequence comes from Acanthosepion pharaonis, assembly GCA_903632075.3. NCBI lineage: Eukaryota > Metazoa > Mollusca > Cephalopoda > Sepiida > Sepiidae > Acanthosepion > Acanthosepion pharaonis. The sequence continues at coordinate 2,130,408 of CAHIKZ030004770.1, read as the reverse complement.
TAACAAAATCGATGATTTTTTAAAGTATTTGGTGTTAAAACCATGTTAGTGATAAAATCATCACCCACTGGGTTGAAGTAGTTAATGTTGGCCTTAGAATATGCTCTAAGACCCATTTTGATATGACCTCAAAATTCCTCTGAATTGGTCAAATTTCAAAATATTCTTGAGTACTTTGAGCGCCTGAACCCTAAGCTCTCTGGGTTTATTTAGCTCCTCAGAATCTATGCTTGACTTTGACTTGACTTGTATCGGTTTTCACCCTGGTCGATTTGAACCGGCTTCCTCCAGAGCAAATACAGCATCACGGACCATCGCTGCCCACGCTCGCCGATCTTGACCCAGGTCACACGAAATGGCGAGCCAATCGCAATTCCATCGTCGAAGACCAACTACTTGTGGACCCGATAGTATTGCTAGGTCATCGTTGATTGTACCAGCCCACGTCCTCAGCTGCCCACCGACACGTTTTCACCAGCCAGGAAGAGAAGGAGGGAGAAGTACATCGCGGATGAACTCTCCATCCGGGCGTCGAGCTGCGTGCCCGAACCATCGGAGACGACGCAGGAGCAGGACGGGTGGAAGAGGACGGAGACTCAGGCGACGAAAAATCAGGAGAATCTATGCGTAGCTAGAATCACCAGCGCTTCAGAATCTATTCATTCATTTTGGCAGTTGTATCCTCGAATCTTTTGTTGCTGGTTGCGAAGGTGTTCAACCATATATGCTAAATCTTTAGGACACCAAAAATGTAGGTCTACCACTGCTTTCTCCACGGATCTTTCCTACCTTGTGCCCATCACGTGTTATTCATGTCGGGGAAGCCCTTGACATCATGTGATGCGCAGATCTGCACTTAGTGCTACGTAGGTTACCTGTCAGTACAATACATCTGGCTCGTATGAAGTCACGCTGAGTGCAATGTATATTCTGACGTGATCTGGGGTGAGACAGATACTGCATGAATATCCATGCAAAAAAGGGGAGAAGACTTGGAGAAGTGAGTAGATCTCAGGTTCTTTTCGGTTGTGAAGATCTTATTTGGATACCAAGTGTTATAGATGTCTCGCTATTTAGAGGAAAGCCTAAAATATTCAGTTTACGCTACTCACGTATTTCTAAACTAGAACAGATTAAATCAAAGGCAGGTAAAAAAAAATGCCTTTCCCCAAATGAAAGTATAAATTTTAAAAGACGAAATCACTATAAATATACAAGAGTTTACTTTAGATCTATTCAGTAAATTACAAGGCTGGGAGTGACTTATAGATAGTTTTTACCCTTTTCGCTTTTTCACTTTATTTAAGCAATAAATTATTCAGCTCACTCACACACGCACAGATATACAGACACACATGTAAACATACGCAAACATATACATATAAGTATGTGCTCGTGAAAATTTTTCATCTCGGCTCACTTCCCAAAACCTAGCAAAAAACATATACGTTTGTATATGTTTATCGACACACACACACACACACACACACACACACACACACACACACATATATATATATATATATATATATATATATATATATGTGTGTGTGTGTGTACTATTCTACCTGGCGTTGCCTGATTTGTACAACCCACACCGACCTATAAACCCGCACCCCCTGTCTAAGTCCCCACTTGCATGCATTTTCCGTTGGTATACTAAGCTACTCGGCCTCATCTTTTTTTACAGTATGACCTTCGCAAGTTTTTGATTGATCTTAATAAAGGAATTTCAACGATAAAACCTTCTTGTGTGATCGTTTCTCAGGGTTAGATTGTTTCAATGTTTTAGATATTCAGTAAATTTCTTATGGTCCTAATAATATTCAAATAGTACGGCATTGTTCACAAATGTAATAATCAAACAGAAACAGGGATGAAGCGTCAGAGCGCGATTCAACTGCAATGCTTCCTCTCTCAGCAATGAAACAGACGCTCCTGCGTCTATCAGGGCTTTCGTTGCCCTACCCCCTATTTCTGCCCTACAGGATAGCTCCTTCTCTTGCGTCAGCGAAGAGAATACTTGGGCTTTCTTTTTCTTGGGTTCTCACCTTTGGGTCATCCCAGCCATAGGTGCCGGTAGCAACAAACTTCTTTCATTCTTCCCATATGGGGGAGTTCTGCGTTTTCTGCGCTTGGGCGGTCCCGGCTGGATCTCTCCCAGTCTCTTGCGGCTGTTCCTAAGAATACAATTTCTCTTCAGGTGCCCTGGTCTCCTACAAAACAAGCACCTTCTTGTTGGACAGTTTACCGCAAAGTGGCCCACCTGACCACATATCCAACATTTTACTCTTCATCTCTTCAACTGGGTCACCCTCTCCCTTATTCCTGGGGGACCTTCCTTCTACCTAAGTGGCTCTCCTGACCACATGTCCAACGTTTTACTTTCCTGCTTTTTAGCTGGGTCACCCTCTCCCTTATTCCTGAGGGGACCTGCCCTCTACCTAAGTGGCTCTCCTGACCACATGTCCAACGTTTTACTTCCCTTCATTTTAACTGGGCCACCCTCCCTCTTAATTCTGGGGTGGCCCGTTGGCTTTTCCCTGGTTTTGTCTTTTGAGCTCGGCCTTCCTTAACGATATCGGTGGGGCACCTTTTCTTAACCCGCACCACTTGGCTAGGTGTCCCTTCTTCCCACACCTAGTACATTTATCCTGTTCGAAGTCTGGAGGCAAACCCTACTTCGTCAGACATTCCGCTGACCTAGTTTGTCTGAGATTTCGTCCACTTAACTGAATTAATCTAAACAAAACATCCACGCAAGACAATTTGTGTGTCATTCATATATAGTATACATAGCAAATTTGAAAAAGCATCGGATGGAAAACCAAGGAATTATTGGTGAAAAACGGGCTTTTCGAACAATTTTTCATGGTCTTTCGTTATACACGGGGAAGCAAGCAGGACTTAATCGACACTATCTTATTTATTCCATGATGGCAATTTCTTTGCGACATGTTTGAAGAAAATGAGGAAATTATTCAAGTTTTTATTTTAAGTAGTACGAAAAACCCTATTTTTTCACAGATTTTTGCAATTTTTGTGTGAAGTCAATGTCGCAGGAAAACTATCAATCACTCTACATAAAAGTGGTATTTACTTGACTCCCACGGGGTCAGGATGTGACACAAGGTCGTTTAACGTGGGAGACCCGAGCGTTTCCACTCAAGGGCCACTGGTCCAAAAATGGTCATAGCATGTCCAAGCTGTTCAGAGATTACTCAAAGCTGGTCATGGCTTGTCTTAGCTAGTCCAGGCCGAAGCCGGTCATAACTAGTCGTAGCCGTGATCGAATCTCAGCCAAAGGCCGAGAAACGATCCTTATTTGTCAAAACTGGGCGAAATCCGCCAAAGCGGAAATCGCCACGAGTTTCAAGTTTCAACTCTACATAAAAGTCGTTACATGAAATGGCGAGTCAATCCCGATTCCATCGTCGAAGACCAACTACTTGTGGACCCCATAGTACTGTTAGGTCATCCTTGATTGTGCTAGCCCATGTGCTCAGCTTCCCACCGACACATTTCTACCAGCCAGAAAAAAAAATGGAGGGAGACGTACATCGCCGATGAGTTCCAGTAAATAACTTGTTCGCGTATGTGCGTGTGTTATTTATGCCACACACATACACACACTCACACATATATACACAAAGACATTTTCTGTTTTATATATATATATATATATATATATATATATATATATATATATTGAAGGAAAAAAATTAAAACATAATCGAAGAATTCGGTAATAAATTTATTTCGACAGATAAGTTTTTTAATATCTGCCTCGTCAGACCGAAATTACAAAATGATGCTGAGACAGAGCAAGAATATAAAAGGCTCGAACACTAAAATTTCATGGTTAATTTTTAAATTGGGTTCGTAACAACGCCATAAATATTCGGATCAACAATTCAGTATATATATATATATATATATATATATATATATATATATATATAAACATATGAGAATATGTTGATACGAGTTAAGCCAATGAAATTATGCTGAAAAAGAGGAATCAAATTTGAACGAAAATGAAACGCGAACAGATAGTAACCCATAAATTACAATGTAGAATTTAATATATATATATATATATATATATATATATATATATATATATATATATGCAGACCATCAATGTTTTGTGATCATAAAAATTATATAATCCTCAATTTTGGTCTCAAAAATTACTATGCTTGATTACGGGATCATAATCACCCAATAAGATTGCATTTTAAACAGATAGCAGGCTGGGCCTACGTTTGATATCGTTATATATTGTGCTATCATTTCTCCGAGAGAAAATAAGAATAATTATAATGTTTACATTGGAACTTTCGCGAGGGAATGGAAAAAGATATTTTATACCAATAGCCACTTATTTTTTAACCCTGAACTAAAAACCAAACAGGGCTTTCAAATATATTTTGGGATAGAAAGGTTTGAGCCCACAGATAGTTTGGAAGATTATAGGTCCCGCAGTACTCCTAATAGTTTTAGAGATAGGTATGACTTTAGAAAAAAAATAGAATTATAAAATACAATAATCAAAACCAACTATTGAATCAGCGGAATGAATTAGTGTTAAAAAGTAGACATAAAAACAAATTAAAATTTCCACAATATAGGTTTAACATAATTAGCGTCTATATTGTCATAATATTCATTACCCTCTAACTCTCCAAATATCGAAAGTATAACTAATTCTAATTTCTTTATTTCCCCCCTATAAGCTCATTACACTATATTTATAATTTATAAACTTTCCTCTGTTTTAAGAACTCCCCAACTCTCTTTCAATTAATCCCTTATATCCTTTTATTTATGTATTTTAAAGTTATTTTAAGCTACTTTTTATTCCTCTTGCAATTTTAAATTAAAATTTCATTCTTCAATTAATGTCATATTGTTAATATTCGTGTTTAATTTTATAAAACTTCTTCCCTTTAAGAAAAATACCTTCTCCCCTGACACGTATTTCATGCTTTTCTTCTAAGTGAAACATTGAAATGAACAAATTCCGTGTTACTTTTTCGACTGTTTTTTTTTAAAGATTTCACAGTAAAATTTCTATTTCTGATACGACCTCAGTCCACACCGGGTTTGATAACGCAGACGACCGATATCGTTTTCCGAAATAAGCTATTCTCCATATGAGGTGATTTGCGGTTTTAATGTTTATTATATATATATATATATATATATATGTTGAGACATACTTCATTGAATAATTAACAATTTTTTGACTTATTTTTAATTGTATCCTTCCATATTCATGGATATACTTTTTTTGTGTAATTATAAAAGAAAGAGAAAAAATTAGTGTGTTGATACATATTATTTTATTCTGAGTCCTTTCGACATAGCACAATGTCATCATTAGTGTGTTGTTTATTCCAAAACAAATATTGTAGTGTTCATCATTTTCAAAGACAAAATTTCTCTATTCATCTGAAAATTTAAATTTTCTACTTGTGTGGTGAAGAACGCTGAGTTGCGTAATTTGATTGGCTAAAGGAACGCTTCAGTTATGGTAACTAAGTATGGTGTTATCGAGAGATTTAAAAAAAATAAGTACTAAAACTATGAGTACAAACCTCGGTACTTAAACTATCTACTGTAAACATTTTAAAACATTTGTGCAGTGTTCATAATTAATTTTATTAAGGGTTGGTTTCAATTTTTAATATAGATACCTTCAAGAATTGCTAGTTTATGTTTATTATTTTCATGAAAAGTTATAGATATGTTTTCAACACGATTTTTTTTCTGAATTGAGAATGTGGACAGAGTATTATATATATATATATATATATATATATATATATATATATATATATATATATATATATATATATATATGTGTATATATATATATATATATATATATATAGTAATTTGTTGGCATAATGCAAGCGAGTAATATTAACACAATATAGAATTTGCAATATTAAATATTAAATGTTAAAACTGACTCAAAAGAGCGGTCAATGTTTCTTTACATTAAACAGAGCAAAATTTTTCTTAAAGTTGGAATTAATATACCATTTCCACCAACGAATTCACACCATAAACAGTTTGAAAAATCCTGCGAATTTTAATTTTAAAAATGCGTAGGTGAAAATGGTCATTTGGTAATGGTATCTTAATTTCAATTGTAAGAATATATATATATATATATATATATATATATATATATTAAAAAGAAGAGAAGAGAGGTGCCGCAAACGTTTTTGGTTGTAATGTGGATTTATTTAGAAAAAATATTATGCTTTGTTTTACATAATTTTACTACGCCACGTGTTTCTGGGCTCGCGACCGTCTTCAGGTAAAAGTGGAAATTTCTACATATTATTAAAAATAATATTATTAAAATAATTAATTTTCTTCATGTTCAATGTGAGATATTCTCGATATGAGACATTCTCTGTTTGTGTGTTGGTAATCCAATTTCATTCTAGAAAGAATATTTCTTTTATATATATATATATATATATATATATATATATATATATATATATATATATATATATATAGAGAGAGAGAGAGAGATAGATAGACAGATAGCTATAATTTTAGAGGAAGAGTAATGTCTGAAATATAGAGATGAGGACCTTATTTGTTTTAAAGAGAAAAAACAGTGATGGAGAGAGAAATTGCTATGATGCTTAGAGACGTTGCTTTAAAAATAATTCATATGCTGTGTTCTTTATATATCTATATAACTATAAGCGAGCGTGCCTACAGTTCTGACACTAGACATAGGCACACGAGGGTGGGCTGAACATTTTATATGCTGACATTTGAGGAGGGGTACTAGAGCTGTGAAATCGAGCATGCTTCCATTTCAACTCTTCATATTAATAACTGCATTGTTTAATTCCAGTTCAACTGATCAAACTCGACTCCCCATTCTGCTGATAAAAAAAAAGTCAGTGACACCAGATGTGACATCACTGTAATATTTCTTCCTAGACTAGAATTTTTTTCATGTTGGGGAACAGATGATAGTCCAGTCAAGAAAATAGGTAGGGTGGTCAACCAGTTCAAAGCGACGCCCACACACAGCAGCCATTTGAGTCCAAGGACGTCTATGCTGTAGCATTCCCCTAGTGAAACAAAAGAGGTTTCGTTAGTTTTCCTGGGCGTTTGGTCTTGATAGCCTTTCATAACTATTTAACTAGCTGGCAAAATTCTCTCCATTGATGGTGTGGACCTTTTGAAGATAGACAATAAACAATATCTTTTGCCTCTTAAAAAAACTGAAGTCACAGATGAAACGACCTTGGGTGTTTTTTTTGTAGCAGGCAAGGTGGGGTGTTTTCATGGAGGGTCTCATTGTCTCTGGGTTAAAGTGAGGAGCACAATACATCCAGGGTTAGGTAAAGATGAAAAGAAACAGCCTCAATCAATGTCAGATTTTCCCGTGATATAGAAACATCCCTCAAAAAGGCAGTACCTGCTCCTATTTATAGCTGGGAGTGTCCATGCGTGCCTAGATTAGCATAACACACACACACACACACACACACACACACACACACACACACACACACACACATATATATATATATATATATATATATATATATATATATATATATATAAAAATATATATATGCTCCAAATCTTTATTACCATATTCATGACGTTTCAGACTTTGTACGCTTCGGTCTTCTTCAGGTGATACTTGTTTGAATTTCAAACCGAACCCTTTATTTAGTCCACGGATCATAGATTGTTTAAATATCTCAGTTTTTGTTTAATTCTTGTTGATAAAAGGACTGCAGATGTTTTTATTTCCTCTTCTGTGGCCTGGGATTGAACTCTCAACAGTTTCAATTAATTCCCTCTCGTATATCTTTAACGAAAAACACATATACATACGTATATATATTATTA